>CM028129.1:756372500-756755000 GCA_016271365.2 Neoceratodus forsteri
GGCAGCCAATGACATTTATCACATTTTCAAGCCCATTTTCTAAGATGGGTAGAATTGATTCTAAACATGAAGAGAAAAAAAAAAACTAGAACCTTGCCCATTCTAGAATTTAGAAGCAAAAAGCACCGCCCATTAAAAAGTGTTGTGTGGTTTAAAATAAAATAAGCAATCATAAAATGTGAAGGGAATATCCTGTATCTTTATTGGTTAGGAAGATTCCAAAGCAGTGCAGTTCAGGAATAGGGACCACAATGGTTTGCACTTACTATTTCATCACATTTTATTTCATTCTATTTTCATTTTATTTGAAGGTTAAATCCACTGTGAACCTTATGTTTAAAACAGTACAAGTTGCACATAAATCACTTATAAGTACACAGCATATATAAGATAAATAACAAACAAAATACATAGTATAAGTATATACATTAACATTGCTAAATAGCATTAATCAGGTAATACTAGTTGAAAGAAAACAGTTACAACTACCAAGGCAAGAGGTTAAAAAGGGACTCCCACCAAAAGTGCTACATTGCAGAAATAGAATAAGCATACCCCCAATAAATCCCATACCAAAAATTAGGTTTCTTTGTTACTTCATTTTAAAGTTATGAGCTACTTGTAACCCAGATGGTGGCATTCCTCTGGCCACTGAGGTACGCATCCGCATCTGAAAAATCAAGGAAAAGGGTTGTTTTTCAAGGTCCAGACATGGATGCTTGCCTCAGTGTTTCTGTTAATTAGGGTATTTTTTTTTACTGTTCCTTGCAATGAGGCTCCTTGATTTATGACGTTAGAATTGGCTGGAGGAAGGGAGAACAAGTGAAACAAGTGATTCACGATGTGTTGTTTTTGCTATGCTTCATTGTGTTTGTTCGGATCCTCTCTGTTTGCTCCGTTTGATGTTCACTGTGGTGTGCCAGTGCCACTTATCAGACAAGTGTTACAGTAAATCAAACAAAATGAAGGTAATGTAGATTACACAGGGAAGACAAGAAGAAAAAGTGTCTGAAATTAAACACAGCAAACTAAATCCTGTCATGCCCCCCTCTGCATGCCCCAGCTTTGCAAATAATTTATTATAGGGAATGTCACATGATTTGAAATGGAGATACTGTCTGTTTTCTGCCTTTGAAATGTTGTGCATCATTCCCACAGATGAGTGGGTTAGTGAGATTTAAGGTAGCTTGAACATGCTTCTAACTGTGACACTGAAAAATCTCATTCTATGGAAACATTAAAAACCTACTGACACCTCAAAGAAAACTTTCAAAAACATAATATTTAGGTACAATTCTGCCAGCATTCCGTTTATACTTTGTGTATTTCTCCTCCCCATTATTTATTACTAAAGAAATGTGTATGAGCATATGATTGTTGTCCCTTAGAGTTAGTGAGTTAGTTTTGATTTTATCTGCCTTTATAGCTTACTTCCTACTTCAAGTCATAATCCTCTGTTGTGACATCACAATCTGTTGCCAAGAGAGTAACTATGAGGTCACAAGCACCGCTCTATGAATTCCAGTAGGGAGACGGCAGCAGGACTAGATGATATGTTCAGGAGCAAACACCCTGTTTCCATGCAAATGACCTCACTGCTAAATATTGGGGAGGGGGAATACAGAACTAATATGAAATACAGACCAGACGGTGCCTAAATATTATGTTTTGTTAAAGTTCACCTGAACATGTCACCAGCTTTTTAATGGTATTAAAGATTACTATGTCTGGCTGGCAGCCTGTATGCACATGGTACGGTGTTATAGTAAATATATTTTTTCTCTTTAATTTGCCTGCCTAAATGGAACAGCACCAAAAGGCAAATACTGAGCTCAGTACAACTCGTACTATTCTCGGTTCTCTAGTAGAAAATCAGAAAAACAAATAACAGCTGTCAAAAATTCTAACAGATCCAGACATGTCTGAGAAATTAATAAGTGGCATCAACTGAAAAGGATTTGTAGAGCATTCTTAAATAGCTAGTTCTCTGACATAAAGGCTGCTGGTTTATTGTTTTAAAGAAGACACCAGCCCCTATAAGTTGTATTATTTCATTTATTTCAAAAGTTTTATCAGGAAATACATACCAAACTGGTAATAGTTCCTTTCCTGATGTGCCTTGGGGTGAGAGGATATGGGAGAGTAGACAATTAAATGAGGTGCAAACGTACGCTGAGTTAATAGTTATGCAAGCAAACACATATTTGGTGCAGAGTAATAGTGGAATAAATACAGTAATTTAACAGTTGCAAACAAATAGCAACCATGGCTAAAATGTTGGGTGGGGGCATTACACTAACAAGCCTTTTACACCAATAGCAATACATATAAGTAGATGGCAGCTGCTGCCATTGCAAATAATTAGTGTAAAAACCCCAGCCACCACTAACTGCCCCCATCTTACTCACTAGCAGCTTCCCTCTCATTTCTTTACATTAATACAAAAATAAATATTTAAACATTAATGTCTGGATAGATATTGCCTCAAAACATTGCACTGGCTTTAACGTTTGTGCTGCTGGAGACACGTCACACCTGAGGCAGCATGGGGTTTCAGAGAGAAGGTCATATCAAACAAATCTGATAGATTTCTTTGATAATGTGACCAAGGAATTATATGAAGGAGGAGTAGTGGATGTGGCCTATCTGGATTTCAGTAAGGTTTTTGACACCATTCCACATAACAGACTATTGAGCAAGCTAGGTAGAAAGGATGTAAACTGGGTAAGAAATTGGTTAGGGGATAGATGACAGAGACTGGTGGTAAACGGGGTTCACTCCAAGGAAGGGATGGTGATGAGGGGGGTACCTCAGGGATCAGTGCTGGACTTGGTCCTCTTTAATGTCTTTAGAAGTGAAATTACAAAGGAGAAGGAGAGGAAGGTTAGAGTCTGCATTATAATACCAAGATCTTCTTCAGGATAAAAAGTATGAGCAGAGACCTGAGAAGATTTGAACAGTGATCAAGGGTATGGCAGCTGGATTTCAACAAAAAAATGAAAAATAATGTACTTGGGGCACAGAACTCCAGGGGCAGAGTGCAAAATGGGTGGAGTGGTATTGACAACATTAAGAAAGTACACATTCAAAAAACGTAAACAAGCTTTTGCATACAGTTGATTACTGTTTAACAATATTATGTGTACATCTGATGCAAACTCATAATCAGGTTCCTCACTTGAAGTGGAAAGGGGGGGTGGAGATTATAACTGACTCCTTGTTTTTGTGTTAAAGGGGTCAATTTTTTTCCAGCAAAAACAAGGAAAGGGCCATTTCTAAAATATGCAGAAGAGCATGAGTACAGAAAGTGCCACCACCGGATTTGTAACCCTGATTTCACTACCTATTCAGAAATGCCAGTTTCAGTGCAGAGTCATTGATGAGGTCATAATCTGAACTAGTCTAGTCCTCCCCTTTTAGCAACATTATATGACTTTTTTGCCCAAAGTGTAAGAAACTGTAGCTATTGTAAACATTTTTTAAAACTGACATAGGGTTGGCTATAGTGCTTGTGTGTCCAGAATGTTCCAGTGCATGGCTCTGTACTTTAGAATACGGTAGGAGGTGGTTTTGGAATGCAGCACTGAACCAAGGCATAGAATGTTAAGGTGGTGTACAATTTTAAAATGTTGGGGCATGCAATCTCAGAATGTGGCATGCATGTCCATCTCAAAATATGGTGGGACAATCAGTCTCGGAATGCAACAGGGACACACATTGAGGAATTTTGTGGGGACTGGCAATTTCTGAATATTGTGGCGATGCACACTGTTAGGATGTGACTGGACACACCATGTTATTCTGAAATTGCTTGCCCTTGCTGCATTCCAGAATTGTACACACCCATCATAATTCAAAATTGTGCATCACATCCCCACCACATTCCAACATTATGCACCCAAACTACATTCTAAAATTACTCATCCCTGCCACTATCCAAAATTGCACATCCCTGCCCCCATTCCCAAACTGCAAATCCCTGCCACATTCTGTAATGGTGCATCTCTGCCAGATTTTAAAATTGCACATCCTCGCCAAGCTGTGTTTCAATGCCACATTCCAAAATTGTCACTGCCATATTTCCAAATTGTGCATCACCGCCACATTCTAAAAATATGCATCACCACCACATTCCAACATTGAGCATCACTACCACATTTTGAAACTGAGCATCACTGCCACATTCCGAAATTGTTCATAACTAACATTCTTAAATTATGCATCACTGCCACATTCCAAAATTGTGCGTCACTGCCGCATTCCCAGATTGTGCATCACAGTCACATTCCAAAATTGTGTGTCACCACCACATGCCAAAATTGTGCCTCACTGCCACATTCTGAAACTGTGTATCATTGCCGCATTCCAAAATTGTATGTCACCACCACATTCTAAAATTGAGCGTCACCACCACATTCTGAAACTATGAGTTACCGCCACATTCTGAAACTGTATGTCACCACCACATTCTGAAATTGTGCATCATCACCACATTCTGAAATTGTGGGTCACCACCACATTCTGAAATTGTGTGTCACTACCACATTCTGAAATTCTGCGTCACTGACTGCCACATTCTGAAATTGAGCATCCCTGCCACATTCCAAACCTCTGCATCACTGCTGTATTCTGAACCTGTGTGTCACTGCTGCATTTTGAAATTGTGCATCCCCATCGCATTCCAAAATTGTTCATCACCACCACATTCTGAACCTGTGCATCATCACCACATTCTAAAGTTGTCACTGCTGTATTCCAAACCTGTGTGTCACCACCAGATTCCAAACCTGTGCATCGCTGCCGCATTCTGAAATTGTGTGTCACTACCGCAATCTGAAACTGTGCATCACCACCACATTCTGAAATAGTATGTCACTGCCACTTTCCAAGATTATGTGTCCCAGCTACTTTCTGAGATTGTGTCATTGCTGCAATCCACAATTGCAATCTGGTGACATTTCAAAACCTCATACCTGCAGTATTCTAAAAATTGCACACAACTTTGTCATTCTAAAGCCATGTTTGTAGCTGCATTCCAACCCCCCGTTACATTTTAATGTACTGTGGCTTGCAGCTACACATTATGGAACTGCATGTACTGACCCATCCAGTGTCAGTTTTCCTTTTTCAGATGTTTACTACATCTGCACTTTTAAGTAACGTAGGAGAAATAAGTCATGAAAGGTAGCTTGCAGGGAGGACTTTGTTGTGAGTTCAGGTTATGACATCATCAGTAGCTCTTCTCTGAAACTGGCTTTTTTTGAACAGTGAATTAAGGGTTACAAATGACTTGTTACTTTTAAACAAAACTTACAGATCTGATTTTTGGTATGAGGCACATTGAGGATATGCTGATCCACATTCTGAATTTATTAATGCCAAACATTTTAGCCTGAGTCCCTCTTTAACCAGAATTTTAGAGCAGAGATTAAAGGATGTTTAGTGCCCACGAAGCAGAAATGGGCCAGGATCACATTCCAAATCATGGGGAAAAACTGCTAAAAAAGTGTACAGACCATATAGTCTTAGCCCAGTGGTTATCAAGCTCTCAAAGGTGGCCATTTCGTAGGGTTGATTTGAAATTACAGAATTTAATATTCTCCCCCAAATGATCTAGGACCTGCAAATGTAAATTCATGGACTTTCCTCCTGTTTTCCAATGAGGTCCTGTCCAATCTCTTACAGAGGTCACAATGATGAGTTTCATGAGGACAGGTGAGTATTAATCTAGCCAGATGATAATACAGTACATCTAGTTTTTGGAGCTTGTCATTAGAAGTATGTTCATAAAGAAACTCTCCATAATCAAAAATCTGAAAAATGTTCACCTGAATGATTTTCTGGATAGCATCCAAAGTTAAACTGCCTTAGTTACAATAAAGGAGACACACCCTTGTTCCGATTTTCCTATCAAATGTTCAAGATGCTTATTTGCAGAACCCTTGAGGTCTAACCAAAACCCAAAATATTTGTGTGAATCTACTATCTCAAATGGTACACCATTGTTAGCAACAATATTAATATCAGTAATTTCTTAAGTTAAATGGGTGGCCAAACAGCATGAGTTGCTTTCCAAAGCCAGACTGAAATTTGCCAGATATGCCAGAATCTTCCAAAAAGCAGTTAAGCTGTTTAGCAGTTAATCTTTCAAGAATTTTAGATGTGACCTAGAGAAGGGAAATGGGGTGATAGTCATTTTTCCTTGCCATCTCCCTTATAAATAGGAACAATCTGAGCTTGCTTCCAATTTTTAGGTAACACCACCAGAGAAAGGGACCATTTAAAATAAAAGGTTAAGGGTTCAGTAATCAGGGGAGCAGATGTTTTAAGTAAGGAGGGAGACAATCCACTCAGAAACCCATTTTTATTATTGTGTTATACTGTACTGCTGTCAGCAGAATGTTGACACAATTTTTTTTTCCAGGAACTCATTTATCAGTGGCAGAACATGTTAAGTTTGTAAAATTCTGTTTTAGTCATGTCTTTTTCTCTTCACATAAATCTGGGCTCTGCCATACTTTTTTAACTCTTCTCCACCAGGGCCTTCCACTAGACATCCCTACCTGTCTTTTCAATAAGGTGGGCAGATATGTTATATTGGTAGGTTCCCTTTACGGCAACCATAAAACTTCAGTAAATATTTATTTGCCTGTGGGAGCAGACCATAAAGCCTTATCTACTTTTTTCTCTGTCTCACTTAATAATTTACATGGCTAACTCATTTGGGGGGGGGTGACTTAAATTTTACTTTAAACACAAGCTTAGATGCCTCTAATTCAAAATTGTACAATTTATCTTCTGCACAAAAATGTTTGCGGAGAACCTTGCATGTCTTGGGTATTTCAGATACTTAGCACCACCTGCATCCCACTCATCAAAAGTATTCCTATTACTCTAATCATCATGGTAGTTCTGCCAAGTTAAATTACATCTTTTCTACTGCAGACTTTGTGCTGTCTCCACTCAGGCCTTTTGCATGATTGTGCCTTACTGTAGAAGCCGGTGACTCTAATTTCTCAATATCTTCTGGACTATGACACTGGCTCAGTCTCACCAGTATTTTATGGAACTTGCTTAAGTTAATTCTTTGTGGCACCCTGATAGCTCCTGCCTCTGCTTTATATAAGGCACATAGGCAATGGATTAGGGACCTACAACAAACCCTCTATACGTTGCAGGCACTCCACATGTGGAGGGACCCTTCTGTTTACCCGCTGTTGCTTGAACATAGAGCCGAGCTTTAAAATTTATCAGATCAAGAGGTAGAGCATGCTGTCTTCTATTTAAGATGGTGGTATTATGAGGGGGGACCTCATGGAGCCCATTTCTTGGCATGGTGGCTTAGAATGCATCGGGTGGCAACTACTGTTCCTAAACTTCGACATCTAGATACTGGTCTTCTTTAAAATGGTACTGATATTTTGAATCTTTTTCACAATTGCTACCCTACTTTGTATTCTTTGGAGGGATCTCATACATTTGCTTCTCAAATTCAACTGTTTCAAGTTAAGGTGCTTTTTTCTCCTATTACTACAGATGAAATTCTTAAAGGTATTCAACTTGCAAATATGGGAAAGTGCCCAGGCATGGACAGTTTTCCCTCAGAGTTTTACAAAGTTCATAAAAACTGTCGCCCAAAAGCTCCTCTGAAAATCTTACTGATCTGCTGATATAGATCCTTAGATCTGATCCCTGTATGAAATGACCTGTCTAATATTGCTTGGTCCTCAGTCCCCCTTTTTTCCTCACTTGACTCAGCCTTGGGTTATTGTAACTCCAAGCTGCTCGCTATCTGGGATAACTATGCCCCATTAAGATGCACCCGCATGCATGGTTCCCACCTTCCATGGGTCGCTGCTGAGCTGTTGGCATGCCTACATGCCAGTGATCAGGCATGGAAGTTGCTCAAATTTACCAGTTCCTCATTATACCTCCAGAAATACCGTACTCTCAGAATTGCTTGCACCAGGGCACTTAGACAGGACAAAGTTGAATACTTCTCAGCTACAGTTAATACTAACATCAACCACCTGTCCAAATTCTGGAGAGTGGTTAATTCTCCCCTTCTCCCCTACCTGTTCTTAAAGTGGGTGATATCTCCCTAGCTGATCCCCTCTCTGTGGACATAGACTTTAACATATTTTCTATCTCCTGCACCTCTTCCCTCTCTCCACCCTTCTTTCCCCAACTCTACCCTCCCTCCTTGTTCCCTCTCAACTGAAATCTCTCTCATCCCCCTCTTTCTTCTTCTATCCATTATCATCAGCCGATGTCCTGAATGCTCTTCTTGCCTTAAACCCCTCTAAGGGTAAGTGCACCTCTGGTCTTAACTCCAGAATCCTATAACTCTCTGCTCCCACTCCTGTTAGCCCCCTTGCTTCTCTACTAAACATCTCTTTCACTTTCGCATCTGTCCCATCTGACTGAAAACAAGCCATTGTTATCCCTCTTACTAAAGGAGGTGATGCCTCCTCCCCTGGAAACTACTGGCCTATCTCTCTGTTCCCCATTCGTGCCAAACTTCAGGAACACCTGGTGCTATCCCAACTCTCCTCCTACCTTGACTCCTCCTCTTTCTTCACACCCTACCAGTCTGGTTTCCAAAAACACCACCTATCACCTCCTTCCTCCTGAGGCTCACCATCTCCACACTCACTGGTGTGGACCAGGGTCTCATCACCTCTGCTATCTTTATCAACCTTGCTAAGGCATTTGATATGGTCTCTCATCCACTCCTGCTTGCCAAACTGCTGCAGGGCTCTCAAATGCAGCTACCAGCTGGTTCCATTCTTACCTAGTGGGAAGAAAATAGTTCAAATTTGTGAAACAAAATCCCTTCCCCTTCCCATCAACACTTGATTTCCTCAGAGTTCTGTGTTGGACCATGTACTGTTCTCCATCATCCTAAATGACCTTCCCCCTGCCTGCCCACTCACCTCCATCCACATGTATGCAGATTATACTGTCCTGTATGCAACTGGCCCCTTCTCCTCTGATGTAGCATCCAAACTTCAGCATGACTTTGGCAAAGTTCAACTCTGATTTCGCTGTAATCAGCTATTTTTGCATGCCAAGAAAACAGTCTGCTTGACCTTTGGCATGAGGCAGAGACTGTCTTAACTCAAATAGCTCCCTTCTTTCAACACCCTAGGTGGGACTTTCCTGGAGGACAACTTCTCCTTCATGTATCTCAGGGTGTGGCTTGACCAGAACCTCACCTTTTCTAGGCACAGTGACACCATCCACAAAAAGCCGCACCCCAATATCAGTGTCCTATACAGAAATTGTGGATGTATTCCATTGCCGGCTCAGCAGGTGCTGGTCCAGAAATGATCCTACCTATTTTTGACTATGGTGATGTAGTCTACAGTGCCACTCCCAAATCCTCCCTAACCAGACTGGACTCTCTTTCCACTCCTTTTGCCATTTCACACTTGACAGTCCTTCCCATACCCAACACTGCAACCTTTACCAGTCTCTCATTTACTTCCCTATCAGATAGGTGCCGTATCCACTGCACCAACTTTCTTGCTAAATTCTGGTTTCACTTCCCCTCTATCTGTTCACCTCTATTTCCCTCAAACCACATTCTTCTCACTCACTCACTTAGAAACCTTGACCACTGCACCTTTACCATCCCTCCCAGGTCCACAACAGTTGGTCATGCAGCATTCTCTCTCCATTTCAAAAAAATTGGGAACACCCTCCCCCCGCCCATCTATCATACTGCTTTCTCTCATGCCCTCAACTCCCTCCTTAAGGACCTATTCCCCCATTTTTCTAGTTGTGCTTAATCTCATACTCTCAATATTTGCCTCTGCATTTGCTTGCAGGCTAGCATTTATCCTATACTACGCATGCATTTCATTGCTTTTATAGCTTCCTAGCACTTTTCAGAGTTGTTGCAATGTAACATATCTATTTGGCCATCCTGTTTGATGTTTTGTAGCTATGATCCATTATCCAATGTATTTTGCCTTTTGCTCTGTACTTACAGTATCCTCATTCCCTTTCCCCAGGACGCATTTGAAAATGAGCATTAGCTGCTCAGTATGCCTTTAATGGTGAAACTTTTAAATAAATAAAAATAAATACATTTACAGGGAGATAGCTGCAATAGATGTTAACACCACTACCTCAAATGGGCAGAAAGACATGGCCCACAGAACCTCATTGCTATAACTCCCCTGTCACCCATTTGCACCACCACTAACAACCAGGCTGGCTTTTAAACTGCCTGACCACACCTCCAAAGATGAATATATGCAGGAATTGGTTCAGTCACAGGTAGGAGAGGAACAGTAGCAGTTCACAAAGCTGATACAAGTCTGCTGGTGGGGACAGTTCACCAAGCTGTTACATGTCTGCTGCTGGGGATGGTTCAGGAAGCTGTTACAAATCTACATCTGGGGACGGTTCACAAAGCTGTTACAAGTCTGCTGGTGGGGATGGTTCACAACGTTGCTACATGTCTGCTGCTGGGGGTGGTTCACAGAGCTGTTACATGCCTGTTGCTGGGGGTGTTTCACAAAGCTGTTACATGTCTGCTGTTGGGGGTGGTGCTCAAAGCTGTTACATGTCTGCTGTTGGGGGTAGTTTACAAACACAGAAAAATAGAAACATAGACAGTGACAGCAGAAAAAACACCAAAGACCACTCAAGTCTGCCCATTGGATCTTATATAACCCTGTGACCTACTGATTCTAACCCTCCTCATCAGTCTTCCTGTTCCATTCTCCGATTTCATCTCTACAAGTGAGCACCATTCCCTTTGTTCTGTCCCAAGCCCATTTGAAGCCCTCCATAGTTTTAGTTTCCTTTTCTGGAAAGCTGTTCCATGGTTCTACCACCCTCTCAGTAAAATAAGACTTTCTCATATCTTTTGTGAATGATCTCATCAGCTTCCAATCATGCCCTCATGTTGTCAAACTGATGTTCCTATTAAATAATTCCTCGTAGTTCACTTTGTTTATTCCTTTCAGAAATTTGAAGGTATCTGTTACATCCTCCCTCTCTCTTCTGGTCTCCAGCAAGTATATAGTCAATGCCCTAAGGCATTTCTCGTAGGACTTTCCCTGGTGGCCTTGTATCACCTTTACCACCCTACGATGTACTGCTCGTAGCCTATCCTTGTCCTTTATAAGGTGAGGGCTCCAGAACTTGGCACAGTACTCCATGTGTGGCCTCACCAAGAATCTATAGAGGGGGAATGTCACTCTTTCTTTCTTTCTACTATCAATACCACTGCCGATACACCCCAGCATCTTGTCTGCCATACTATAAGCCTTGTCTCATTGGGTATCCTGTTTAAGGGTGTCACTGATGATGAAAAGGACTGAGAAGATAACAGGGAAGCAAGTGATAGGGGGGTCTTAGACCTAATAATATTATCTACCAGGGAGCCAAGGGAGAGGAGCCGTTGGGCTGAGGGGGAGGGCCAATTAATATAAGAATAGAACAGGCAATGATGTTTTAGCTGAGCATATGCAGAGGTGTAGTGGCAGATATTGTTGTAGGTTGTATCTCATTTGTGAAACGAGACTGTAGATGCATTAATGTAAGATACAGCACCATAAGCAAGAGATGGTAGTAGGATGCCCCAGGCAATGGCCAGTCTAGCTGAGGTGGTGAGTACACTACTTGTTTTGTAGACAATACCAATTTTGCTGTTGACCGATTTGCAGGTAGCCTGGATATGTTGGTCAAAGTCAAGTTTCTCATCCAGTAGAACCCCTAGGTACTTGAACAAGCTCACAGTCCTCTGAAAGGAGCCATTGGGGCAGAATATCTTTAGTTGATCCCAGCAGACTTTTATTTTGGCTGCGGATCCAAATAGCATTGCCTGTGTTTTGTCCACATTGAGGATAAGCTTTTTACTGGTGAGCCAAGACTGGATTTAGAGAAAGGCTGAGGAGAGATTATAGTTAATTTCAAGCACATCTCTGGAGCTGGAGTATGGAACAAGATCATCTGCAAAGATGATGGATGAGAATGAGGGGACATTTAATGCAATCTTGTCGATAAAAATAGAGAACAGAAGTGGGTATAAAGCCCTGGGGAACACCAACCTTAATGGAGGCTTAGTTTGAGGTTGCAGAGTTAAATTTCAGTACTTGAACTTGATTTGATAGGTAGCTTTTGAACCAGGCCACTGATTTTTGTGAGAAACCAAGGGATGTTAGGTTGGCAAGGAGAAGAGGGTGATCAACCAGATCAAAAGCCTTTGTGAGATCAGTGAGTATTGCCCCAGTTAGAAGGCCAGAATCCATAGCACAGAGGGTATCATTTGTAAACTGGAGCAAGGCAGAAGAAGTACTGTGCCCCCTGCAGAAACCGTGCTGATTCTGTGACAGTAGATTACATTTGGTGTGGAAATCAGAGATTTGTTTGGCCACTTATTTTTCCAGTATTTTGCACAGAACTGAGAGGATTGCTATAGGACGGTAGTTGGAGATGTCTTTTTTTGTCCCCTTTTTTGAAAATAGGAGTGACACTAGTGGTTTTCCATATGTTGAGGACATACCCATGGCACAGTGACAGAGTGAAAATTTTGGGCTAGTGGTGCAGCAATAAAGGGTGCAGACAGTTTAAGAAGTTTGGGCTCAAGGCAGTCCAAACCTACACTAGTACTGTTACAAGCCTGTTGCTGGGAGTGGTTCACAAAGTTGTTACAAGTCTACTGCTGGGGATGGTTCACACATTTGGTACAAGTCTGCTGCTAGGGGAGGTTCACAAAGTTTTACAAGTCTGCTGCTGGTGATGGGACACAAAGTTGTCACATGTCTGCTGCTGGGGGTGGTTCAGAAAGCTGTTACAAGTCTGCTGCGGGAGGTGGTTCAGAGAGCTGTTACAGGTCTGCTGCTGGAGGTGGTTCAGAAAGCTGTTACAAGTCTGCTGCGGGAGGTGGTTCAGAGAGCTGTTACAGGTCTGCTGCTGGAGGTGGTTCAGAAAGCTGTTACAAGTCTGCTGCGGGAGGTGGTTCAGAGAGCTGTTACAGGTCTGCTGCTGGAGATGGTTCAGAAAGCTGTTACAAGTCTGCTGCTGGAGGTGGTTCAGAAAGCTGTTACAAGTCTATTGCTGTGGGTGGCTCGCAAAGCTGTAACATGTCTTCTGCTGGGGGTGGTCCCAAAGCTGTTACAGGTCTACTGCTGGGAGTGGTTCACAAATAGATTAATAGATATGTTTGTGTGCAATACAAGGGAGTAATTCCATCAAGAGATTCTGGGGACATGGGAACATCGAGAACAAGGTCGGCCACTACAGTGAAGGACTCTTTCGGTCCTGGCTAACCACCGTAATGTCTCGCCCCCATCCCCCTCACCACATAAGCAGGCTATATTAAGAAACAGTATTTTTTTATTTTATTTGGTAGGCCATCCTACTTTTAGAAGTAGTTGGGGAACATAGGATCAACCAGATATTTGCCTTTTTTTTGAAGAGCTGAAAGGAAAAGAAAAAAGGGGAAATGTCCAGCAGATGCACTACGGTCTCACTAAGCGAGACACAGACTCCATGTTTTTGAATGTATTGTGCTCGCACAGAGACAGAAAGTGGCCAATCATTACTCACGTTTTGCATCTGGAAAACACTGTTCTTTGATTGACACAGGGTGCTGCAGAAGAGTCCTGCACTTGCATGCTTCACTTTTAGTGATAATAGTATCATTCAGAGCTCCAAACAACAGCACTATGAACTATCAGTCTGAATTGATAGTGTTATCACTTGTCCAGCAGTGATAATATTATGCTTTATAATGGTGGTATTTTGGAAATCCATATATTAAAAAGCTGTTACAAGTCTGCTGCTGGAGGTGGTCCACAAAGCTATTACAAGGCAGCTTCCAAACAAGATTACAGGATAGCTTCAGAACAGGATAGCAATCAAGATGGAGTCAGGAGATACCACTATCAGCGTTTGGAGCACATAGGGAGCCTGCCGTACTCCCTGCTGGACCCCCAACACTCTGTTTCCATTTGCATCTGCATCACCTTTTTAGTAACCAGAACAAAGTACAGTTAGCTATAATGCCTCCCAGAATTTATTTTTAATTCTGGAAGTCATTTTGGTAATGGAAACAAATCTAACTGTTCTCACTGTCATTTCTCTTTTTTTTATTTATACTTTATGCTCCTGCTCCCCCTAGCGACCCCCTTCTGACCGACCTCCCCCGGCCCCATTACCTAGCTCCTCTGGGACTTATCTTGCACCTCAGCCTTGCAGCATGCACCTGGCCACTAGTGCAGAGCCTGCAAGGGGTTGGTCCACATTTTGCCACTGGCAGTGGTTTTCCACATTTTCTCCTCCTTAACCCCTGGAGCCCTGGCCATTCATAACTACACATGCGTGTGGAGGCCCACATGTGCACTGCCACTGGAGATAGCCCAAATCCACCCACCCAGCCTAGTGCCTAGCTCCCCCACCCATTTTCGATGCTACCATCAAGCCTCCACTCGGTAGCAGCCGAGAGCTGGAGAGGTCTACCACCTCTACCTGGGAAAGGAAAGCTGCCTAGCAGCTGCTCCACCAACTCCCAGCCCTCCTCCTCGGCCAACCACTGGCATCAAGTCCCAGCCCTCCTCCCCAGCCGACCCTTGGCAGCCCATGCTTGTTCCCAAACACGGGTCGCTGGCATGGTGAGAGGTAAGGCATCCAGCACCTCAGTCCTCTGCACCATTGGGCCGCAATGCCATTACCTTTAAAAATAATATATGTCCACCTTTGGGCCAATATCCACCCAACAGCTCTTCTATCACACAACTAAGGGCATGCAAAGTGAAGAACTGTCTGTATATAATGAACTGCGCTGATTAATGCAATACCTGTTGTTTTGCAAACCAAGGGTTATTGCATATGGAAATCATTGTTTTCAAAGTGAAAACTGGACTCAGCACTGAGTTCTGGTTTCACTTTCCAAACACTGATTTCTATATGAAATAACCCTCGGTATGCAAAAAAGATAGCTATTGCAAAAATCAGTGCAATTTGTATAATACAGCCAGCTATTTACTTTATATACCTCCAAGAGCACCAAATTCATTCATGAACGAGTTTGGCATGTTTCAGCACCACAGTTACATCAAGGATGAGAGAGAAGGAGTGGACAGTGGTTACAAAGTCGAGACACATTATTTTTGTGAAAAATGTTGATTAAACATAGCAAATCTGCATTTGCAATGTAATTAGAACTCTCAGAACAGGGGTACTGACAAGTGATTAAAAAGCTGTGTTCTTTTACATACCTCACTTCCACCTTTTGTTTTTTTCGTACTTGACAAAAAAGTCCTCACTTTGGTCCAGCCTCGGTTAATTACTCTATCCCCCTTTTCCCAACATCCTAGGTATTTTCACTTTTAGCCTGCTCTTAGTCCCATTAACTCATGATCATGACTTCCTACTAAACCATCACAGACATCCGCTGAATCAACTGTTTCACACAGTTATACTCTGTGAGACACCCAAAGTATTTCCAGAGGCATGAGCAGTTTATTAGGAAAAGCAGAACTCTACACTCAGGAGCCAAGAATCAAAATCAATCAGAGCAAATGATAGTCTCCAAAGCATTTAACTGAATGTTGTCAGGAGGACCATACGCCTCAGTGCATTGACCTGCTATAGGTCTTTGTCTGAGGGCAGTTCACTGACATGACATAAGCAGTTGATTAATATGTTCATGTATTAAAATTACTATATTGGAAAATAAGTTCAAACTGGCCATCAGATATGCTCCCAAAGCATACAGTGAAATTCGCCAGGATGAAGCCTAATTCTGCAGAATTCTGCAGTAGAGTTACTGCAGGAGACAAGATCCAGAAGCAAATGATGTGATGCCTTTTAATGGACCAACATAGATGTAACAACAAGAACAAAGTGCTCTAGCTTTCGGACCAACCAGTCCTTCTTCAGAAGCTCAACAATGCAGTTAACATCGGAGTTAATCCCTTTTGTCATGCAGGAAAACTGTGACACTGCATTTCATCTTCACGGGCTTCACTGTAAATGTACAAGTCCACCAACTTTCTGTTTTAAATATTTATTTGATGGGAATAGGAGTTGGAGCACTCTACTTGATAGAGCAGAGCTGTTCATTTTGTAACTTAAACTCTCTCCCAGTGTGTTGAAATGGTAGTTAGTTCCACTTAATTATGTGAGAACAATGGTCTTCAGCTCTTTCAATAACACTACAGCCACTCACACAAAGAAGCTAATCTTTAGACCAGGGGTTCTCAAATGGTGAGGCCAGCCTCCTTGGGGAGGCCCCAACCTGTTCCAGGGGAGGCTCAAGCAAGTCTGAAAAAGTACTGTATTTAAATTTTGAATGATGTATTTTGTGTGAAGAGATGAAGCAAACTGAAAGAGGATAATAGTAGGTAAATTTTATGTATTTATTTACTAATCAGGGACAAGGGAAGGCGAATGAGCCAAGGCTCATTCCAGGTGTACCCGGGGAAGGGTAGGGAGTGAATACATGTCAAAAGGTAACTGCAAAACAATCAAGAAATACACAATGAACAATAGTGCAAACAAATATGAACAATAAACTAATAATGAGTGGTGATAATTGATCAATTTGTAGACTGATGGCAGAATAGCCCAAATACAAGGGTTGAGCATAGAAGTGCTAAGAGCAATAGCACGAAGGACCAAAGTCATCTCAGAGAAGTTGTTTAGAAACAGGGAAGGAGGGGGAGAGGTGAAATATGTAGGAAGGTTATTTCATAAAGAGAGGAAACAGAGAAAGTAGTCTGATCCATGAAGGTACTGTAATAAGGGGTAACAATGGTTCAAGAATAAAAACAGCAGAGCAAGTAGACTGGCCTGTGTGTGTGTGTATGTGTGGTTACAATAAGCTGAATAGAATTTGTTTATTTTATTTATTTGTTATTCAGATGGAAGCTTTGAGCACAGGAGCTCTTTTTCAAAGGCATCACATTAGGATAAGACAAAGAACTGATTGAAAGAACTGAATGTGAGCCAAGTACTCAGAGGGGGTTCAGTTTATTCATGGTGTACTGCGCAAAGTACAGTGTGTTATTTTTCATTGGGGATGCCCAAGATTATTTCAGTTTTTGGGGAGGCTCAAAATCTTTTTCATGTATTTGGGGAGGCTCACTGTGACAAAGTCTAAGAACTATTGCTTTAGACAGTTCCTACTCTGGCAAGGTGACTTAGTAAACTTCCAATGGAGTTTAAAAACAAAACTTTCCTCTGAAGCATGAGTAACAAAAAATAGTATATGTGCATACTGTATATAGTATACTAAAGTATATTATGAAATGGGCATCAAAATATAAGGAATTTGATTGTGTGATAAAGTGTCTTACGCACAGGAACAAAGTCCAGCAGTGCCCAGTGGGCACTGATATTGGTAAAGCTGCCCAGTTCAAATGTTCATAAAAGCTAAAGCAGCCATCTTGTTTTGCCAACCTAAATCTTGCTGCCTGTCCTAACTGGCTGCCAGTTACTGGTGCTCCATATTTCCCTTCTTTAGGCTCTTAGTTTTTGTAGGGTTTTTTTTTACATGGATGCAGGCAGCACATTAAAAAAACTGTCATGTCCTCGCCCACTCACTCGGCTGCCCACACACCCTCGCTCCATGTCCTGATCGTAGGCTAACTTGCCACCTACTGACAACTTTTCTTACCTCACAAAGTCTCCTAGTGTTTCCATTATTGAAAAATACTCTGGTTTACATTCTCTGTTTAGCAACCTCACCTTCTGCTGTGCCATTCCTCATTTGACATTTTCTCCCATTTTCATTCACTTGCTCGCTCGGCCGGCCGCTTCCTTGCTCCATCCTCATTGTTGGCGGAGTAGTACTTATTATTTTGATGCCCATTTCATAATACCTGTCACCAAATTCTAAAAGAAGATAGCATAACTTCCTGTTCAAACTAAATGAAGTAAGACGGGGAGTGCCATAACAACTACGCAAATACAAGTAAGGATGCCTTAGCAGCTCAAAAGTCTTCAACTCAAAAAAAAAAAAAACAGGCAGAGGAATTATTTTACTAAACATTTAGACAAACATGTAAGTGTTTGACTATTAAATGTTATGCATTTTAGTTATGACATACATCTGTATTTTAGATAACCATTTCATAAGTGCAATAAGACACTCCAGGATCTGCATTAGACACTTTAATACATGGCTAGGAGGCTGGACGCACTTGGCCTGTGGCCTCGTGCCTCATTACGCCCCCTAGCCATGTGTTAAAGTGTCTAAAGCACACCCTGCCGTGTCTTATTGCTTACTTAATGCATATACTGTATACAGTATGCTAAAGTATATTAATACTGCAGTTATAGTGCCACCCTGTGTTTTTCAGTGTGTACTACACTTCTATAGCAAGTTGAGAATGTTAACCAATCAATGTGGGTTTTATAATAAAGTGCACTCAGAGCTCCCTTAAGTGTATGTGCTGACTCATGAATCCAATAATGGTATCAGACACTGGTAAAAAAAAACTGCTGCAAAACGGTAAAAAAAACCTATTGAAAATAAGTAAAAGAAGATGGAACAATTCTGACCACCAACAGCTCTTTCCTTGGAAGGCAATTTGTGTGAGAACTGGAGGAAATGGAGGCAGAAATTTTAACTGTACATGAAGGCTTCTGGTGTCTCAAAGAAGTCTGCTGACAACATTGTAATCGACTTCGTTGTGTGTGTCTGTGGGGGAGAGGGGGGATGCTCTCAAAGTGTATAATACTATTGTGTTTGTGAAATACGTTGATCAGGATGATCTCAAAACTGCATTAGACATGTTTCAAACATACTGCAACCCTGAAAGAATGTTGCATTTGAATGGTATAAATGCTGAGGGGGACTCAGTTGATCAGTATATGATAGAGCTACGCACGAGGGCAAAGAATTGTGAATTTTAGGACCAAACAGACGTCATGGTAAGACACAATGGTCCAGATATTCAGAAGATAGTGCAAGCACAGTGTTTGCATTGCACTGGCTGTGACACCGGTGCTGATCCCTGACCATGCCGTATTCAGAGGCATTATGCCAGTGCTAAACCCTATGAATGTAGAGTAGATTTCACAACACACAAATTACAAGCATATGCATAGCACAGTGCAGCAGCACAGCTCCGAATAAAACACTGAGGATAGCATAGAACAGGGGGCATGCAGTGGTACAGCGATGACAAGAGCACTGGCTACAGAGCCGAACACAGTGCTATGAGAGGAGGGCACAAACACATGACACAGCAGCATGTGTAGCAAAAATGTACTTTAATGAAACAAACAGGCAACATACCATACAAAACAAAGATAATGCAGCAAGAACAGGAACAAAGGGGTGAGGAAAACAAAATTAGGGGCAAGCACCATAAACAGGGGGAAACAAAATGGAGACACCCATTCCCCTATTGAGGCCATTACTGCATCAGAAGTCCACTGTTGGTGGTGGTGGTGGTGTGGAGGATGGTGTGTTGCAGCACAGTGGCAAGGTCCCAAGTTCCTGCAGTGTTGTCTTCCATCTACCTCAGCAGTAGCCTGAGGAGACACCATTGTCTCTGGAGGAAATCATCCTTGCCTTCCCTGCCCACCACATCTGGACTGCGTCCCCCACTCAACAGTTACCCGTGGAAAACAAGACAAAGAACTCAGCCAGTGGGGCACACAAGACAAGGGAGACAGGACTGGCATTACGTGTGGAAGATGAAGGCAATGGGCTGACACATGGGCTACAATACTGCACATAGGTCGAGGGACTCATGCAGCCACAGCAGAATGGGCGTGGCATACCAGAGACGCATGGTGGACCCCACAGTAGAGGACTGCACATACAATGGGTGTGCTGTGGTGTTATAGAGGACACAACAGTGTGAGGCACAGTCAACCCAGGCAGGCATGTCATATGTGGAGCTGCAGCACCTGTGACAACGGCACACAGCCAGGGTGTCAGAGGCTGTGGAATGGCCAGAGTTGGCGGGAGCCACACACACACCCTACATCCTGTACAGATGCCATGCAGCACACAAACCAAGACAGGTTTGCAGGACACCAGATAGCTGGTAGCCACCCTTGTCAGCTACAGGGTCCATGCCAATCATACACGTGTGACACACAGCTCAGCTGTCTATTGACGGCACCAGTATGCAGCACTATGTGCTGCAGCCAGAGTATCACGTGAGTGCTGTGGTGCCAGATGCAGGTGGTACACTGCATTCAACCCCCTTTCTTGGCACAGCACTGGTGTCAGATGCAGACCCACCTGGAAGCACCTTCCCCACCCTGATGATGGTGTCACTGCCCTAGGTACAGGGCTGCTACTTATACAGCACTGGTGCAGGACATTGGCACTGCAAGGACCCAGTTGAGTCAGAATGTATCCATGGCCCCCCACTGTGTACAGTAGAGTAATCATACCCCAGTCATTACTGTGATGGTGAGACACTACCACCTCTGCATACCAATGTTGATAACATATAGTACACTATATGCACCACCCAGCAATTGCCCTATTTTCTGCCAACAACATGCCACATACAGTGAAGCCCACCAGGATGAAGCGCAATGTCACAGGTTTACTGCATGACAAAAGGGATTAACTCCCATTGAAATTGCATTGTTTCCTGCAGTCACTCTACTGCAGAATTCTGTAATGCTTTGCTTCATCCTGGCGGTCTTCACTGTATGTGGGGCTCCAGTAGGGCCAAACAGGGGTATCACACAGCACATATAGCATCAGCGATTGCACCACTGCAAGTGGACTACCACAGTTCAGTTTGATGTGCACAGAAGCACACCAGCACTACAGGGGCCAATGCCAACCACCTGATGACAGCCAAACATACATAGTCCCACGCATATGGAAATACAGACCTGACCAACACTGTTGGGGTCACAACTGGGGCTATGGGCATTACTACCAACCCCCTGTGGCACCTGGCCAGTGACAAAGGGGGCATGACATCACACAGTGGAAGGCATGCCACAGCAAGATAAACAAACACAGGGTACCATTCCAGCAGTACATAGGTGCACAGCAGAAGATTGCACAGACCATGACACACTACAGTTTCACTGGTAGGACAATGCCCCAAGTGCAGGGTGAGTGTCCCCTACCACACCTTCAAAGGTGATGCCCCCACAGACATGTGTCCTGCACGGCAGCCACACACAGTCATGCATCGCCAGCCACAGAGGCATGCAGCATAGTGTAGACATAGGCAGAGAAAGGATCTAACTAGTGACAGGGCGAAGGATGTAAGGGGTGAAGTCCCCCCCCTTTAGTAGGTTCACCCACACCAGTACTGCTGCCTCAATCAGGTGTAGAATAATAGTGTACCTCCTCCTACAATCCAAAAGAGGCACCCTGTGCCTTGTTCCCTCCTGACCAGGCCCTTTGTTTACAGGGCAAGGGGTGTCCACTGTGCTGTAACCCATCAAGACATGATGTTGTCACCTACATTAAGAATGCCAAGGCCTTTACTGTCCACAATTCATCTGATGTCTTGCATATCACACAAAGGGTGCTGTATAGGTAACGCCATGTACAGCAAACACTACAGTGTCAAGGCACACTCCACCAGTGTAATACATAGCCATGATTGCAACAACAGATACTGTCAGGCCCTAACACTTATAAACATGGTAGGATCATGGCCATAGCAGCTAGACCTGTGCTGGCATCTACATGAAACCTCAAGTGTGACACACAATGCAGGCTACTTACATGGACACATCTTCTGTGATCTTCTCCTCTTGGCCCATCACAGCCTGGTAATCTGGACTGGTCCTCCCTGCAGCTCAGCCGGTCCTACTGACCAGTGCCCCTTGCCAGGGCCAGCGGTCCACCAAGGCCTGTAGAGATGGGAAAAGGAGGTGTGATCAATATCATGCAGTGGAACACAGTGCACCCTTCTATACACACTACTCAATAGAAATGCCCATACAGCTGTACTGTGCAGCTGCTGCCTCATGTGCATGATGCAGACAGACAGGGCCAAGCAAGTCTGTAATGTACCTGTAGGAACACCTGTGACACCACAAACATGTGTGCTATGGCCCAGTAGCAGCAGTTTCAATACAACCCACTGTGGTAGTTATGACCTTGCACTGTATATGCCAGCCAGTGTAGAGCCCATATCCTGCCAGCCCCCCAGCTCTTGTACAACAGATACACACATGCTGGCTCCAGAACCTTTCAAAGCACAGTATGCGTGGGTATGCATGGTGCGCCAGGTCACATATGACAAGAACAGGCATGGCATACCAGTGAATGGCTGTGGGGGGCAGGATTCCATAGGTGTGGCCTTGCACAGTGGCTGGTACATGTCTGGAACCCCATGTGCAGTGAAGTAGTATCACATGCTGTAGCTGGCATACATACCAGTACCTATGTGGCATAGTATAGACAGTGTGCATGACACAGAGGGTGACCACCTCCACCTCTTGCTACAAACACCTACCAGCACAGCTATATGCAGGGCACATGTGACTCCCTACTGGGTCATATGAGACAATGGGCAGTGCCATGCCAGGGTCACCATACCCAGTAAACAGACCCTGCATATCATGCCAAGATGTTAAACATGCATCTGTCATGCATACTGACACTGCCGCCATGTTACTGTGGTAGCCCAGAATACTGCAGCCCAGGCAGATGCACGCCTTATGCAAGCCTGGCAGGTCCTGTCATGTACAGGGCAGAGAAACATCCCATGGGGATAGGAGGCCTGGACTTGCATATGCACAGGCAGCCATGCAGTGGGGCATGTCCCACAGCACACAGAGGAATAACATGCACACAGAGGTAATGCGCACAGTGCTTCTGGGACAGTAACTCTGTCACATACTATCATGACACAGGTCTGCACACAGGCTATTACAAAGACAATCCATTCATCCATCTGTACTCACCTGGCCTGGGCACAGTGCCACCATCAACCATCACCCGCAGTTGCTGCAGGCAGTGCACCTCCCTCCTCTGGAGGTCATTAAATTGGTGCCAGCACTGGTCAACCGTGTAGCTGGCCTCAGTTCTTAGTGTGCAGTTCTGCCCCACAGATGCCTACACCTCACTCCATGGCCTGTCTGACCCTGCCACTTCTCTGGCCACCACCAGGTTTACCAAATTGGTTAATCAGTGTTGGACCATCTGTGGTCCTGTTGCTGCATGGCACTGCATCATCTAGCTGACACAGTTTTTGCCTGCTGCTAGACCTAGCACTTGTTACATGCTCCTGCCAAGTTCTATGCTGTCTGGGTGTGTTCTGTAGTTTTGTGCAGCACGTTGACATGGCAGTGCCACACTGCATCGCCTTGCATTGTGCAACATGTATGTTCGGGTGCTTGACCAGGAGCTTGTGCCAGGCATGGAATGACATGTGCACAGGATGTGCATGCGCGTGTTGTGCACATGCTGCTCTGAGCAGAACTGTACTCTACTACTGCACCATGAGCTGGTATGCAAGGCTACACAGACTGAGGATGCCATAGGCAGCATGTGATGTCATGCTTGCACCATGGACTGACATTGCACAAGTACAGGCACAGTGCGCTAGTGCAAACACATTAGCAGAGTAGGCAAAATCCACATGTTTAACCACATTATGCAAACAAGTTAATTTCACATTCAATTGGCAATCACATTTGCGTATTGTTACCGGCAGCAATGCATACCTTAGCATACCTGACTGCACCTGGAATATATAAAAAAAAGCATAGTTCACCACCTAGATTCTGCAGTTGGGAGTTTTGGGACTCGGTGAAAGCACTCATGGGTACAGCAACAAGGGCACCCCCAGATCTCATTGAAACCACAGCTGGTACCCTACAAGACCCTAAGGATATTGCAAATGCATTTAATGTTGCATTCAGAGACCTAAGCAATGGACTGCCAGTTGATTATCTCAACCATACTCCACCCGGCCAGCCTCACAACCTGAACTGTCTCCTTGCCTTCTCATGACCCACCTCCATTCTACTTCAGGCAGATTTCTACGACAGAAACTATCAAACACATCAAATGGATCTTCAGTTAGACCAGGATGGGAAGTGGCCAGATAGACAGGAAGATGGTCACTCTTACCTTAAATGAACTAGCAGTGCCACTCACTAAGGTCTTCAATGCCTCCCTTAGATCAGGAGTCTTCCCTGATGGGTGGAAGTAGCACTTGTCACACCTGTCTTCAAATCTGGGGATAGAACCAACCTGGTTAACTTCCGGCCATCACAATACTACCTCCCCTTTCAAAAGCCCTGGAAAGAGTGGTCTATGAACAACTTACTGAGTACCTTGAAAAGTATGATCTACTTTGCAAACAACAACATGACTTCCAGCAAAACCACTCCACCATCACTGACCTATTCGAATACACCACCAAGCTCTATGGAGCCTTGGATAAAGGGATGGTAGTGGGGTCTATCTTTATAGACCTCACTAAGGCATTTAACACTGTCAATCACCAACTATCTAGAGCAAGGTCTACTCTCCTCAGGTCTGTCAACTGACACTGTTGCCTGGTTCAACAGTTACCTGTCTCACAGGACACAATGTGTTAGGATCGGCAGTGCTATCTCAGAGCCCAGGGAGGTGAACCTAGGCATCCCACAAGGATCTATCCAAGGCCCTCTCCTCTTTAGTCCCTTCATTAACACCCTGCCCATGGCCTGCCCTGCACATGTTGTGCTTTATGAGGATGGTGCCATCATTTCCATCCCAGGCAAAGACATGACAGCCATTAACTCTGAATTGCAGGATAACTTTCAAGTGCTGGAAGCCTGGTTTTCATGTAACAAGGAGCTGCTCAATTATAAAAAGACCAAATGCATACTATTCAGCACACAACAGAGCAAGGTACAAGGGGTACCCCTGAGAATACTTAGCTGCAAAGAAGAAATGCTTGATCAAGTTGATATATTTAAATACCTAGGGATTCACCCGGATGACACCTTCACCTTCTGAGTCCACATTGAGCAACTAATAAAGTCCACTAATATGAAACTTGGTATTCTTTACCGACACCACACTTCCATAGCGCTGGATGCCCTAAAACTTGTAACAAACAGGTCAAGGCTCTCCTCAGTGGACTATGGTCTCATCATCTATGGGGCTGGCTCTGAAACAGTGCTGAAGATGGTCAAAATCCTTCTTAACAAGGCTTGCCAACTGGTTCTGGATGCGCACAAGCAGACACATTCATGTACCCACTACAAGGAAACCGGCTGGCTCCCCCTCCACCTCAGGATCCAGTACCAGGCCTGATTGCCGGCAAAAGAATCCATGCTGAGGCTCACACTGGCATCTACTTCCATACTCTTTGAAAATGCACAACCCTCCATCAGCACTAGAAATGCAACCAAAGGAAGTTTGATCGTACCCTTTATGTGAACTACCCTGGCTCAGAGATTCCTCTCCTACTGTGGGCCCAAGTGGTTCAATGACCTGCCTGCTGCCCTTGTCGCACGCACCAGGCTCAGCCAATTTAAAATTGGACTACAATCTCACCTTGCCAACAAATAGGACTGTCAATGCTACTGCTAGTTGCCAGCCATAGGTCCTCCCCTGAACTACCAAACCCTTTATCTCTCCTCTTCTTCTTCTTATCTGCCCTCGGACTGCCCCTGCCCCTCCCCTCTCTCTCCCCATCCCCTCCTCACTATCCCCTGGTCTCCTCCTCCCCCACCCTTCCACTGTTTGCACTCAAACCCCACCAACCTCCACAACCTCACCCCTCTCCACCACTGTACCAACATAGCCATGCCTGGCTGCACCTAAACGCACCCCCAACAGCCTGGAGCTCTCCTGTCTCTGGTTACTCCCAGATATCTTTTAAGCTCTGGACCACACTCTTGCAATGTTGTTACCGTTGGTTACTCCACAAGTGTAGACTTGAACTATCACCTGCTGTCCTTTTAATCCCTAATTGTGATGTAATTGCACTTATGACCTTGATGTTAACTTGCGTTAAACAATTGTATGTACCCATTACCTTGATGTTAATTTGTGTTAACAATTGTTTGTACCCATTAATTGCCCTGTTATGTCATGTACTGTCTACTGACTTGTAGCCTTTGTAAACTAGCCCACGGCTCAAAGATATTCATCCTAAACTGATATAAAAATAGATTCTACAGCTGAACTGCAGGTAAATGGAGGTAAGTATCCTGTGGAATGCAAACAAAAAAAAGAGAGAAAAAAAATGAGTGCCTTAGTTGGGACATGAACCCAGGCCACCCCAGAATACCATTCTGGTAGCACAACCAGCTGCACCACCAAGGCAACTGAAATTGTGATGTTTTGAGGCACCCTTACTCTTTCTCTAAAGCACAACCTGGTGCTGCACAGATAATTACATATTCATTCACAAGGGTGCAGTGTGCATATTTATGGAACCCAAACAAATTGAAAACAAAGAAACCAGTGCCTTACCTGGGACTGGGACAGCTACCATGGAGGAAACTGACAGAATTCAGGCCCACTGCTTCTCCACGGAGGAATCACAACAGGCCCATGGAAGCAGTAAGGAACCCCTTCAAGGACATGAGGAGGCAGATACCGCAGGTCATGGCAACACACTGCAAGGAGATGCATGCCACAGGCAGGTGTGCACAGACATCAGAGGCTGCATGTATCCTGGATCCTGCACAGGAGGCCATATCATCTACCCTACAGCCCATGATGGGAGTGCCAGATGACAGCTACAAGAGCCAAGTGGGACCTGCTCAGCCATGTGAGTGACTACCAATGCAACGTCCCATCGGCCATGTGTGTATGTGTGTGTGTATATATGTATGGCTACATGCATACACCAGTGCTGGGTGACAAACTGGTGTAGGCTGCACTACTGTTTCCATGTCACCAGTGGGTAGCCATCTGTGTGAAGATGTATGACTGTGGCCCATGTTTTGTTGCCCATGTGCTCAACAGTTCTGAGATGTATGCTCTCTGGGGATGGGGTGTGTGGACACTGGTACCTGGGTGAGTGCCTACTGATGCTGAGTGTGCATTAAACAGTGGTGGGGTTTGTACTCACCGGTGCTGGGTGTGTGCTCACTGGGTTGTGTGCCTCATGGTGACAGGATGTGTGCTAACTGGTGTAGGGGTGTGAGGTGTGTTACACAGGGTCCCTGCACTCTGATTGATACCCCCAGAGGTACACCATAGACAGCTAGTGCTTAGGTATATGTTATACTAACATATAGGGCTAAGGGCATCTACCGTTTAAGAGTAGATTTCAGGATATGTATGCATATTATTGTTATACACTTTGCTTGCTAATACATATATTTTTCCTACGTATTTTCTGTGTATTTCTTACTCATAAGATGTTAGGACATCTGTGTCCTTGGAGTAATTATGATATATAAGTCGGCATTGCCACCTTTTGGTGATTTGTACTACTACTCCTCTGAGTTATGCAAGACTCTGTATAATGTACTCTTTGGTTTTACAAACTGATGACTACTGCAAAATTGTATAATGTTATTTTGGACCATGGAGCCACCTCTAATTTAGCCAATTGGGCCCATCTCTGTAACTAGAAATGTTTCTATCTTACAGTAACCATAGTAATTATCATAGGTACAGTATATAATGTGATACACTGAGTCTTGCACCTCGGAGACCTCAAGAGACACGAAGAAACTTCGAGGTATAGGGAATGCTTAGCATTGGCTCCCGGTTCGTATTGGTAAGAACTGCTTAGGGCAACTGTGATTTATCCTTTAGTTGTAATAAACAAGTTTATTACTCTTATGCAACGTGTTTGTGATTCCTTGCATTCTCAATATTGCCAAGAACTTGAGAATGAGGTTTAGACTTCCTAACAGGTGCATAGGGAAGTGGGGGGTATAGGCAGTGCACCACACACACACAGCATGGGTGAAGTGTCACCATACTCTGGAATTGCATGCTGTCTCGGCCGGCACACAGCTCAGAATGTTAGGGTGAGACCTCTGAAAGTAAAGAGAAAAAGGTTACTATGGAGTAAATACAGTAGTGGGAATTATAGAGAGGAGAGAAATAGAAAGGGGTATAGTACAGCATAAGACGTTTGAGACATGTTTAATTTAAGTGTTGTACTAATATTATTAACTGTTTGCCATTAGGGTCAAAAGCAAAACACAAAGAAACAAAATAATTAAATGTTTGTACCCATTGTAAAAGTTGTTCATGTGTTTTCACCTTGACATGTAAGTTGGGCCCTATTCACAAAAGAAATTTATGGTTACGTGCCACGTAACTCGGATGCATAGCCACAATGCAGCTGCCTGTGCTCACTGCACCCCCTCCGCCTTATGCAGGAAACTGATGCACACTCCCCCCCCCAGTCACCAGATCTCCTAGGAAATCATGGAGCTCTGCACAGGGCAGACCTGGGGGCAGTGCTGGGGGGCGAGCCAGCACTCCGCACATTCACAACATTACAGAGTGCTGTGTGCAGGGGCTGCTGGCTCCACATCTGACAGACAGCCGTAAACCACTGGCTGGTTACACCCCCCACCCGCCCAGGGGAGCTTCCGCCAGATGCTGTGGACAATCGGGCACATTGGGAGGACGGGAGTTGGGAAGACAGGGTACCCCCCACATCAGCACAGTTGGCACTCTGCATGCCGGCTGACATCATGGCACCCGTTGGGTGCAAGGGATCCACTGCAGATCCCTGCCTAGGCAGCTGATTGGCTGCCCGCCCGGATCTGCTGCTCCACACCTGCCTGCCCTCCATGGACAGCGCGCCACGGCTGCGTATGGGAGCCGGGGGCTATGTTCGTGAATGTGGCCTCCGTGGTGGAAATTCCATAGGTGTGGAGCTGAGCACCTCGATATGTGCCTCATGCACATCTTTTCGAGAATCACCCCCAAGTTTGTAGTATGTAGTGTATATCTCTTTAAGAGTATCCTTTGTTACCAAATGTTGCATAGATGCTCTGGTGAATGAGTTAAAAGAATTAAATGAAGTAAAATATATAGAGAAAAGTTTAATTTAAGTATCATACTAATATCATTAACTGTTTACCATGAACGTCAAAAACAAAACACAAAAACACAGAATAATGAAATGTTTGTAATCATTGTAAAAGTTGTTCATGTGTTTTCACCTTGACTTGCACGTTACTGTGTGGTGTATATCACTTTAAGAGATTTCTGTATAAATGAGATGCATGTTTGTATTCCTCAGAACTGCCCCCTGAGGAAGTCCCATTAAAAGATTGACACACAGGGGCTAGTGGGTGCACGCCTGGCATCTTGCCAGAAAATAAATCTTGTACTTTGCATTTAAAACTGAATCTACGAGTGCTGAGCATTGTTTTCGTTTGTTATTACAAGCTGGTTGCTTTGCTCATGCACCACCTTTTCCAGTGCACACCATTCTACACTACTTACACAATAGCCACAGCTCCGACCACTGACCACCACAGGACTGATCCTCTCAATCCCCAACCCTCCAGACAGTCACAGGACTGTACTCCCTGACAGTCAAAGGACTATACCCCCTCCTGCAATCACAGGACTGACATCCTCCACTGTCAGTCACAGCACTGGCCACCCACCAAGGACAGTCACAGAACTGATCCCCATTCCCAATGGTCACAGCACTACACCCCACGACCATGACAGTACTGCCCCCATGCCCCTGACAGTCACATGGATGACACTCCCCACTAACAGTAATCCCCACCCCTAACAGTCACAACACTACCTCAGGCAAAGCACTAATGACCACCCCACACAGTCAGCACTGACCCCTCCTCTCTGAACAATCACTTAATTTGGTGCCTTATATGGGGGGGGAGGGGAAATTGTTTAACCAGGAAAGGCACACTAAGCCAGAACTTGTTTCCAGGTGCGACCTGGAAGCACAAGAAAGTTAAGTGACTTGCTCATGGTCACACAGTATGCAAGTGGAAGCTGTGGGACTCAAACCCAGGTCTGGTCTGCTGGATGTCACCAGATTTGCAGCTCTTAACCTTCCCGCTACATGTACAACTTCCTGCAAGTGCTTCAGTCCCTCAAAGCTGTAGAATTGTGCAGAAGCAGACCTCCCAAAAGTCACAGGAATAACCCTCATCCCGAAAGTCACATAAATGACACCCTATCCTTGACAATTACATAACTGACTCTCCTCACAACAATCACAGGACTGTACCACCATTCCAAAAGTCATAATACTGACACCTTCCACCATCAGTCACAGCAATCACCACGCCTCAACATTCATAGGACTGTGCCACCCCCCCTCCCAGTCACAGGACTGTACCACCGCCCCCCACAGTCACAGGACTGTACCAGCACCCCCTCCCATAAAGTCACAGGACTGTAACACCCCCTCTCCCATTTTGATTATTGCTCAAAAACTTCTCAACCAATCAGTTTCTTTGATAATTTCCAGGCATTGCTTAAGCAATAATACACAACAGGATGTGGTATGTCCTTGGATATCTCATCCTCATGACTCATGCACCCAAGAAGTGGCTATATCCTATGATATGGCATGCCCAGGTGGGTAGCACAGTGCAAGCTGCTTATAATGGACTACTTTGTATTTGCTGTATTTGCCCATCATAAATAGCTGTCTGGAACAGTCACTGTGCCAATTTTGTTCTTGCATACAGTACATTTCATGCTGAACCTGCCAGACCCCCTGCTTCTCTCCTACTCAGCATGATCACATGTTCTGTATATGGAACCCCTTGTACTGTGCATTGTAGATACTCACACTTTCAGACTGAAAGATAGCAGCTGGTTATGGTCTCCCTCATACTTCCAGGCTGACAGTAGAGATGTGTGAAGTGGGTAAAATCTGCTCTACCAAAAAGTTTGCAGATTGCGCTCAATGCACAAAGTGCAATTTGCAAAAATCATCAATTCGCCAAGTGGGGGATCATCTGAGAAGTGTAGAAATTCATAGGTGGAATTCCACACTTCGTGCACAACTGCTTTTCATGTTAAAACCCTGTGCCCCCCCTCCCCACCACCAATTACCTGCTACAATAAATCCCTGGACCCAGATATTCAAAAAGGTTGCGCATGCCGCAACAGTGCTGTGCCATGCACAACCCACTGATGTGCCCCAGCATGATATTTAAAAGTGAAAAGTGTGCTGCACAAATCCCGATGCACCAGAGTGCATCAGTAATGAATGCAGGCACAGGTGGGGGGGCGTGCCCATGCATGACCTGCACTGCCCAATATTCAGCCCCGGATGTGCAGAGTCATGCATGTGCAACCCCTACCTGCGCCTGCATAAAGTTACGCCAGGAAAAAAATGAACAAGTGATGGCCACCCACAGGTGAGCTGCCGCATTGCAGAGCGCAACATAGCAGCTGCCACCTGTGGTGGCCACCCGAGTTCCTGCTGCACCTGGCGGCCCCCCCATGCCCCATGGCGGGCATCTGTAATCAAACCTCCCCCAAGTCCAATATCCCTGAAGGTCCAGAGGACTGCACTGAGCCTGATCGCGGGCATCAGTACCTCACCAAATACCCCTACTACCCTGGTGGTCTATTGAACCCCCCACCCCACCTGCCCACTAAGTCCCACCGCCCCTCCCCGTCAGCGGCAGCATCCCACTTGCCTGCCACCCGGCGACTGACAGCTCGGTAGGGCTGCCGCCCGATAGTTCTGAGCATGAACCAATGGGCGTGCAGCCTGCTTGTCATCGGTGGCGATGGGTGGGCAAGTGGGTGAGGTGCTGCCACCCGGCTGGCTGGCGGGGAGCGGTCGGTGGGGCTCAGTGGGCAGGTGAGGTGGGGGTACTAGACCACCGGTTAGTAGGGTATTTGGTGAGGTACTGATGCCCGCGATCAGGCTCAGTGCGGTTTACTGGACCACCAGGGATATTGGACCGGGGGGGGGGTTCGATTACAGATGCCCATGATCAGGCTCAGTATGGTCCACTGGACCATCAGGGATATTGGACGTTTTTTCTTTTATATTACAGGAATGCCCACGATCGGGCTGCAGGGGACGTCGGTCCCCAATGGCTGCTGCCTGGCAGGGTGCCAGGCGCAAGTCATCGGGGATCATCACACCTGCATGCTAATGGCATGCAAATAGGGTCGTAATGAGATGCAAATGGCCCCCTGTGCGCCTTGCATGAATTATGGCTCCATTTGCATATCCCCGTTTGAATATCGCAGGTGCTGTGCATGGTGCAATGGCACTTGCACCAGCGCATCTCTATGCTTCACTCTGGCCACTTGCGCTGGCACAGTGCCACTGTGCCATGCACAGTGGGGGTGGCCAGGGTGCGATATTCAAAGCTGCTGCACCATAGCACAGCTCCATTGAATATCACCCAGGCCACACCCCTGCACAACAAAGTTGAGCTGCACCCAGGCTTGCGCCACAGGCTGGCGTAGTTTGAATATCCGGGCCCTGGTGTCTAGAAGCCCCCTGCCGCTGATCGCTGGCCACAATAAATCCCTGGCATTGTCTAATGCCCCCCCACCGCTGATTGCCATACTTCACAATATAATTTTTTTTCATTAAGTCCCTGGTGTCTAGTGGCCCCCCACTTCCGATTGCTGGCCACAATTCCCTGGTGTCTAGTGATACCCTCTCCTGCAGCCACTAATTGCCATCCACAAATCCCCAAATCCAAAATATAAAAAAGATATTTTTTTTCATGAAATCCCTGATGTCTAGTGGACCCCCCCACCCTGTCAGGTAGTCCCCCCAACCCTGAACAGGCCACCGGCACAGCCTTCCACTGATCTTCATGGGTGGTAGCCTGACTGAGCTTTAATGAATGAGCTTGTATAGGCACACACTCATTCATTGACAGCTAGCAGTCATTTTAGTTCATTTTTCAGGCAGAAAGAGAAGGGGAGGGTGCTGCTCCAGTCACCCTTGGGGGGAATGGGAGGATTGGCTTCGTCCACAACGCTGTCTCCTCCATCCTGCCCCCCCACTGGACGGTGACTGGAGCAGCCCCTTCCCCTTCTCTACCCCCTGAAAAATAAACTAAAATGACTGCAAGCTCTCAGTGAATGAGCACGTGCTTCTACCAGCATGTGCTCATTCATTAAAGCTCAGTCAGGCTGCCAGCCGTTGAGCTGAGTGAAGGGCTGCATCAGTGGCCCGCTTTGGGTCACAGTGGAGCAGGGTATGGGGCACTATATGACAGGGTGGGGGGACCACTAGACTCCAGGGATTTCATGAAAGTTTTATATATATATATTTTCGATTTCAGAATTTGTGGACTGCAATAGGTGGCGGTGGGCGATGGGGACCACTAAACACCAAGGATGTATTGTGGCCAGTGATTGGCAGTGAGAGGGGCACAAGACACAAAGTTTATGAAAAAAACATATTTTATATTGTGGAGGATGGCAACCAGCAGTAGAGAGGGACCACTAGACAATAGTAGGGATTTGTTGTGGTCAGTTATCAGCAGCGGGGGAAAGTGGCCACTAGACACTAGGGAGGAAAGTCGGGCTGTTGGTTGTGGGGGGATGCAACTTCTTCCTTTGTTTGTTTTTTTAAAGTGCAATTTGCACTTTAAAAAAAAAAAAACAAAGCACTGTGAAGCCATTTTTGCAAAGTTGCCACCATAGGTGATAACTTCGCAAAATGCTTTGGGGAGGTGGATTTTGTGACTCTGCCCAAACTTTGAAAGCGAAGTAAAACTTCATAACATCTCTAGCTGTCAGACACTAATGGAACTATTAGCTCAGAAGAAGCAGTCTGCTATGAGGAGGGCAGGCTATAAATTCCCATGAAGTTTAACACCTCACTAGCACGTCTTATCACTTCATCACAACTGCAGTGATGTATGAGCAGGACGTTTGGGAGGACTGGGAAAGGCTCTTCAACACATTATCTGGGGCACTGGCATCCAGTTATGGCAGGTGCTTTTAATACATTATAACAGGCAAGTTTATAATGGAAGCACTATGGCAATGGTTTTGGCATCAAAATTGTGTTTGCTTAAAGGGACTGTCCAAATCATGCATATATGATGTAAGTGAAGTCCACTGTACTGCAGTTATAAACAAACAAATAGGACTTGGAACAGACATCATTTTCAGTTCAATAGAATTAATTTGAGAAAAAATTTGAAGTCAATAGGTTAAAACATTCAAGTTAATTAAGTAGTTACATTTACTTTAGGAATGCCTAGTATACTGTGACACTCAGCCATGTTAGGTAAGCCCCAGTGCAGAGAATAAAAAGTCTAATGAATAATTGTTCATGTTGTGAGGTTTCTGACTGGAACATTTGTCTTCCTGTTATTTTATGCTGGGATTTACAACAGCTATAAGCCAATGAACTTTCTTTATTGTTTAAGACCATTATATATTTATAATTTTACAATTTAATTATCCAGGGCAGGCCAGATGAGATAAAGCATCTCATTTTCAGTGTGGTTCTGCTTCTACCCAAATTTATTGCAGGGAAGACTGAAACACAGGGAAGTCAATTGACTTGCTCAAAGTCACACTGCAAATAGTCCACAGGGGTTAGCTATGAACCTGGGATCTTTTGGATCACATGCCTGAGCACTAACCAGTGCAGTGCTTGCCACTCCAGCTTTTCTGGCCACACTGTGGGACACAATGTGGAAAGAAATGATGTCATAAATAGGGCCCTCAATAATTATACTGAACTAATCTGCTCTAGTCACTACAAGCAGCACCTTCACTCCAAATCCAACAGGAAAGACATTAGCACAAACCCAGCTGGCGGAGATCTAGAATCTAGTGTACTCTGCAGGACTGGATGATCCCATGTCATGCGTTGATGTTACCTATGGAGCAGCTGCAGCAAAGTAAAACTGAAGTGAGCCAGAGGTTGTTTTTTTTTTTGGTTTGTTTTGTTCTTAACTACGGTATCTTCACTGTGCCCCCAAAACATCTTCACTCCTGCCATGCATGCCATACAAGTCTCAGTGAAAGTCTAACTGGGATCGACTGGTTCACAATGCCATACCTCTCAACTTCCTACTTTGCAAATATTCAATGACAAATTACCAAAATCGGGGAGAAATCTTAAAATAATGGTATTATCAACTTAAAAAGCTACCTACAATGTGTAGCTTGATATGAAAAACATTTTCAGATAAAGAAGTGAACCATAACACTAAAAGCTGGCAATATTTTATGCTTCAAATCTTTATTCTTCAGTGATAGAAATTAATTTTTAGGAGAGACAAAGAATATTTCTGAGGCAAAATCAGGACATCCCTGAAAATCATGGACAGGTGAGAGTTATGCACAGCTCAGAGACATAAGTACCATATCACCCTGCCTTCTGAAGGTTTTTAAAATGTTAAATGTATGTCTATTCTGATTATTTACTTTGTTTATTTTAATGTACAGCACCTTGGTATGTGAAAGGCACTTAAAAAATAAAGTTTACTTTACTTTACTTCCCTTGAACCGAATCAACTTCTGATCAGTTTTACCAGTGAGGGCATTTTTTTCTTTCAGCCCATGCTAGGAGGAAATGTGACTGGAGAAGTGGATGAAAATGGTGAGTGTATATGCAAGGTCTTCTTGCCGGACACGACTTTTCCTGCAGATAGAATAGAAAAACTGGAATATACGTCCATAGAGCTTAACCAAAAAGTTGAAACTGAAGTGTCAAAGGTAATATATTACTATATTTTCTCTTAATTATATCTCAGCATCTATTGGTATATTTTAAAATCTGTTATGAGAATACAGACAATATAATCTTTACTCTTTTAAGAATGTTATTAAGTTCTATTAGAAAATGGGCTTAGAAATCCAAGGATTGTGACTAGCTGTCAGTCATGCCAGGGGGGTACATTACTTTACAGTTAGCGCCTAGCAAATAACAAGTGCCAGCACAGCCTGCTTCAGTGGTAAACTGGTATCAGTGTGCCAGTCCTGATTTGAAAATGAAGTAGCCACAATTTTTTTCCCACTCACTTAGCGAGAGACCCCCCCCAACACACACACACACACACTGCCCAGAAACCTTGCCCACAACTCCACTGCAATTCTTTCATTTGAAGGATGTAACCCCATCCACAAAATCCAGCCCCGTTTCTCAAAACAATTTTAGTCCATAAAAAAAACAAACAAAAAAAAAAAAACGCCAAGATAGAGCAGCAGTTGCTCATAGCGATAGGCTACCACTGCTTGTGCCATTCCCCTGTTCATTCACACTGTATTCCATGTAGTGAAACAAACCCAAAACTACAGAAATAACAGTTTTTTTAAAAACAGTTTTACTTTCCTGAGCTACAGACTTCCATGCATTGTCTCAAATACTGCCTGATTTGAACCTGGCACTGGAGACTCACGCCACATTTGAAATCCGATAAAAAAAAAAAAGAAAGTTACTTCTCTTGAAATGAAGCTCAGCACGTTACTTTCCCCCTGCTCCAATTCGATGCTCATAAAAGTGAATAAAAGAAATAGTACTCCACTGTGTTGTGTGCATCCGTGTGTGGGGAGGAGGAAGAGAGACAAAGCAGCAAGCAAGTAAAAGCTAGAGGAGATGCTGATAGGAAAGAAACTATTCACAAAAAAACATAGCAGCGCCCTCAATAGGTGATTGTACCAATACAAGGATTACTTTACCAGAAAAGTAAATTTTGTTTTTTATGATATATTAATTCCTATATATATTTTTTAAAATTTCACCTATAGCCCATTTTCTAAGTGCAATAATACCCTCTGGGGTGGGCAGTATTGCTTACTTCATGTTGCTGTTATAAAGGTCTGGCTTTGTATATAGGCAAATCAAAATAACTGAGCAGTAACTTATTTAACATTAATTAACAAAAACATTTGTTTTTAAATATTTGAAGTAAGTGTGCCACAGAAGAAAATAGTTAGGTAACTAGAACATCAAGGAATGGCCTGCTGTGTCATGCTCAGTTATTATATTTACTATACACATAGGGCCAGATATTCAAACTGCGCTATTTTGTGGAGCAAGCCCTTGCGCTGCACAAAATAGTTGTGCAAGGGTGTGGCCAGAGCTATATTCAAAGGAGTTGCACCCTTGAGCAACTTCTTTGAATATCACTCCCCGGCCACAGCCACTGTGCATGGTGCAGTGGAACTTGTGCCACAAGTGGTCAGAGTGGAGCATTCAACTTGCGGTAGGCGCAAGTACCATTAATGCCATGTGCAAAATCCACCAATATTCAAGCGGTGACATGCAAATGGGGCCATAATTCATGCAAGGCGCAGGGGGGGCCATTTGCATCTGATTATGGCCCCATTTGCATGCCATTAGCATGCAGGTGCTCCGATCCCCAAGGACTTGTGCCTGGCGCACTGCCAGGCAGCAGCCGTCTGGGACCGACGCCCTCTGCAGCCCGATCGCGGGCAGAAGAGTGTAAAATCCCCACCACCATCCCCCACTGGCCCCATTACGGGCATAGCTTAAAATCCCCCACCAGCCCAGTGCGGGCAGCATGCCCCAACACATCCCTGGTGGTCCAGTGGACCGATAAGTGTCGCAGGCTGGAGTAATTAAACACGCCCCTCACCCCGAATATATCCCTGGTAGTCCAGTGGACCGATAAGCCCGATCGTGGGCTGGGTAATTAACCACACCCACCCAACATAGCCCTGGTGCCTGAGTGTCCCCCACCCCACCCACCCATGAAGCCCCACCACCCGCTCCCCGGCGGCGGTGGCGGCAGCATCCCACCTGCCTGCCGCCCGCTGCCGCCGACGACTGCCCGGTAGGGCTGCACCATTGCCTCTTGCTCTGCACCAATGGGTGTGCAGCCTAGCGACACAGCTCGGCGGCTGGCTCTGACAGGCAGGTAGGATGCTGCCCGCCGCCGGCTGCTGGGGGGCGGGTGGTGGGGCTTAGCAGGTGGGTGGGGTGGAGGGACACTAGGCACCAGGGCTATGTTGGGGTGTGTGTTAATTACTCCATCCCGATCGGGATTATCGTCCACTGGACCACTAAGAATATGTCTGGGGTGTTTAATTACTCCATCCTGCGATCGGATTATTGGTCCACTGACTACCAGGGATATGTTCGGGGGGGGTGTTTAATTACCAGCCCACGATCGGGCTTATCAGTCCACTGGACCACCAGGGATGTGTTGGGGGGGCACATTGCTGCCCACGATCGGTCTGGTGGTGGGGGGATTTACGCTATGCCCGCGACGGGCCAGTGCAGGGTGGTGGTGGATTTACACTCTTTTGCCACATTGGCTGCAGGGGGCACAGGGAGGGTTGAGGTCTGCCACAGGTGGCAGCTGCTGTGTTGTGCCCTGCAATGCAGCAGCTCACCTGTGGGTGGCCCCTCACTAAAGTCTTTTTTGGCTCAAAGTTGTGCAGGCGCAGGTTAAGGCTGCGCCTGCACAACTCTGCACAGCTCAGCTGAATATCGGGCTGTGCAGTTTATGCATGGTTCCACCCCCTCCAGTTCAGCATGCATTCATTTGCATTGCGCTGTTGCTCAGCATGTTTTCTGTGGCGCAACTGCCTCCTGCTGAATATCACAGAATGGAGCAAGTTCGGACTTACGCAGGCGCAACCCTATTGCACATGGCGCAACCCTTTTGAATATCTGGCCCACAGAGAATAAGCCATTTTGCCATGTAACTCTAAATAATTTAAGCAAATTTCATTAAACTGGTCATTATATTTAAACTAATCTGATTATCCGCCTCTCTGGCTGCCTCTCGGCCCTGGGCCATAAGTGACAGAACATGGAACTAGCTGGGATAGGCAGAGTCCATGGGAACTATCAGAGGTTGACTGCAAGTCAGGCCCCTTGAGGATTCCTTTTTCTCTGTTTCCTCCACTGTAAAGGGCCTGGGAGTGCATACCTCCTTCCTCTCACTGCCCGCATGTTGCATGTGTGTGCTCTGTGCATGTAGCCAGACCTTCTTCTACTGTCATAGTTATATTAGCACTTGAAACCAAAACTATAAGGAGCCATGGCAGCCTGACCCAGAGTACTACTACCGCCCCAAGATGAGGGCAATGAACTAGGAAGTATGTCTGTCTCCTCAATCCCGAGCTGCAGAGACTCATACAAACATACAAAATTGCCAGCAGATAAAAACCTTACTATCAAGTCTGCTCGATGTGCAGCTAGCAGCCTTTATACTGCAGCTGCCCCTCCCTCCCGTCTCCCCCTCCAGTGATCTTCCCCCTTACCCTGTCCCATCCCCTTTTGAAGGAGCCCACTGTTCTACGGGATACCACTTCCTCTGGCAATACATTCCACACAGACATTACCCTCGCCATAAAAAAGTATCTCCTCATTTCCCTCCTGAACCTTCCCCCTTCTAATCTCAGATCATGCCCTCGAGTGTCCCTCCCCCTCCTTAATTTGAAGAGCCCCTCCGTGCCCATCTTACTTATTACCTTCATGTACTTGAGGTTCCAATCATGTCCCCCCCCCCATTTCTTCTCCAGGGAGTACATGCTCAACTCCCTCAGCCTGCTCTTGTAGGGTAAGTCCCCTAGCCCCTGGATCATTTTTGTTACCCTGCTCTGTACCCCCTCCAGTAACCTAATGTCCTTCTTCGGATACGGTCACCAAAAGTGCAATCTAGTACTCTAGGTGTGGTCTAACCAGTGACCAGTATAGCGGCAGAATCGCCTGCCCCCCCCCGGAGGATATGCCTCTGGCAATACAACCCAGCATCCTGTTGGCCTTGGCAGCTGCCTTTCTACACTGTGCTGAATTGTTCATTGCTCCCATTATGATCACCCCCAGATCCTTCTCTTCCATCTTAGCTAGTTGAACTCCCCCTAGCTAGTAGCTCCTCCATGGGTTTTTTGCACTGAAATGTAGTTCCTTGCATTTTTTGGCATTGAACCCTAGTTGCCAAGAGTCTGACCAGGCCTAGAAGTTTGCCAGATCACCTTGCAACCCCTGCCACCCACTACTGCTCCCACCTTGGTGTTGACTGCAAACAGACTGATCTTGCTTCTGATGCCTATTGAGATGTCTGCTATGAATATCCCAAACAAAATTGGCCCCAGTACAGATCCCTGTGGCACCCCACTTGTCACTGCACTGGAAGATGAGAACTCCCCTCCCACCACCACGCTCTGCTGTCTCCCTTGCAGCCAGTTCACTACCCATCCCACTATCTTCTCCCCAGCCCCTATGCCTTCCAGCTTACTTCCTAGCCTCCCATGTGGCACTGAATCGAATGCCTTACTGAAGTCCAGGTACAGGACATCCACTGCATGGCTCCTGTCTAATTGCCTGGTTACCCAGTCATAGTACTCCACTTGGTTGGTCTGACAGGATCTGCCTGAGACAAACCCATACTGTCTGCTGTCCTGCAGCCCATTAGCCTCTAGGAGGGAAACCAGCCTCTCCTTCAGGAATATCTAGAACAGCTTTCTCATGATGGATGTGAGACTTATCGGTCTGTAATTCTCTGGCTCAGCCCTTGGGCTCTCTTGTGGAGGGGTACCACATGTGCCATACTCCAGTCCTGAGGTATACTCCCGAAGTCCAGGGAGGCATTGAACAGGTTTGCTAAGTGTTCTGCCAGGACTTCTGCCAGCTCCTTCAGCACTCTGGGGTGTATGCCATCTGGCCCAGCCACCTTTTCCACCCTCAGCATCCTTAATCCCTCCAGTACTCTGACCACTGGGATTTCCCCATCTGTTACCTCTTCCCCCTCGTGCCCACCCTCCCACCCCTTTGGTACAGCTCCCTTTCTCTTTAGTAAATATTGAGCAGAAGTACACTTTTATTGCTTCTACCAGTTTTGCCCCTGTTTCCACCCACCCACATCCCTCTTCATCCTTACTATTTGGTCCTTACAACTCCTTTTCTCCCTGATGTACCTGAAGAAGTCTTTCTCCCCCTCTTTGATGCCCTGTGCTAGCCTGAGTTCCCTGGACACCTTGGCTGACCTGACTGCTCTTGTCACCTCCCTCATGGTTATAACCAGGGCTCCTTGACTTCTGAGGCAGCATTTTCTGATTTCTGCGGCATGATTTATTCATTTCTGTGGCAGAATGCAGTCCTGTCATTGGCTAACTATGATGTGATGTCATCGATGACATCATATGCTGAGCCTAGATGAGGGGCTTCAGGATAAACGAGGTGGGAAAGAAAGCCTGACACTATGGAAAAACAGTATATTTATATGAAAATTCACCAAAAACAATGAATTATGAGCACTATATATATATATTCTGCGACATGATGCAAATTCTGTGGCAAATTATGCAACCACAGAACCGCAGAATTCCAGGTGCCTTGGTTATAACTGAATGCAGGTCACCTGCATGGTACAGCACAGCTCACCATCTAAGTCATTCAAACAGCAGACTATCAGATTACAACGTGGAACAGGAACAAGCACAATTGAAGGCAACATTGTGTTAATATTTAATGTTAATATTTTAATGTTGCTGAAATTTAACAATGGGCAATTAACTTATCCAATTGGAAGTGGTACGAGCCCACACCAATCCAGCCATCCAAGATGCTAACATATATGTACAGAGAAAGCTCTCCTGCACATCATAGGGTGAGACATTTTTAACAAGACTGATTCCTTGTTTTCTTTATTAACTCCTTATTAACTATTGTTACTAAATGTCTCACATCTTTCATTTTACTATACTGTATAAAATATCTGAGCCATCCTATAAAGACTCAGTCTAGGTCCTCAGAGCAATAGGAATTCTTAATTGTTTTTAATAAAATGGAATACCATACAACTAATATAAAAATGTATAGTAATGAAAACTTCAACATCAAGGTAATTTAAGAGCCCCAATTAGCAAAAATGTAACTAATTTTTCTCTGAGCTCTTTGTTTATAACCTTTTCTTGTAAAAAATACAATCTTCCCAAAAAGAGGAGTTCAGTACAGGTGTAGGTAAGCAATACAGCTCAGCATTATGAGATTTTTGCTGAGAAGACGACACACTCAGGGGTGTAAGGATGCCCAACAGGTTGTCGAATGACAGGAGTAATGAGAAAGCTGGTAGGTGGGTAAGAACAGATCCAGAAACAAATGACCAGAGCGGGTGTGGTTGCTAAACTCCAGGCCAGCTGATTAGCAATAGCGAGCCTAGGTGGAAAAACAGCTCCACTCTCTCTACAGTCTAAGCACACTGTAAGAACCTTCACTACTCCTCCAGTCTGATGACAGATAATGCATTTTTCCCCTGTACCTTCATGCTGAGCCACCTCCAATAGCCATGAGAACAAAGAAGAGGGCGCTAAAATCATGTCATTCTCCCTTGACTCAGCCATTTTGTGGCATACCAGTTTCGTCCAAGCACAGATCAACACTTGCGGTGCAGTTCAAAAAAGTTTAGCTAAGATGGCATCACTCCTCACAAGGCAGCGTGACCATCATAGCACAGCAACACAGTCTTAGCCAATCCAAATGAAGTCTTCCACATTTTCCATACATTAACAGCTTGATAAAAGATCAGGTTACCAAATACTCAGCCAAAAGGTGCAGAACAGCACAAGTTCAAGATGGCAGTTCTATAGTTGTACTTTCCCCCGCAGCACGCTTTAAGCAGTTCAAGCATGGCACACAGTCCCAAACAAGGTATTTTTGTTTTTTTCCCTTCTTTTAATCAAAATCCTGGATGAACCCCTATGTTGTTAGCCCCTTCCCCTTCTTGGGGTATAAGATGGTGAGAAGGTGGGAGAGGGCACTTGACAAACATAAGCAACAGCAGTCCAAAGCATTTTAAGCAAAGATAACTCATTATCTGGGTTCCTTAATCTTCGTGACTGGAGATCAAAGTAGCACCTGTATCGACTGCCACTGGGTTTCCGAGGGCTGCGGGGGGATGGCTGGTTAGCAAAACAAGCATGAACAGTCACAAGAAATTAAAGTCATTGTCCACTCCAGAATCAATGTGGCAAAGAACAATTTAATTGAACTTGAAAAACAAAAAACAATCACTCCATGGAGTAGGGCGTGATAAACAGGGGGTTACCTTCACATACATAGCTGGAAACTTTACTGCAACAGCCTCTTGTGCTAACAGGCTATATTTATATTCATGCAGGCTTCCATAAGTTGTGCAGACTAAACTTCTGGCAGCATTCCTACAGCCAAACAGATCTCTAAATGTGAGGTAGCTTACACGTGCAACACTTTATTAACTCATACTCTCATTCCTTTCTCTAATTCATTCTCTCTCTCTCTCTCTCTCTCTCTCTCTCTCTCTCTCTCTCTCTCTCTCTCAGCAGCAATTGCTGGCCTTTTCCTTTACTCTCTCTTCAGGCATCTCTATTCCTACACAGATAGTTGGGTTTATGACAGTACGAGATATTTCTACTGTCCCAAACCTTTACACTCTCTTTATTTAATTTCCACCAGCCTGGTCTTCTCCCTTCTCACTGGTTTTGCACTTTGCACTTGGCTACTTCTTGCTGGAACATACTTCTCATTCCCATTAGGTCTCACTTCATATGTTAAAGTGATGTTCTTTAGGAAGAACTGAACCATCAGAACCCTTTCAAAGATCCAGTTTACTGATGCCTCAGCTGGTGGCTGGGCCTCTCTGTGGGGTTTTGGGTGCCCGGGAACTAATCGCAGTCCAAACAGCATCCTCCACTCAAATCAGCAATTCCAGCCTCTGAAATTACTCATCAGGGGGACTTCTGCCAGTGCCACACAGATCACCCAATGGACTGCCTCCCTGTTGGGGTCCCAAACATTACTCCCCCAAATGGATTTTCCCCACCTCCAAAAGTGGCTCACACTGTGGGTCCCAACTCTGCAGTGGCCTCCTACCCAGGGACTCAAGGTAACTCTGCCACCATTACACCCTCAACAGCTGAGCTGCCACTTCTAGCCATGCCTCAGGCCCCATGTGCCATAGTGAGTGTGCCCACAGAAAACAATACAGCCCAAACAGCTGAACTACTCATGGACTATACCTAATTTTGGGCTTATAAGCCCTGTCAGTGCTTACCCACCAAGGTGCTGAAGTTCACATGGCATGCCTCCATTTTCAATTTTTCTCCCCAGGCTCTGGCTCCCAAATGCACTGACAGGCCCCTTTTGCTTTGCTCCATTGCTCTGCTCCATTTCTCCCCAAGTACTGCTCCTGAACCACTGTTTTAATTTCAAGGGTCTTCAAGGGTGGTAGACTGGGGCGGCAAGCGGACCATCATGGTCCTCCAGCCAAACTTGTGGGATGACCCCCCTGGCTCCTCTCCCTGGGACTCTATCTGCTCCTCCCTCTGATTCTCCCTAGGTGTCCCAAATCCCCAGATATTTATACTCTTATGGGAGGGGCCCCACCTACCATCAGCAGGCAGCACCACATCCCAGACTCAACGGCTCTGCTAGCCTTCTGTCTGCCTAACTACCCCCTAGCAACTAAAAATTAACTAGTAAGCACTCAAAGGGTACTTACAGAAACATATACTTAGTGTAGCACAAAGTTGTTAGCACTTTAGCTTAAACTGATATCATGCTCCTATGTGAATGAATGCACAGAATGTGCAGTGATGTGGTCAATGTTTCATGGAAATCCTAACAGGCTGACAACACAGCACTAGTTACTGTATCTAGGAGCCATATTTTATCAGTGTGCTTATGATACTTGTATAGCAGTTAATATTAGCACCTGATATATTTAGTGCGATGACTCCAGTTGTACATATTAGCACCTGATACATTTAGCACTCAGCGCTTACTGATGCAGTACAGTTAGCATGGCAGATTATATTAGCAGTCTGTTTATATTAGCAGTTCTTTGCTTTCAGCTAATATAGCTAATTAAACAGAAAGCTAATATAATCTGCTATACAGTAAAACAATGGGGTTCCACCATGTCAGTTCGACATCCATCATGTTGACCGACACCACAGAGACAACAAATGCCAAACGGTGATGTTGTCCACAGCAATTGTGCTGCCCGACCTTCATTGCAGCAAAGCACTGGGGGACATACTGGCTGTTTGCAGGGGGCATTCCCTCCCCAAGCCCCCACAAAAAAATAATATATTCACCTCCAGTTCAGAAGTGTAGGGGGGAAACAGCGCAACACCCCTAGGGCAATAAGATGGCTGGCACTGCAAAATTCCAGTCGATGGAATGATTGTCAATCATGTTGCAGCACCCACATTGCCACTTAGGTAAGGGTATCACTGCACTGATGTCACACCAAACAACTGTACCCTATCTTGGACAGCCCAGGTAATACAATTAAATAAAACATTCTCTGGTGCCAGTGGTCCACCATCCCTCATTTGATCCCAGTACTGTTTGCTTATAAATAAAAATCCCTTGTGTCAGCTGTACCCCCACCTGATCTCAGTACTATATGTAAAAAAGGAATAATCCCTGGTGCCATTGGTCCCCTCCACACCTGATCCCAGTACTTCATCTCTAATATTAATAATACCTTGTGCTTGGCCAGCCAGCCGGTGCAGTGGTAGCACTACAGCTTGCAACACCAATAATCCAGGTTGGGAGTGACTGTGGGTATTGGAGAGCCAGCCAGGGGGAGGATGAAAATCGAGCATCCCAAGGGCTGCTTTTCTTCTCTAGGGAGGGAAGAGACCAATGGTCAATGCGACACTGACCTCTGGCAGTGACTGGGGGTCAGCACATAAACAGCAACAATGCAGGGATGGTGAGGGCAGCAGCCTGATGTGGCATACACAGAAGCATGCACAGCACCATCATTGGCAGCATTACATGCCCATGCCCAGGGAGGAAAGCTAGAAAATCAAATCCTCCAGCGCGTGATGTCCTGTGTCCCAGTGGCTCCACACCGGGTGCATTCAAGCTGCTCCTCTGGTCCATCCTTGGTCTTCTGTGATATGTGATGCTACCCACCAAGATGTGACCTGGAGAAAGGCAGGAGTCGAGCATGGTGCCATGGCTGGTGCAGTGCAGTGGGATGCTGAACTGATGATGAAGGAGAACCATAGGTAAACCACCCCCCAGCCGAGGAGGTATAAAGAGATAATAATACCTGGTGCTATTGGCCCATACCTCTTATGCCAAATTGCAGTACTATGTCAAAAATTAGAAGAGAATGTGTTTATTCTTAGACAGAACAAGTAAAAAAAAATAAATAAATAATGTGCTGTTAGACAGAATAACCACTAGTATCCGAAAACCATTTACAAAATTTGTGATGTTCTATGATGCTTGAAATTACATTTAAAAAATACTAACATTTTAACTATTACCCTGTTTGGCATAAATCTAGATCTGGTAGTTGCCGTATTGGTCCTTGCAAGAATAGATCCAGAAGCAAATGATTTGATACCTTTTAATGGACCAACAGAGATGTAACAACAAGAACAAAGTGCTCTAGCTTTCGGACCAACCAGTCCTTCTTCAGAAGCTCATGGCAGTTGTTTAGAAAATACAATACTTATAACAGCTAGATAATGCAGAGAAAAACAGAAAAAAATCCCCATTGGTTTAAAATACTCATTAAAAGAAACAAAAAAAAAAACAGAAGATGACGTCAGAGAAGTTTAACAGTACCATATTGCCTTCAGCCAGAAAGAACCATGGGTCAGACGTGCTTGGTGGGACACACATACAAAGAATCTTACTGCATATAAATTTAATTGACATAAGATAACACTGCTGAAGCAGATAACTCCCTAAATCAAGCTGCAGTGTCACAGTTGGTTAGGATGTGATTACTGAACTTGGTAATCACATCTACTTAACATGTATACTCATTAAGGAATTATAGGACTTTTCCTGCTATAGACACCTGGCACTTTGTTAGATTTTCGATAGAACTAAGCACATTTCAACTGTGTAATTAGAAGTTTTTCAACTGTATTAGCTGGATTGTAATTTCTATTACTGTTTTAAAGTGCTCACACCTCTTCTGTCTGACTGCTCTTCCTGCAGCGCCCCCCATCCAAGCACTCTGCCTTGGCACCGATAAGTCTAACTACCGTTTTTTTTTTATCAAGCAACAAAGTACTGTAAAATCCTTAAGTGTTAGTAGTATGAGACATACCAGATTCTTTCATATTCCAGTAAGTTAAATTAAACAAAATAGGTATATGCATAAATTGTAAGTTATTAATAAAAGTTCCAGGTAAGGCAGTGGCTGTTAGACCACTACGGGACCTGGAGTTTGTTTTAGACATTCCAAAAGCTGTTTATCAGTTTGGGGTAATATAAAAAGGTACATGGCAGCAGAGGTCATGTTATGAAGCACAGAATTTCCTTCAGAGTCTTTAGACAAGGAATTACAATATGAGGGATCAATCAAGGCAGTGATGTTGTATAAATCAGAATGTCTAAGAGCAGTCTGGAGCAAGGACAGCAAACCATTAGGGGATAATTTTGCATTGGGCTCACTGTGAAAGTTCCATTGGAAAGCTTGGCCACAGGGAGAATTTGTTCTTGCAACGTGGTTTACCACTCAATTTGTAGGGTAGATTTATCAGGAGCAACAACCGAGGCAGTGAGATAGGAATCAAAACCTTCCTGGACAGTAATAAAACTGTATGGTATATTGATAGAAACTCCTCTGGGCAGATGTTGGAGGATCAAGATGAGGAAGGAGGTGCTTCTACCCCTTGGATGCAGGGGATAACTCCTGAGATGAGGAGAAAGAGGAATAAGATAGCCATCTTGTCAGAATACTTGAAAAGAGAAACCAAATATTAGTAAGTTAGTATTATTGTGCCCAATGGGGTGAGGCAAAGTAATTATACTCCTTTATACAGTTTCAGCTGGTTTGCATGTAACCATTTGCCAGTCAGTTTGTTGTTGCGATTAGTCTAACCTGATAGACTGATGGACTGAGCTTGTTGACAATGGGGTAGGGGCCTTCCACTTATTGGAGAAGGAGTGTGTGGATGTACAAATCTGAGAACCATCACCTGATCTCCAACTTGCCAATCCACTCTTGTGCATGTTTGTCAAAATGTATTTTGGACTGTTGCTGGGCCTTGCCCATGCAGTTAGCAGTATACAAGTATGAGTGTATGAGGTCTTGTCTGAGTTTTTCTACATAGTGGTCTACAGACACACAGTCTGCTGTGGGGGTATGCAGGTCAAACAACAAGAGTTCAGGTTATCTCATCTATCTGCCAGTCATCACCTCAAATGGTGCTAACTGGGTGGTGGCTGAGGGTGTGCCCCTAATTGCCATAAGGAGTAACGGCAATAGGGAATCCGAGGTCATGGGATTGTCCTCAATGAATTTGGAAAGCATTTGCTTAATCCAGCTGTTGGCTCTTTCTACTTGACCTGAAGATTGTCGATGATAAGGTATGTGGAATTTCTGGTGAACCCCAAGGAGTTCAAGTGTTTCTTTCATCAACTCACTTGTAAAACTGGTTCCTTTGTCAGAGTCTACCTTGAGAGGTAGGCCCCACATGGTGAAAATCTGTTCCACCAGGATTTTGGCAGTGGTTTTAGCAGTGCATGTCTTAGTGGGGATAGCTTCCACCCACTTAGAGAAAAGATGAGTCACCACAAGGGCATATTCTTTATTTCTGCTGGAATTGGTCAATGGGCCAATAAAGTCAATCTGTATGGCATGCCAATGGCCTGAATGCCTTTGTGGTAGTAGTTTGGCATTTCATTTGGTGGGGATAGGATTGTTCTGCGCACACACAAGGCAATTATCTATGTACTGTTTGACATCTTTGGTGATTCCAGGCCAGCAGGCAGTGGTCTTGAGTTTTTGGAGGGTGTTTTCTACTCCCTGGTGTCCACCAGTAGGGGTGTCAAGCACTTGGTGCAGGAATTGGGACCTAAGGTGGCTGGGGCCACCCCATATTTAGTGGGGTATCATCTGGTTGATATCAGATGAGCTTGTCATCAGGGAACAAGTGTAGCTTACCTTCATGCCTCTGGTATGGGTTGTGGGTAGGTAGGTAGGTTTTGCTCAGTACTCTTGTCAAGAAATCTGAACACATCCTTTGGTTCAGATTCAGCATGCTGAGCTGCTAACAGGTCCAAAGGGGAAAAGAGTTCAGGCTTCTTTTTGAATGCTGCAATGTGTGCAGCCGCCCTGGCTTCTGTGTGATCCATCATCCAGGCATCCCCACTCTGGCCTCCTCCTTGGCAAGGGTGTCCGCAGTATCATTGAAAGCATGATAGGGGTCATGTATGGAGTGAGCTTTAACTTTGTGTACATAGAGTTTGTGTGCAAACCTCTTTGCCAGTGAATGTATGTATATATTTATTTTTTTATTTTAGTCTTTTGGTAACCGGGTAAGGACCACTAGGCACAAGTGCCTGTTTTCAGGGGTGACCTGGGAGCACTGGGTGGTTAAGTGTCTTACTCAGAGCCCCTGAACAGGGCTGTTTCAGCTCACCCATGGTCGGCCGGCACCCAGCCAGCCACCGACCAAGACCAGGACACCCGCCTGCAGCTCCTTTGAAGCTGCCTGCCCCTGAACAGGGCTGTTTCAGCTCACCCACGGTCGGCCGGCACCCAGCCAGCCACCGACCAAGACCAGGACACCCACCTGCAGCTCCTTTGAAGCTGTCTGCCCCTGAATAGGGCTATTTCAGTTTCACCACGGCCTGGCTGGCACACAGCCAACCACCGACCAAGACCAGAACACCCACCTGCAGCTCCTTTGGAAGGTACGGACAGTGCATCCAAGTGGAACTTCGGGTGCTCCAACAAACCCACTCTACTTGGCTAGACTTTTCCTCTCTGCTATAGACACTTGGCACTTTGTTAGATTTTCGATAGAACTACACATTTCTACTGTGTAATTAAAGTTTTCAACTGTATTAGCTGGATTGTAATTTCTACTACTGTTTTAAAGTGCTCACACCTCTTCTGTCTGACTGCTTTTCCTGCAGCGCCCTCCATCCAAGCACTCTGCCTTGGCAATCGATAAGTCTCACCTTAACTTTTTTTTCATCAAGCAATAAAGTACTGTAAAATTTTTAAGTGTTAGTAGTGTGACACATACCAGGATTCTTTCATATTCCAGGAAGTTAAATTAAACAAAACAGGTGTATGCATAAACTGTAGTTATTAATAAATGTTCAGGAAAGGCAGTGGCTGTTAGACCACTACAAGGACCAGAAGTATGTTTTAGACATTCCAAAGCTGTTTATCAGTTAGGGGTAATATAAAGGTATATGGAAGCAGAGCCATGTTATGTAAGCACAATTTCCTGTCAGAGTCTTTAGACAAGGAATTACAACATGAGGATCAATCAAGGCAGTGATGTTGTATAAATCAGAATGTCTAAGATCAGTCTGGAGCAAGGACAGCAAACCATTAGGGGATAATTTTGCATTGGGCTCACTGAGGAAAGTTCCATTGGAAGCTTGGCCAGAGGGAGAATTTGTCCCTTAGCAACGTGGTTTACCACTCATTTTATTAGGGGTAGATTTATCAGAGCAACAACAGAGGCAGTGAGATAGGAATCAAAACCTTCCTGGACAGTAATAAAACTGTCTGGCATATTGATAAAAACTCCCTCTGAGGCAGATGTTGGAGGATCAAGATGAGTAAGGAGGTGCTTTACCGTGCCTTGGATGCAGGGGATAACTCCTGAGATGAGGAGAAAGAGGAATAAGATAGCCATCTTGTCAGAATACTTGAAGAGGAAAACCAAATATTAGTAAGTTAGCATTATTGTGCCCAATGGGGTGAGAACTACAAAGTACATTATACTCCTTTATACAGTTTCAGCTGGTTTGCATATAACCATTGCCAGTCAGCTTGTTGTTACGCATTAGTCTAACCTGATAGACTGATGGACTGAGCTTGTTGACAGTGGGGTAGGAGCCTTCCCATTGGCTGAGATGAGTGGGATGTAAGCAAATTTTGAGAACCATCACCTGATCTCCAACTTGCCAATCCACTTTCTTTTGCATCTTTGTCATAATGTATTTTGGACTGTTGCTGAGCCTTGCTTGCCCATGCAGTTAGCAGTGATATACAGAGTATGAGTGTATATGAGGTCTTGTCTGAGTTTTTCTTCATAGTGGTCTACAGACACACAGTCTGCTGTGGTGGTATGCAGGTCAAATCAACAAGAGTTCAGGTTATCTCATTCTATCTGCCAGTCATCACCTCAAATGGTGCTAACTGGGTGGTGGCTGAGGTGTGCCCCACTGCCATAAGGAGTAACGGAATAGGAATCCGAGGTCATGGGATTGTCCTCAATGAATTTGGAAAGCATTTGGTTAATCCAGCTGTTGGTCTTTCTTACTTGACCTGAAGATTGTCGGCGATTAGGTATGTGAATTTCGTGAACCCCAGAGCTCGGAGTGTTTCTTTTCTAACTCACTTGCAAACTGTCTTTGTCAGAGTCACCTTGAGAGTAGGCCTCACCTGGTAAAAATCTGTTCCATTAGGATTTTGCAGTGGTTTTAGCAGTGCATGTCTTAGTATAGCTTCCACCCACTTAGAGAAAAGTTGAGTCACCACAAGGGCATATTCTTTATTTCTGCTGAATTGGTCAATGGGCCAATGAAGTCAATCTGTATGGTTGACAGCCTGAATGCCTTTGTGGTAGTAGTTTGGCATTTCATTTGGGGGATAGATTGTTCTATGACACAGTACCATTCATGTTCTGTTTGATATCTTTGATTCCAGGCTACCAGGCAGTGGTCTTGAGTTTTTGGAGGTGTTTTCTACTCCCGTGGTGTCAACCAGTAGGGGTGTCCAGTTGTTGCAGGAATGTAGACCTAAGGTGGTTTGGGGCTCCACAATTTAGTGGGATCATCTGGTGATATCAGATGAGCTTGTCATCAGGAAACGTGTAGCTTCTTCTTCTGCCTCTGATGATGGTTGGGGTAGGTAGGTAGGTTTTGCTCAGTCTCTTGCTGGAAATCGAGTTCATCCTTGAGTTCAGAGTCGCATGCCGAGCTGCTGATAGGGCCAGCGTGGTGAGTCTGTGCTTCTTGATTGTTGCAATGTGTGGCCTCTAGCCGGTGATCCATCATCCAGGCATCCACACTCAGGCCTCCTCCTGGCAAGGGTGTCCTCATATCATTGAAAGAGTTAGGGTCATGTATGAGGAGTTTAACTTCTGACATAGAGTTTGTGTGCAAACTTCGTGCCAGTGAATGTATGTGTAAATATTTTATGTTTTTATTTCAGTCTTTGGTAACTGGTAATGCTTGAATAGGCACAAGTGTCGTTTCTCAGAGGGAACTGGAGCACTGGGTGGTTAAGGACATACACAGAGCCCTGAACAGGGCTGTTTGGTTTCACTCATGGTCGTTGGCCTGCACCTACTTCAGCCAGCGATTAATACCTGACACCCTCCTGCAGCCCTTTGGAAGATGTCTGCCCCCTGAACAGGGTTGCTCAGCTCACCCTCGGAAGCAGGAACCCAGCTGCCACCGACCAAGACCAGGACACGCACCTGCAGGTCCTTTGAAGCTGTCTGCTCCGATTAGCTGTTTCAGTCACTTCGACGGTCGGCTGTCACCCAGCCAGCCACCTACCAAGACTGTGACACCTGCCTGCAGCTCCTTTTGTCGCCGCCCTTGAACAGGCAATTAGCTCACCACGCTCAGTCGGCACCCAGTCAGCCAATCACCTGCCATCCAGAACACCCACCTGCAGCTCCTCGAAGGTACGTGGACAGCTTAGTCAAGTGGAAATATGGGTGCTTCCATAAACCCAATTCCGATTGGCCAGAACTTACTACTGTTATAGACACCTGGCACTTTCAGATTTTCGATAGAACTACACATTTAATGTGTAATTAGGTTTTCAATTGTACTAGCTGGATTGTATTTTACTACTGTTTTGAAGTGCCTAGACATCTTCTGTCTGATCTTTTCCTGCCTGCGACTTCTCATCCAAGCACTCTGCCTTGCACCGATAAGTCTAACTACCTTTTTCTTATCACAATAAAGTACTGTAAAATTGTAAGTGTTAGTAGGATGACACATACCAGATTCTTCATATTCCAGTAAGTTAAATTAAACAAAACAAGTATATGCATAATTTGTGTTATTAATAAATGTCCAGGTAAGTGGCTGTTAGACCACTACAGGACCAGGAGTCGTTTTGGACATTCCAAAGCTGTTTATCAGTTTGGGGGTAATATAAAGGCATGGCAGCAGAGGCCATGTTATGTAAAGCGAGAATTTCCTATCTATGTCTTTAGACAAGGAATTACAATATGAGGGATCAATCATGCAGGATGTTGCAAATCAGAATGTCTATGATCGGTCTGTAGCAAGCAAACCATTACGGATAATTTTGTATTGGGCTCATCAGGAAAGTCCACTAAGCTTGGCTAGGGAGAATTTGTCCTTGCAACGGTTTACCACCAATTTATAGGTAGATTTATCAGAGCAGCAACCGAGGCAGGAGATAGAATCAAACCTTCCTGGACAGTAATAAACTGTCGGTATATTGATTGAAACTCCTCTGGGCAGTGTTGGAGGATCAAGATGAGGAAGGAGGTGTTTGACTGTGTCTGATGCAGGGATAACTCCTGAGATGAAGAGAAAGAGGAATAAGATAGCCATCTTGTCAGAATGTCTGAAATGAAACCAAATATTAGTAAGTTAATATTATTGTGCCTAGAGGTGAGGCAAAATAATTATATTTTTTATACAGTTTCAGTTGGTTTGTATAAAACTATTTGCCAGTCATTTGTTGTTGCATATTAGTCTAACCTGATAGGTTCGAGCAGACTTGATAGACCATAAGGCCTAATTCGCAACAGTATGTTAGTATGTTAGTAGATTGATGGATTGAGCTGTTGACACTGGGTAGGGCCTCCCACTTATTGAGAAGGAGGTGGGATGTACAAGTCTGAGAACCATAATCTGATTCCAATTTGCTGCTCCACTTTTTGCATGTTTGTCAAATATTTTGATCGCGCTGGCCTTGCCTATGCAGTGTTAGTATATATGTTTGCGGGTATGAGGTCTTGTCTGAGTTTTTCTACATAGTGGTCTGCAGACACAGTCTGCTGGGGATGCAGGTCAAACAACAAGAGTCTGTGGATATCTCATCTATTTGCCAGTCATCACCTCAATTGGTGCTAACTGGTGGAGAGGCTGAGGGTGGTGCCCCTAATTGCCTTAAGGAGTAATGGCAATAGGGAATCCCAGTTCATAGACTGTCCTCAATGAATTTGAAAGTATTTGCTTAATCCACTTTTTGCTCTTTCTGTTGACCTGAGGATTGTGGATGATAAGGCTGTGGAATTTCTGCTGAACCTCGATATTCTGCTCTTTCATCAACTCACTTGTAAACTGGTTCCTTTGTCAGATTCACTTTGAGAGGTAGGCTCTCACCTGGTGAAAATCTGTTCCACCATGATTTTGCAGTGGTTTTACAGTGCATGTCTTAGTGGGATAGTTCCACCCACTTTAGAGAAACGATCTTCACCACAAGGGCATATTCTTTATTTCTGCTGAATTGGTCAATGGGCCAATAAAGTCAATTTGTATGGTATGCCAATATTCGAATGCCTTTGTGGTAGTAGTTGGCATTTATTTGTGGGGATAGGATTGTTCTGGCCACACTTTGCAATTATCTAAGTACTGTTGACATCTTTGGGATTCCAGGCCACCAGGCAGTGGTCTTGAGTTTTGAGGGTGTTTTCACTCCCGGTGTCCACTAGTATAGGTGTCAACCACTTGGTGCAGGAATTGCACCTATGGTGGCTGGGGCGATCCACAATTTAGTGGGGGTATATCTGGTTGATATCAGATGAGCTTGCTGTCAGGAACAAGTGTAGCTTAACTTCTAATTCTAATATGCTCTGGTCTGGGTTGTGGGTAGTAGGGATGTTTTGCTCAGTACTTTGTCAAGAAATCTGAACACATCCTGAGTTCAGAGTCTGCGCTGAGCTGCTGACAGGTCCAGGTGTAGTGAGTTCAGGCTTGCTTTGATTGTTGCATGTGTGCAGCCACCCTGGCTTCTTGCGATCCATCATCCAGTATCCCTTACTCGGCCCCTCCTTGGCAAGGGTGTCCGCAGTATCATTGAAAGCATGATAGGGGGTGAATGAGTGAGTTTTAACTTTCTGGAGTAGAGTTTTGTGCAACTTCTGTGCCAGGAATGAAGTGTATATTTATTTTGTATTTTAGTCTTTTGTTAACTGGTAAGGCCTACTGCAGAGGTGCCTGTTTTCAGGGGTGACCTTGGAGCACTGGGTGGTTGTGATTACTCCGGCCCCTGAACAGGGCTGTTTCAGCTCACCTGGCTGGGTTGCCACCCAGCCAGCCACCGGACCCGGCGACCAGGACACCCGCCTGCAGCTCACGAAACTGTCAGCCAGAACTGGGCTGTTCTAGCTCACCCAAGGCTCGGGCTGCCCATGACAGCGACCAACCAAGACTAGGATTACCCGTCTCAGCTACTTTTGAAGTTGCCTGCCCTGAATAGGCTATTTTGTTTCACTCTGATTGCCCACAAGCCCTGCCAGCCACCGACCAAGACCAGAACACCCGTTGCAGCTCCTTTTAGAAGGTACGGGCAGTAAAATAATCGGAAATTGCGTCCAGCAACCTACTTGATTGGCCTGACTTTTCCTTGCTGTAGACACTTGGCACTTTGTTGTTTTTCGATAGAACTACACATTTCAACTGTGTAATTAGAAGTTTTCAACTGAATTAGCTGGATTGTAATTCTATTACTGTTTTAAGTGTCACATCTTCTTCTGTGCTCTTCTGGCGCTTCATCAAGCACTTGCCTTGGCACGTCGAATCTAACTACCGTTTTTTTTTTACCAAGCAACAAAGCACTGTAAAATCCTTAAGTGTTAGTAGAAGGACACATACCGATTCTTTCATATTCCAGTAAGTTAAATTAAACAAAACAGGCATATGCATAAATTGTGTTATTAATAATGTTCCAGGTCAGGCAGTGGCTGTTAGACCACTACTTGGTCCTTGAGTATGTTTTTGGGTTACCTAAAGCTGTTTATCAGTTTGTGTTGATAAAAGGTACATGGCAGCAGAGGCTATGTTATGTAAAGTTGTGAATTTCCTATCAGAGTCTTTAGACAAGGGATTGCAATATGAGGGATCAATCGAGGCAGTGATGTTGTGTAAATCAGAATGTCTGCGAGCAGTCTGAGCATGGACAGCAAACATTAGGGATAAATTTGCATTGCCTACTGTTAAAAGTTCCATTGGAAAGTTTGGCCACAGGGAGAATTTGTTCGCAACGTGTTTACCACCAATTTATAGGTGATTTATTTGGATACAACCGAGGCTGAGATAGGAATCAAACCTTCCATGATGGTAACAAAACTGTATGTATATTGATAGAAACTCCTCCTGGACAGATGTTGAGGATCAAGATGAAGAAGAGGTGCTTCCCCGTGCCTTGACGAGGGGATAACCTGAGATGAGGAGAAAGAGGAATAAGACAGTCATCTTGTCAGAATACTTGAAAAGGAAAACCAAATATTAGTGTTAGTATTATTGTGTCCGTGGGGAGGTAAAGTAATTATACCTTTATCCAGTTTCAGCTGGTTTGCATGTAACCATTTGCCAGTCAGTTTGTTGTTGCTATTGGTGTAACCTGAAAACCTGAAGGATTGAGCTTGTTGACTGTGGGGTAGGGCCTTCCCACTTATTGGAGAAGTATGTGTTGATGTACAAACTGAGAACCATCACCTGATTCCAACTTGCCAATCCACTTCTTGTGCATGTTTGTCAAATGTCTTGACTGTTGCTGGCCTTGCCCATGCAGTTAGCTGTATTCATATTGCATGTATGAGGTCTTGTTGAGTTTTTCTACATAGTGGTCTGCCAGACACACAGTTCTGTGGGGGTATGCATGTCAAACAACAAGAGTTCAGGTTATCTCATCTATCTGCCAGTCATCACCTCAAATGGTGCTAACTGTGGTGGTGGAATAGGCTCTAACTGCCATAGGGAGTAACGGCAATAGGGAACCGAGGTCATGGATTGTCCTCACGAACGGGAAGCATTTGCTTAATCCAGCTGTTGGCTCTTTCTATTTGACCTGAAGATTGGTCTGGCGATAGGTATGTGGAATTTCTGGAGAACCCTAAGAGTTCAAGTGTTTCTTTCATCAACTCACTTGTAAACTGGTCCTTTGTCTGGAGTCTACCTTTGAGAGGTGGTCTCTACATGGTGAAAATCTGTTCCACTCAGGATTTTGTCAGTGGTTTTAGCAGTGCATGTCTTAGTAGGAATAGCTCCACCAACTTAGAGAAGATGAGTCGTTCTACGGTGGCATAGTCTTTATTTCTGCTGTAATTGGTCAATGGGCCAATAAAGTCAATCTGTATGGCATGCCAATGGCCTGAATGCCTTTTGTGGTAGTAGTTTGGCATTTCATTTGTGGGGATAGGATAGTTTCATGCATACACAAGGCAATTATCTATGTACTGTTTGACCTCTTGGTGATTCCAGGCCACCAGGCAGTGGTCTTGAGTTTTTGGAGTGTGTTTTCTACTCCTGGTGACCACCAGTAGGTGTCAAGCACTTGTGCAGGATTGGGACCTAAGATGGCTGGGGGCCACCCATGATTTAGTGGGGGTATCATCTGGTAGATATCAGATGAGCTTGTCAGTCAGGGAACAAGTGTAGCTTACCTTCCTTCCTCTGGTATGGGTTGTGGGTAGGGTAGGTTTTGCTCAGTACTCTTGTCAAAGAAATCTGAACACATCCTTTGGTTGGTTCAGCATGCTGAGCTAACAGGTCCAAAGGGGAAAAGAGTTCAGGCTTCTTTGAATGCTGCAATGTGGCAGCCCTGGCTTCTGTGTGATCCATCCTCCAGGCATCCCCACTCTGGCCTCCTCTTGGCAAGGGTGTCCGTAGTATCATTGAAAGCATGATAGGGGTCATATGTATGGAGTGAGCTTTAACTTTGTGTACATAGAGTTTTGTGCAAACCTCTTTGCCATGAATGGAATGTATATATTTATTTTTTATTTTAGTCTTTGGTAACCGGTAGTGACCACTAGGCACAAGTGCCTGTTTTCGGGGTGACCTGGGAGCACTGGGTTGTAAGGTTTACTCAGAGCCCCTGAACAGGGCTGTTTGCTCACCACCCATGGTCGGCCGGCACCCAGCCAGCCACCGACCAAGACCAGGACTCCTGCCGCTCCTTTTGAAGCTGTCTGCCCTTGAACAGGGCTGTTTCAGCTCGCCTCGGTCAGCCGGAAACCAGCCAGCAACCGACCAAGACCAGGACACCCGCCTGTCGCTAGCTTTGAATGTTGCCTGCCCCCGAACTGGGCTGTTTCAGTCTCTCTACGGTCGGCGGCACCCAGCCAGCTGCCGACCAAGACCTGGACACCCGCCTGCAGCCTTTGAAGCCGCCTGCCCCTGAACAGGGCTATTTCAGCTCACTCTACAGTCAGCGCGCACAGCTGTGCCACCCATCAAGACCAGGACACCCGCCTGGTAACTCCTTTGAAGCTGCCTGCCCTGAACAAGGCTATTTCAGTCACTTCCACGGTCGGCCGCACACAGCCAGCCACCGACCAAGACCAGAACACCCACCTGCAGCCTTTGAAGGTGATCGGACAGCGCAGCCAAGTGAACTCGGTGCTTCCCAATAAACCCACTCTGTTTGGCTAGGACTTTTCCCCTGCTATAGACACTTGGCACTTTGTTAGATTTTCAATAGAACTATGCACATTTCTACTATGTAATTAGAAGTTTTTCAACTGTATTAGCTGGATTGTAATTTCTACTACTGTTTTAAAGTGCTCACACCTCTTCTGTCTGACTGCTTTTCCTGCAGCGCCCACCCCCTCCATCCAAGCACTCTGCCTTGGCACCGATAAGTCTAACTAACTTTTTTTTTTTTTTCATCAAGCAATAAAGTACTGTAAAATTCTTAAGTGTTAGTAGTGTGACACATACCAGATTCTTTCATATTCCAGGAAGTTAAATTAAACAAAACAGGTGTATGCATAAACTGTAAGTTATTAATAAATGTTCCAGGAAAGGCAGTGGCTGTTAGACCACTACAAGGACCAGAAGTATGTTTTAGACATTCCAAAAGCTGTTTATCAGTTAGGGTAATATAAAAAGGTATATGGAGCAGAGGCCATGTTATGTAAAGTACAGAATTTCTTGTCAGAGTCTTTAGACAAGGAATTACAATATGAGGATCAATCAAGGCAGTGATGTTGTATAAACAGAATGTCTAAGATAGTCTGGAGCAAGGACAGCAAACCATTAGGGGATAATTTTGCATTGGGCTCACTGAGGAAAGTTCCATTGGAAAGCTTGCCACAGGAGAATTTGTCCCTACGCGGTTTACCACTCATTTTGTAGGGTAGATTTATCAGGAGCAACAACAGAGGCAGTGAGATAGGAATCAAAACCTTCCTGGACAGTAATAAAACTGTCTGGCATATTGATAAAAACTCCCTCTGAGGCAGATGTTGGAGGATCAAGATGAGTAAGGAGGTGCTTTACCATGCCTTGGATACAGGGGATAACTCCTGATAGGAGGAGAAAGAGGAATAAGATAGCCATCTTGTCAGAATACTTGAAGAGGAAAACCAAATATTAGTAAGTTGGGATTATTGGCCCAATGGGGTGAGGCAAAAGTAATTATACTCCTTTATACAGTTTCAGCTGGTTTGCGTGTAACCATTTGCCAGTCAGTTTGTTGTTAAGCATTAGTATAACCTGATAGACTGATGGACTGAGCTTTGTTGATAGTGGGGTTGGAGCCTTCCTACTTATTGGAGAAGGAGGTGTGGGATGTACAAATTTGAGAACCATCACCTGATCTCCAACTCTGCCAATCCACTTCTTATGCATCTTTGTCATAATGTATTTTGGACTGTTGCTGAGCCTTGCCCATGCAGTTAGCAGTATACAAGTATGAGTGTATGAGGTCTTGTTTGAGTTTTTCTTCATAGTGGTCTACAGACACACAGTCTGCTGTGGGGTTATGCAGGTCAAACAACAAGAGTTCAGGTTATCTCATCTATCTGCCAGTCATCACCTCAAATGGTGCTAACTGGGTGGTGGCTGAGGGTGCCTTTAATTGCCATAAGGTGTAACGGCAATAGGGAATCCGAGGTCATGGGTTTGTCCTCAATGAATTTGGAAGCATTTGCTTAATCCAGCTGTTGGCTCTTTCTACTTGACCTGAAGATTGTCGATGATAAGGTATGTGGAATTTCTGGTGAACCCCAGGAGTTCGAGTGTTTCTTCTTCAACTCACTTGTAAAACTGGTTCCTTTGTCAGAGTCTACCTCGAGAGTAGGCCCACATGGTAAAAATCTGTTCCACCAGGATTATGGCAGTGGTTTAGCAGTGCATGTCTTAGTGGGATAGCTTCCATCCATTTAGAGAAAAGTTGAGTCACCACAAGGGCATATTCTTTATTTCTGCTGGAATTGGTCAATGGGCCAACAAGTTAATCTGTATGGCATGCCAATGCCTCAGATGCCTTTGTGGTAGTAGTGTGGGCATTTCATTTGGTGGGGATAAGTTGTTCTGCGCTTTTGAGCAATTATCTATGTTCTGTTTGACATCTTTGGTGATTCCAGGGCCACCAGGCAGTGGTCTTGAGTTTTGGAGGGTGGTTTCTACTCCTGGTGTCCACCAGTAGGGTGTCAAGCACTTGGTGCAGGAATGTGACCTAGGTGGCTGGGGGCCACCCTATCAATTTAGTGGGGGTATCATCTGGTTGATATCAGATGAGCTTGTCATCAGGGAACAAGTGTAGATTACCTTCATGCCTCTGGTATGGGTTGTGGGTAGGTAGGTAGGTTTTGCTCAGTACTCTTGTCAAGAAATCTGAACACATGCTTGAGTTCAGAGTCAGCATGCCGAGCTGCTGATAGGGCCAAAGGGGAAAAGAGTTCAGGCTTCTTTTTGATTGCTGCAATGTGTGCAGCCACCCTGGTTTCTCAGTGATCCATCATCCAGGCATCCACACTCAGGCCTCCTCCTTGGCAAGGGTGTCTGCAGTATCATTGAAAGCATGATAGGGGTCATGTATGGAGTGAGATTTAACTTTCTGTACATAGAGTTTGTGTGCAAACTTTTGTGCCAGTGAATGTATGTATATATTTATTTTTTTATTTCAGTCTTTTGGTAACCGGGTCATGCCTACTAGGCAAAAGTTCCTGTTTTCAGTGGGGACCTTGGAGCACTGGGTGGTTAAGTGACATACACAGAGCCCCTGAACAGGGCTGTTTCAGCTCACCCATGGTCGGTCGGCACCCAGCCAGCCACTGACCAAGACCAGGACACCCGCCTCCAGCTCCTTTCTAAACTGCTGCTCCTGAACAGGGCTGTTTCAGCTCATCCACAGTCGGCCGGCACCCAGCCAGCCACCGACCAAGACCAGGACACCCACCTGCAGCTCCTTTGGAAGCTGCCTGCTCCCGAACAGGGCTGTTTCAGCTCACCCACGGTCGGCCAGCACCCAGCCAGCCACCGACCAAGACCAGGACACCCGCCTGCAGCTCCTTAGGAAGGTACGGGACAGCACAGCTTATCAGAACACGGGTGCTTCCAGCAAACCCACTCTGATTGGCAGGACTTTTCCTCTGCTATAGACACCTTCCATTTTGTTAGATTTTCGATAGAACTAAGCACATTTCAACCGTGTAATTAGAAGTTTTTCAACTGTCTTAGCTGGAATGTAATTTCTACTACTGTTTTAAAGTGTCCTCCTCTTCTGTCTGACTGCTCTTCCTGCAGCTGCCCCCATCCAAGCATTGTACCTTGGCACCGATAAGTCAAACTACCTTTTTTTTTTTTTTATCAAGCAATAAAGTACTGTAAAATCCTTAAGTGTTAGTAGTATGACGCATACCAGATTCTTTCATATTCCAGTAAGTTAAGTTAAACAAAACAGGTATATGCATTAATTGTAAGTTATTAATAAATGTTCCAGGTAAGGCAGTGGCTGTTAGACCTCTACGAGGACCAGGAGTATGTTTTGGACATTCCATAATCTGTTTATCAGTTTGGGGGTAATACAAAAAGGTACATGGCAGCAGAGGCCGTGTTATGTAAAGCACAGAATTTCTTATCAGAGTCTTAAGACAAGGAATTACAATATGAGGGATCAATCAAGGCAGTGATATATAAATCAAAATGTCTAAGAGCACTCTGGAGCAAGGACAGCAAACCATTATGGGATAATTTAGCATTGGGCTCACTGTGGAAAGTTCCATTGGAAAGCTTGACCACTGGGAGAATTTGTCCTTGCAACGTGGTTTACCACTCAATTTGTAGGGTAGATTTATCAGGAGCAACAACCGAGGAAGTGATATAGGAATCAAAACCTTCCAGGACAGTAATAAAACTGTCTGGTATATTGATAGAAACTTCCTCTGGGGCAGATCAAGATGAGGAAGGACGTGCTTTACCGTGCCTTGGATGCAGGGGATAACTCCTGAGATGAGGAGAAAGAGGAATAATATAGCCATCTTGTCAGAATACTTGAAAAGGAAAACCAAATATTAGTAAGTTAGTATTATTGTGCCCTATGGGGTGATGCAAAGTAATTATACTCCTTTATAAAGTTTCAGCTGGTTTGCATGTAACCATTTGCCAGTCAGTTTGTTGTTGCACATTTGTCTATCCTGATAGACTGATGGAATGAGCTTGTTGACAATGGGATAGGGGCCTTCCCACTTATTGGAGAAGAGGTGTGTGATGTAAGAAATCTGAGAACCATCACCTGATCTCCAACTTGCCAATGCACTTCTTGTGCATGTTTGTCAAAATGTATTTTGGACTGTTGCTAGGCCTTGCCCATGCAGTTAGCAGTGTAGAAGTATGCGTGTATGAGGTCTTGTCTGAGTTTTTCTACATAGTGGTCTGCAGACACACAGTCTGCTGTGGTGGTATGCAGGTCAAACAACAAGAGTTCAGGTTATCTCATCTATCTGCCAGTCATCACCTCAAATGGTGCTAACTGGGTGGTGGCTGAGGGCGTGCCCCTAATTGTCATAAGGAGTAACGGCAATAGGGAATCCCAGGTCATGGGATTGTCCTCAATGAATTTGGAAAGCATTTGCTTAATCCTGCTTTTGGCTGTTTCTACTTGACCTGAGGATTGTGAATGATAAGGTATGTGACATTTCTGGTGAACCCCGAGGAGTTCAAGTGCTTCTTTCATCAACTCACTTGTATAACTGGTTCCTTTGTCAGAGTGTACCTTGAGAGGTAGACCCCGCCTGGTGAAAATCTGTTACACCAGGATTTTGGCAGTGGTTTTAGCAGTGCATGCCTTAGTGGGGATAGCTTCCACCCACTTAGAGAAAAGATCAGTCACCACAAGGGCATATTCTTTATTTCTGATGCAATTGGTCAATGGGCCAATAAAGTCTATCTGTATGGCATGCCAATGGCCTGAATGCCTTTGTGGTAGTAGTTTGACGTTTCATTTGGTGGGGATAGGATTGTTCTGTGCACACACAAGGCAATTATCTATATACTGTTTGACATCTTTGGTGATTCCAGGCCACCAGGCAGTGGTCTTGAGTTTTTGGACTGTGTTTTCTACTCCCTGGTGTCCACCAGTAGGGGTGTCAAGCACTTGGTGTAGGAATTTGGACCTAAGGTGGCTGGGGGCCACCCACAATTTAGTGGGGGTATCATCTGGTTGATATCAGATGAGCTTGTCGTCAGGGAACTAGTGTAGCTTACCTTCATGCCTCTGGTATGGGTTGTGGGTAGGTAAGTAGGTTTTGCTCAGTACTCTTGTCAAGAAATCTGAACACATCCTTGAGTTCAGAGTCAGCATGCTGAGCTGTTGACAGGTCCAAAGGGGAAAAGAGTTCAGGCTTCTTTTTGATTGCTGCAATGTGTGCAGCCGCCCTGGCTTCTGTGTGATCCATCATCCAGGCATCCCCACTCGGTCCTCCTCCTTGGCAAAGGGGTCCGCAGTATCATTGAAAGCATGTTAGGGGTCATGTATCGAGTGAGCTTTAACTTTGTGTACATAGAGTTTGTGTGCAAATTTCTGTGCCAGTGAATGTATGTATATATTTATTTTTTTATTTTAGTCTTTTGGTAACCGGGTAAGGCCCACTAGGCACAAGTGCCTGTTTTCAGGGGTTACCTGGGAGCACTGGGTGGTTAAGTGACTTACTCAGAGCCCCTGAACAGGGCTGTTTCAGCTCACCCATGGTCGGCCAGTACCCAGCAAGCCACCGACCAAGACCAGGACACCCACCTGCAGCTCCTTTGGAAGCTGCCTGCCCACAAACAGGGCTGTTTCTGCTCACCCAAGGTCAGCCGGCACCCAGCCAGCCACTGACCAAGACCAGGACAGCTGCCTGCAGCTCCTTTGGAAGCTGCCTGCCCCTAACAGGCTGTTTTCAGCTCACCCATGGTCGGCCGGCAACAGCCACTGACCAAGACTAGGACACCCACCTGCAGCTTGGAAGGTACGGGACAGCGCAGCCAATCGGAACACGGGTGCTTCCAGCAAACCCACTCTGATTGGCCATGACTTTTCCCCTGCTATAGACACCTGGCACTTTGTTAGATTTTTGATAGAACTAAGCACATTTCAACTGTGTAATTAGAAGTTTTTCAACTGTATTAGCTGGATTGTAATTTCTTCTACTGTTTTAAAGTGCTCACACCTCTTCTGTCTGACTGCTCTTTCTGCAGCGTCCCCCATCCAAGCACTCTGCCTTGCACCAATAAGTCTAACTACCTTTTTTTTTATCAAGCAATAAAGTACTGTAAAATCCTTCAGTGTTAGTAGTATGACACATACCAGATTCTTTCATATTCCAGTAAGTTAAATTAAACAAAACTGGTATATGCATAAATTGTAAGTTATTAATAAATGTTCCAGGTAAGGCAGTGGCTGTTAGACCACTTCGAGGACCAGGAGTATTTTTTGGACATTCCAAAAGCTGTTTTTCAGTTTGGGGGTAATACAGAAAGGTACATGGCAGCAGTGGCCATGTTATGTAAAGCACAGAATTTCCTATCAGAGTCTTTAGACAAGGAATTACAATATGAGGGATCAATCAAGGCAGTGATGTTGTATAAATCAGAATGTCTAAGAGCAGTCTGGAGCAAGGACAGCAAACCAATAGGGGATAATTTTGTATTGGGCTCACTGTGGAAAGTTTCATTGGAAAACTTGGCCACAGGGAGAATTTGTCCTTGCAACATGGTTTACCACTCAATTTGTAGGGTAGATTTATCAGGAGCAACAACCGAGGCAGTGAGATAGGAATCAAAACCTTCCTGGACAGTAATAAAACTGTCTGGTATATTGATAGAAACTCCCTCTGGGGCAGATGTTGGAGGATCAAGATGAGGAAGGAGGTGCTTTACCATGCCTTGGATGCAGGGGATAACTCCTGAGATGAGGAGAAAGAGGAATAAGATAGTCATCTTGCCAGAATACTTGAAAATGAAAACCAAATATTAGTAAGTTAGTATTATTGTGCCCAATGGGGTGAGGCCAAGTAATTATACTCCTTTATACAGTTTCAGCTGGTTTGCAAGTAACCATTTGCCAGTCAGTTTGTTGTTGCGCATTAGTCTAACTTGATAGACTCATGGACTGAGGTTGTTGACAATGGGGTAGGGGCCTTCCCACTTATTGGAGAAGGAGTGTGTGGGATGTACAAATCTTAGAACCATCACCTGTTCTCCAACTTGCCAATCCACTTCTTGTTCATGTTTGTCAAAATGTATTTTGGACTGTTGCTGGGCCTTGCCCATGCAGTTTGCTGTATTCAAGAATGCGTGTATGAGGTCTTGTCTGAGTTTTTCTACATAGTGGTCTACAGACACACAGTCTGCTGTGGGGGTATGCAGGTCAAACAACAAGAGTTCTGGTTATCTCATCTATCTGCCAGTCATCACCTCAAATGGTGCTAACTGGGTGGTGGCTGAGGGTGTGCCCCTAATTGCCATAAGGAGTAACGGCAATAGGGAATCCGAGGTCATGGGATTGTCCTCAATGAATTTGGAAAGCATTTGCTTAATCCAGCTGTTGGCTCTTTCTACTTGACCTGAAGATTGTGGATGATTAGGTATGTGGAATTTGTGGTGAACCCCGAGGAGTTCAAGTGCTTCTTTCATCAACTCACTTGTAAAACTGGTTCCTTTGTCAAGTTCAAGTTCATTGCAGGAAAACTCTGTTGAGCAAGCTCATTCACAAGAAGGTCCTGTGACAAAAACACTTAAAGTACATACACAGATAGGTAATAACAGTATATACATGAAATGCACATTTCATGATACAGGCTTGATATACATACAAGGGTACTGCATAGGGTGACTGCAGGTGGTAAATATTGATATGAGACAGGGAAGTGACTTACAGGTTGCATACTGATAAATGAAACATGATGACTGGTGTGTGCAATACATATACAGTATTTTGGCAGCTAGAACAAACAACTGTCTACAACTGATATGGGGGGAGGAGTGATTTGATAGAGTAGCAGTGGAGCGTAAGCAAAGATAAAGCCAGGAGTAGAAGGGGAAGGGAAAGCAGTTAATATGGCAAATCAATTATACCTTACCAGTGGATAAATATGGCACACATGGGGAAGGAACAGACTTAATGACAGTTACAGGTGTCTTTATTTTGGCTGAACTTAGCGATTTGTAGAAGTTTATTGAAACTGTGCTAGTTAATTTCAGTACTGGGTTTGTAATTGGTTCCAGATGGAGGGAAAGGCATATGCAATAGCACGCTTACCAAAGGAAGTCCCTCGTCCTTGGTATGTCAAGCATAATAAAGTCAGATTTTCTTAACGAGTATGCACTATGAGATACTAATAAGGGAAGAGAGATAGCTTGGCAATTTCTGCAGGAGCAGTTTAAGAGTCCATAGCCCAGCATGGAGCAGGCGTCTAGCAGTAAGGTATGTCCAACCAACAGCTGCATATAAGTCACAGTGGTGCGAACGGTAAGGGGAGTTGGTAATGAACCGTAGCGCATGGTGATAAACGATGTCCAGTTTACTTAGATTTGCAAGAGTGGTGGAGGAATAGATTACATTGCCATAGTCGAGTAGGGGGAGAAAAGTGGCCTGTACAAGCTTGTTTCGAGTTTCAAGGGGGAAAAGGGGCCTATTTCTGTAGAAGAAACCTAATCTTGCTTTTAACCTTCTAGAGACATCTTCGACGTGGTCACTGAAAGATAATTTATTGTCGCCCAGATACCTAGATATTTAAATTTGGTTACAACTTCCAGAGGCTTGTTTAGCGTGGTGACAATGAAGTCTTGGGCAAGGGTATTGGGGGGGCCTGTGCCCTCACTGCGGGAGAATATCATCGCTTTAGTCTTCCTAGCATTGAGCAGAAGCTTTGCCTTTATTAGATTATGCTCAAGTTGTGCGAAGTCCGCTTGAAGCACTCCCTTGACTTTAGATAACGATGAGTCAGAAGTTTACAACACAGTATCATCTGCAAAAAAGTGCAGATTGGACGTAGATATGTTAGCATCTAAGTCATTAATGTACAGAGAAAACAAGATAGGGCCTAAGATGGATCCTTAGGGGACTCCTCTTGCAACTGGCAAGGCAGCAGAAAAAAAGCCTTCCACCTTTACTTTTTGGAATCTTCCAGTTAGGTAGCTAGAGAACCACTGCGTGGTATGGTATGTGGCACCCAACTTGCAAGGCAATTGACTAATAGTTTGTGATCAACAGTATCAAAAGCTTTGCTGAGGTCCAAAAAGACAGCAACAGTTACCTCCTTAGCATCTATAGCAGAGATCCAATCATTGGTTACTTTTGCTATTGCAGTGATTGTGCTATGTTTAGCCCAGAAGCCAGATTGAGCTGGGTTAATGAGAGAGAAGGTTTCCAAGTGAGATTTTAACTGAAGATGGATAAGTTTTTCGAGAACTTTAGAAAGGATAGGCAATATGGTGATAAGCCTATAGTTGTTTACATTGCATGGGTCACCAGATTTAAATAGATGGAGGCTATGTGCTGATTTCCAGCAGGACGGCACAGTAGCAGATGTAATGGAAAGATTGAAGATGTGGAGAATTGGGGCAGTGAGATGGGCGTAGCCTGACCTTAGGAAAATGGGTTCCAAGCCATCGTCCCCTGCGCTTTTTTTGGTGTCTAAGTTAAGAAGAGAATCTTCTACTTCTTTATAAGTTATCTTGTGCAGTTGGAAGGGGCTGGGTGCAGGACTAGATGTGGCGGGAGGGGTATGCTGTCTCACCGCAGCACCAGCATAAGGTGATGAGTCAAAAGCTAATCTAGCTGTGGCAAAGTGGGAGTTAAGTTCCTCCAGGATTAGGGACTTGTTTTCCACAATCTTGCCACTTGCAACTGTCTTTGTTGGGACAGAGGGCCATGGGCTGTCCTTGTATAGCTTTGATAGTCTTCCATATTTTATGAGGGTTACCTTTAGCTTGTTCGAGAGTAGAAATATAATAGTTAGCTTTAGCAGAGCGAAGTTTTTTCACACAGTTATTCCTGGCTGTTCTAAAGGACTGCCAATCCGAAGATTCTTTGGAATGTCTAGCTTTAGCCCAGAGCTTATCTCGAGCTATAAGGGCTGCCTTGAGATCCGAGGTGAACCAGGGGTTGGAATTGTTCCGTACCCTTACTTTGATGAAAGGGCATGCTTATTTATTATTGTAGTGAGTTTGTCATTAAGGATGCAAGCTGCCTTGTTGACATCTTTGGCTAGGTAAAGATCTTGCCATTTGATCATGCTCAGGTCAGATAGGAAGTTTACTGCACTGAATTTGCGAAAGGATCTTTTTGTTATAAAGATGGGTTGCGGACGGGCCTTAATTTGAGATCTTATGCAAGCAACAATTCCATGATCACTCAAGTGGTTGTGAAACACTGCCAAATGAGATATTTTGTGTGGATGGGTGGTTAGTACCACATCTAGAATGGAACTGTTGGCAGTATTTAAAGTGTTGTTCCTAGTAGGTTCACTGACTAATTGCCCAAGACCTAGCTCGTCACAAAGGGATTTGAGGCTGTGTGATTTAGGTGACAGCCAGTCCATATTTAGATCTCCTAGAAATATTGTTTCAGTTTTGCATCTATGAACATGGATTTCAAAAGATTAAGGGCTTCATCACCACCAGACGGGGGTCTATAGCCACCTAGGATAGTGATACATTCCGAGGAGGGGAGATGAAGGCTCAGCGAAACTGACTCAAATTCCGTGGCTAGAGATTTGCAACTAATATTAGTGACCAAGTACTTAGATTTGGCGTAGATAACCACACCAAACCTCTAGACTTTCTATCTGCTCTAAATAAATTGTAGCCCTGCAGTGATATTTGTTGATCAGTGTTCGTCTTTTTTAACCATGAATCAGTAATTATGATAAGGTCTGGGTTAACGTGTGCAGCCCAGGCTTGCAGCTGTACCAGTTTTTTTGGCAGGCTTAAAATGTTGACCATCATCATTTTGAGACCTGTGGCCTCAGCAAAATCGATAGGCGAGGTAAGTTGTTGGGGGGGCCAGGGTTGAGCTCCACATTTCCTGAGCAGAGAAGAAGCAGAAGTATAACTTTCTTTAAGGAGCTTATAAGAATGGAGACTACTTTTTTATTTCTTCACGGCAACCCATATCGTGATGCGCAAGAGACGGCACCATTGTAATGACAGTTGATCGTGATCAATGTAAGTGCTTGGGTAGACATAGGTGAGGACAATAGCAAGGGGGTGTAGGCTAACCGGGGGAAATAGGCTAAAAGGGGAGAGGAGAATGACATAGTGTCTCCACAGTAGACTGTTATAACATTAGGTATTGATAAGGTACATTGGAGAACTGAATTGCATTGAGGTACTTCGAATTGCACTGTATTGCTGAAAACTCTGCACCTTAGGAGCAATAAAAGCACAATAAGGAGAGCCATGGTCCCAGATTGAGTGGTCTCGTGATTTGTATTAGTGCAATATTTTCTAGGTAAGAAATTTGCCCACCTAGGTACTCACTTAAAACCTAGATGAGAAAATACAGCAGAAAGGGGAACAAGGAGAGCAGGAGCAGCTTAGTTAGTGGCCATCCACCCATCATACTCAAGTCCCCTTGTAGCAGCACCGGGAAAGAAGTAGAATGATAATGCAGGCCATATTGCCCACGAATGAATACAGTGATTTATGTAGAATACCAAGAATCCCTCTAGTGGCAGGCCTGTATAACCTGCTAATGAAAAAAAAAAAAAAAAAGGTAGTTAGACTTATCGGCACCAAGGCAGAGTGCTTTGTCAGAGTCTACCTTGAGAGGTAGGCCCACCTGGTGAAAATCTGTTACACCAGGATCTTGGCAGTGGTTTTAGCAGTGCATGCCTTAGTGGGGATAGCTTCCACCCACTTAGAGAAAAGATCAGTCACCACAAGGGCATATTCTTTATTTCTGCTGGAATTGGTCAATGGGCCAATAAAGTCAATCTGTATGGCATGCCAATGGCCTGAATGCCTTTGTGGTAGCAGTTTGGCATTTCATTTGGTGGGGATAGAATTGTTCTGAACACACAAGGCAATTATCTATGTACTGTTTGACATCTTTGGTGATTCCAGGCCACCAGGCAGTGGTCTTGAGTTTTTGGAGGGTGTTTTCTACTCCCTGGTGTCCACTAGTAGGGGTGTCAAGCACTTGGTGCAGGAATTTGGACATAAGGTGGCTGGGGGCCACCCAAAATTTAGTGGGGGAATCATCTGGTTGATATCAGATGAGCTTGTCGTCAGGGAACAAGTGTAGCTTACCTTCATGCCTCTGGTATGGGTTGTGGGTAGGTAGGTAGGTTTTGCTCGGTACTCTTGTCAAGAAATCTGAACACATCCTTGAGTTCAGAGTCAGCATGCTGAGCTGCTGACAGGTCCAAAGGGGAAAAGAGTTCAGGCTTCTTTTTGATTGCTGCAATGTGTGCAGCCACCCTGGCTTCTTGGTGATCCATCATCCAGGCATCCCCAGTCGGGCCTCTTCATTGGCAAGGGTGTCCGCAGTATCACTGAAAGTGTGATAGGGGTCATGTATGGAGTGAGCTTTAACTTTGTGTACATAGAGTTTGTGTGCAAACTTCTGTGCCAGTGAATGTAGGTATATATTTATTTTTTTATTTTAGTCTTTTGGTAACCAGGTAAGGCCCACTAGGCACAAGTGCCTGTTTTCAGGGGTGACCTGGGAGCACTGGGTGGTTTAGTGACTTACTCAGATCCCAAGAACAGGGCTGTTTCTGCTCACCCATGGTCGGCCGGCACCCAGCCAGCCACCGACCAAGACCAGGACACCCGCCTGCAGCTCCTTTGAAAGCTGCCTGCCCCCGAACAGGGCTGTTTCAGCTCACCCACGGTCGGCCGGCTCCATGACAGCCACCGACCAAGACCAGGACACCCGCCTGCAGCTCCATTGGAAGCTGCCTCCCCCGAACAGGGCTGTTGCAGCTCACTCACGGTCGGCCGGTATCCAGCCAGCCACCGACCAAGTCCAGGACACCCGCCTGCAGCTCCTTTGGAAGGTACAGGACAGCGCAGCTAATCGGAACATGGGTGCTTCCAGCAAACCCACTCTGATTGGCCAGGACTTTTCCCCTGCTATAGACACCTGGCACTTTGTTAGATTTTCGATAGAACTAAACACATTTCAGCTGTGTAATTAGAAGTTTTTCAACTGTATTATCTGGATTGTAATTTCTACTACTGTTTTAAAGTGCTCACACCTATTCTGTCTGACAGCTCTTCCTGCAGTGCCCCCCCATCCAAGCACTCTGCCTTGGCACCGATAAGTCTAACTACCTTGTTTTTTTTGTTTTTTTTATCAAGCAATAAAGTACTGTAAAATTCTTAAGCGTTAGTAGTATGACACAAACCAGATTCTTTCATATTCCAGTAAGTTAAATTAAACAAAATAGGTATATGCATAAATTGTAAGTTATTAATAAAAGTTCCAGGTAAGGCAGTGGCTGTTAGACCACTACGGGGACCTGGAGTTTGTTTTAGACATTCCAAAAGCTGTTTATCAGTTTGGGGGTAATACAGAAAGGTACATGGCAGCAGAGGTCATGTTATGTAAAGCACAGAATTTCCTATCAGAGTCTTTAGACAAGGAATTACAATATGAGGGATCCATCAAGGCAGTGATGTTGTATAAATCAGAATGTCTAAGAGCAGTCTGGAGCAAGGACAGCAATCCGTTAGGGGATAATTTTGCATTGGGCTCACTGTGGAAAGTTCCATTGGAAAGCTTGGCCACAGGGAGAATTTGTCCCTGCAACATGGTTTACCACTCAATTTGTAGGGTATATTTTTCAGGAGCAACAACCGAGGCAGTGAGATAGGAATCAAAACCTCCCTGGACAGTAATAAAACTGTCTTGTATATTGATAGAAACTTCCTCTGGGGCAGATGTTGGAGGATCAAGATGAGGAAGGATGTACTTTACCGTGCCTTGGATGCAGGGGATAACTCCTGAGATGAGGAGAAAGAGGAATAAGATAGCCATCTTGTCAAATACTTGGAAAGGAAAACCAAATATTAGTAAGTTAGTATTATTGTGCCCAATGGGGTGAGGCAAAGTAATTATACTCCTTTATACAGTTTCAGCTGGTTTGCATGTTACCATTTGCCAGTCAGTTTGTTGTTGCGCATTAGTCTAACCTGATAGACTGATGGACTGAGCTTGTGGACAATGGGGTAGGTGCCTTCCCACTTATTGGAGAATTAGTGTATGGGATGTACAAATCTGAGAACCATCACCTGATTTCCAACTTGCCAATCCACTTTGTGCATGTTTGTCAAGATGTATTCTGACTTTGGCTGGGCCTTGCCCGCCAGTTAGCAGTATACAAGTATGCGTATGAGGTCTTGTCTGAGTTTTTCTACATAGTGGTCTACAGACACACAGTCTGCTGTGGGGTATGCAGGTCAAATAACAAGAGTTCAGGTTATCTCATCTATCTGCCAGTCATCACCTCAAATGGTGCTAACTGGGTGGTGGCTGAGGGTGTGCCTAATTGCCATAAGGAGTAATGGCAATAGGAATCCCAGGTCATGGGATTGTCCTCAATGAATTTGGAAAGCATTTGCTTAATCCAGCTGTTGGCTCTTTCTACTTGACCTGAAGATTGTGGATGATAATGTATGTGGAATTTCTGGTGAACCCCAAGAGTTCATGTGTTTCTTTCATCAACTCACTTTTAAAACTGGTTCCTTTGTCAGAGTGTTCCTTGAGAGGTAGGCTCCACGTGGTGAAAATCTGTTCCACCAGGATTTTGGCAGTGGTTTTAGCAGTGCATGCCTTAGTGGGGATAGCTTCCACCCACTTAGAGAAAAGATCATTCACCACAAGGGCATATTCTTTATTTCTGCTGCAATTGGTCAATGGGCCAATAAAGTCAATCTGTATGGCATGCCAATGGCCTGAATGCCTTTGTGGTAGTAGTTTGGCATTTCATTTGGTGGGGATAGGAATGTTCTGCGCACACACAAGGCAATTATCTAGGTACTGTTTGACATCTTTGGTGATTCCAGGCCACAAAGCAGTGGTCTTGAGTTTTAGGAGGGTGTTTTCTACTCCCTGGTGTCCACCAGTAGGGGTGTCAAGCACTTGGTGCAGGAAATTGGACCTAAGTTGGCTGGGGGCCACCCACAATTTAGTGGCGGTATCATCTGGTTGATATCAGATGAGCTTGTCGTCAGGGAACAAGTGTAGCTTACCTTCATGCCTCTGGTATGGGTTGTGGGTAGGTAGGTAGGTTTTGCTCAGTACTCTTGTCAAGAAATCTGAACACATCCTTGAGATCAGAGTCAGCATGCCGAGCTGCTGACAGGTCCAAAGGGGAAAATAGTTCAGGCTTCTTTTTGATTGCTGCAATGTGTGCAGCCGCCCTGGCTTCTGGGTGATCCATCATCCAGGCATCCCCACTCGGGCCTCCTCCTTGGCAAGGGTGTCTGCAGTATCATTGAAAGCATGATAGGGGTCATGTATGGAGTGAGCTTTAACTTTGTGTACGTAGAGTCTGTGTGCAAACCTCTGTGCCAGTGAATGTATGTATAAATTTATTTTTTTATTTTAGTCTTTTGGTAACCGGGTAAGGCCCACTAGGCACAAGTGCCTGTTTTCAGGGGTGACCTAGGAGCACTGGGTGGTTAAGTGACTAACTCAGAGCCCCAGAACAAGGCTGTTTCAGCTCACCCATGGTGAGCCGGCAGCCAGCCAGCCACCGACCAAGAACAGGACACCCACCTGCAGCTCCTTTGGAAGCTGCCTGCCCCCAAACAGGGCTGTTGCAGCTCATCCACGGTCGGCCAGCACCCAGCCAGCCACCGACCAAGACCAGGACACCCGCCTGCAGCTCCTTTGGAAGCTGTCTGCCCCTGAACAGGGCTGTTTCAGCTCACCCACGGTCGGCCGGCACCCAGTCAGCCACCGACGAAGACCAGGACACCCATCTGCAGCTCCTTTGGAAGCTGCCTGACCCCGAACAGGGCTGTTTCAGCTCACCCACGGTCGGCCGGAATCCAGCCAGCGACCGACCAAGACCAGGACACCCGCCTGCAGCTCCTTTGGAAGGTACAGGACAGCGCAGCCAATCAGAACATGGGTGCTTCCAGCAAAACCCACTCTGATTGGCCAAGACTTTTCCCCTGCTACAGGCACCTGGCACTTTGTTAGATTTTCGATAGAACTAAGCACATTTCAACTGTGTAATTAGAAGTTTTTCAACTGTATTAGCTGGATTGTAATTTCTACTACTGTTTTAAAGTGCTCACACATTTTCTGTCTGACTGCTTTTCCTGCTGCACCCCCCCTCCCATCCAAGCACTCTGCCTTGGCTCCTATAAGTCTAACTACCTTTTCTTTTTCTTTTTTATCAAGCAATAAAGTACTGTAAAATCCTTAAGTGTTAGTAGTATGACACATTCCAGATTCTTTCATATTCCAGTAAGTTAATTTAAACAAAACAGGTATATGCATAAATTATACATTACTAACAAATATTCCAGGTAAGGCAGTGGCTTTTAGACCACTACGAGGACCAGGAGTATGTTTTGGACATTCTAAAAGCTGTTTATCAGTTTGGGGGTAATACAAAAAGGTACATGGCAGCAGAGGCCATGTTATGTAAAGCACAGAATTTCCTATCAGAGTCTTTAGACAAGTAATTACAATACGAGGGATCAATCAAGGTAGTGATGTTGTATAAATCAGAATGTCTAAGAGCAGTCTGGAGCAAGGACAGCAAACCATTAGGGGATAATTTTGCATTGGGCTCACTGTGGAAAGTTCCATTGGAAAGCTTGGCCAGAGGGAGAATTTGTCCTTGCAACGTGGTTTACCACTCAATTTGCAGGGTGGATTTATCAGGAGCAACAACCGAGGCAGTGAGATAGGAATCAAAACCTTCCTGGACAGTAATAAAACTGTCTGGTATATTGATAGACACTCCCTCTGGGGCAGATGTTGGAGGATGAAGATGAGGAAGGAGGTGCTTTACCGTGCCTTGGATGCAGGGGATAACTCCTGAAATGAGGAGAAAGAGGAATAAGATAGCCATCTTGCCAGAATACTTGAAAAGGAAAACCAAATATTAGTAAGTTAGTATTATTGTGCCCAATGAGGTGAGGCAAAGTAATTATACTCCTTTATACAGTTTCAGCTGGTTTGCATGTAACCATTTGCCAGTCAGTTTGTTGTTGCGCATATTTCTAACCTGATAGACTGATTGACTGAAGTTGTTGACAATGGGGTAGGGGCCTTCCCACTTATTGGAGAAGGAGTGTGTGGGATGTACAAATCTGAGAACCATCACCTGATCTCCAACTTGCCAATCCACTTCTTGTGCATGTTTGTCAAAATGTATTTTGGACTGTTGCTGGGCCTTGCCAATGCAGTTAGCAGTATTCAAGTATGCGTGTATGAGGTCTTGTCTGAGTTTTTCTACATAGTGGTCTACAGACACACAGTCTACTGTGTGGGATATGCGGGTCAAACAACAAGAGTTCAGGTTATCTCATCTATCTGCCAGTCATCACCTCAAATGCTGCTAACTGGGTGGTGGCTGAGGGTGTGCCCCTAATTGCCATAAGGAGTAACGGCAATAGGGAATCCCAGGTCATGGGATTGTCCTCAATGAATTTGGAAAGCATTTGCTTAATCCAGCTGTTGGCTCTTTCTACTTGACCTGAAGATTGTGGATGATTAGATATGTGGAATTTCTGGTGAACCCCGAGGAGTTCAAGTGCTTCTGTCATCAAGTCACTTGTAAAACTGGTTCCTTTGTCAAGTTCAAGTTTATTGAAGGAAAACTCCATTGAGCAAGCTCATTCACAAGAAGGTCCTGTGACATAAACACTTAAAGTACAAACACAGATAGGTAATAACAGTATATACATGAAATGCACGTTGCATGATACAGGCTGGGTATACATACAAGGGTACCGCATAGGGTGACCGCAGGTGGTAAACATTGATATGAGACAGGGAAGCGACTTATAGGTTGCATACTGATAAATGAAACATGATGACTGGTGTGTGCAATACATATACAGTATTTTGGCAGCTAGAACAAACAACTGTCTACAACTGATATGGGGGGAGGAGTGATTTGTAGAGTAGCAGTGGAGTGTAAGCAAAGATAAAGCCAGGAGTAGAAGGGGAAGGGAAAGCAGTTAGTATGGCAAATCAATTATACCTTACCAGTGGATAAATATGGCACACATGGGGAAGGAACAGACTTAATGACAGTTACAGGTGTCTTTTATTTTGGCTGAACTTAGCGATTTGTAGAAGTTTATTGAAACTGTGCTAGTTAGTTTCAGTACGGTTTTAATTGGTTCCAGATGGAGGGAAGGGCATATGCAATAGTACGTTTACCAAAGGAAGTCCTCGTCCTTGGTATGTCAAGCATAATAAAGTCAGATTTTCTTAACGAGTATGCACTATGTGAGATACTAATAAGGGAAGAGAGATAGCTTGGCAATTTCTGTAGGAGCAGTTTAAGAGTCCATATCCCAGCACGGAGCAGGCGTCTAGTAGTAAGGGATGTCCAGTCAACAGCTGCATATAAGTCACAGTGGTGCGAACGGTAAGGGGAGTTGGCAATGAACCGTAACGCACGGTGATAAACGATGTCCAGTTTACTTAGATTTGCAAGAGTGGTGGAGGAATAGATTACATCGCCATAGTCGAGTAGGGGGAGAAAAGTGGCCTGTACAAGCTTGTTTCAAGTTTCAAGGGGGAAAAGGGGCTATTTCTGTAGAAGAAACCTAACCTTGCTTTTAACCTTCTAGAGACATCTTCGACGTGGTCACTGAAAGATAATTTATTGTCGCTCCAGATACCTAGATGTTTAAATCTGGTTACAACTTCCAGAGGCTTGTTTAGCGTGGTGACAATGAAGTCTTGAACAAGGGTATTGGGGTGGCCTGTGCCAGCACTGTGGGAGAATATCATCGCTTTAGTCTTCTTAGCATTGAGCAGAAGCTTTGCCTTTATTAGATTATGCTCAAGTTGTGCGAAGTCCGCTTGAAGCACCCCTTGACTTTAGATAACGATGAGCCAGAAGTATACACAGTATCATCTGCAAAAAGTGCAGATTGGACGTAGATATGTTAGCATCTAAGTCATTAATGTACAGAGAAAACAAGATAGGGCCTAAGATGGATCTCTTGGGGACTCCTCTTGCAACTGGCAAGGCAGTAGAAAAAAGCCTTCCGCTTTACTTTTTGGAATCTTCCAGTTAGGTAGCTAGAGAACCACTGGGTGGTATGGTATGTGGCACCAACTTTGCAAGGCAATTGACTAATAGTTTGTGATCAACAGTATCAAAAGCTTTGCTGAGGTCCAAAAGACTGCACCAGTTACCTTCTTAGCATCTATAGCAGAGATCCAATCATTGGTTACTTTTGCTAGTGCAGTGATTGTGCTATGATTAGCCCGGAAGCCAGATTGAGCTGGGTTAATGAGAGAGAAGGTTTCCAAGTGAGATTTTAATTGAATATGGATCAGTTTTTCGAGAACTTTAGAAAGGATAGGCAATATGGTGATAGGCCTATAGTTGTTTACATTGCATGGGTCACCAGATTTAAATAGAGGTAGGATATGTGCTGATTTCCAGCAGGACGGCACAGTAGCAGATGTAATGGAAAGATTGAAGATGTGGAGAATTGGGGCAGTGAGTTGGGCGTAGCCTGACCTTAGGAAAAAGGGTTCCAAGCCATCGTCCCCTGTGCTTTTTTTGGTGTCTAAGTTAAGAAGAGAATCTTCTACTTCTTTATAAGTTATCTCGTGCAGTTGGAAGGGGCTGGGTGCAGGACTAGATGTGGCGGGAGGGGTATGCTGTCTCACCGCAGCACCAGCATAAGGTGATGAGTCAAAAGCTAATCTAGCTGTGGCAAAGTGGGAGTTACTGTAAGTTCCTCCAGGATTAGGGACTTGTTTTCCACAATCTTGCCACTTGCAACTGTCTTTGTTGTGACAGAGGGGGCCATGGGCCGTCCTTCTATAGCTTTGATAGTCTTCCATATTTTATGAGGGTTACCTTTAGCTTGTTTGAGAGTAGAAATATAATAGTTAGCTTTAGCAGAGCGAAGTTTTTCACACAGTTATTCCTGGCTGTTCTAAAGGCCTGCCAATCCGAAGATTCTTTGAATGTCTAGCTTTAGCCCAGAGCTTATCTCGAGCTATAAGGGCTGCCTTGAGATCCGAGGTGAACCAGGGGTTGGAATTGTTCCGCACTTACTTTGATGAAAGGGCATGCTTATTTATTATTGTAGTGAGTTTGTCATTATGATGCAAGCTGCCTTGTTGACATCTTTGGCTAGGTAAAGATCTTGCCATCTGATCATGCTCATTTGAGATAGGAAGTTTACTGCACTGAATTTGCGAAAGGATCTTTTTGTTATAAAGATGGGTTGTGGACGGGCCTTAATTTGAGATCTTATGCAAGCAACAATTCCATGATCGCTCATGTGGTTGTGAAACACTGCCAAATGAGATATTTTGTGTGGATGGGTGGTTAGTACCACATCTAGAATGGAAATGTTGGCAGTATTTAGAGTGTTGTTCCTAGTAGGTTCACTTACTAATTGCCCAAGACCTAGCTCGTCACAAAGGGATTTGAGGCTGTGTGATTTAGGTGACAGCCAGTCCATATTTAGATCTCCTAGAAATATTGTTTCAGTTTTTTCATCTATGAACATGGATTTCAAAAGATTAAGGACTTCATCACTACCAGACGGGGGTCTATATCCACCTAGGATAGTGATACATTCCGAGGAGGGGAGATGAAGGCTCAGCGAAACTAACTCAAATTCCTTGGCTAGAGATTTGCAACTAATATTAGTGACCAAGTACTTAGATTTGGCGTAGATAACCACACCCCCGCCTCTAGACTATCCATCTGCTCTAAATAAATTGTAGCCCTACAGTGATATTTGTTGATCAGTGTTCGTCCTTTTTAACCACGACTCAGTAATTATGATAAGGTCTGGGTTAACGTGTGCAGCCCAGGCTTGCAGCTGTACCAGTTTTTTAGGCAGGCTTAAAATGTTGACCATCATCATTTTGAGACCTGTGGCCTCAGCAAAATCGATAGGCGAGGTAAGTTGTTGGGGGGGGTGGGGGGCCAGGGTTGATCTACATTTCCTGGAGCAGAGAAGAAGCAGAAGTATAACTTTCTTTAAGGAGCTTATAAGAATGGAGACTACTTTTTATTTCTTCACGGCAACCCATATCGTGCTGCGCAGACGGCACCATTGTAATGACAGTTGATCGTGATCAATGTAAGTGCTTGGGTAGACATAGGTGAGGACTATAGCAAGGGGTGTAGGCTAACCGGGAAATAAGGCTAAACGGGAGAGGAGAATGACATAGTGTCTGCACGGTAGACTGTTATAACATTAGGTATTGATAAGGTACATTGGAGAACTGAATTGCATTGAGGTACTAATTGCACTGTATTGCTGAAAACTCTGCACCTTAGGAGCAATAAAAACACAATAAGGAGAGCCATGGTCCCTGATTGAGTGGTCTCGTGATTTGTATTAGTGCAATATTTTCTAGGCAAGAAATTTGCCCACCTAGGTACTCACTTAAAACCTAGATGAGAAAATACAGCAGAAAGGGGAACAAGGAGAGCAGGAGCAGCAGCGGTGCAATTCCAAGTACCTCAATGCAATTCAGTTCTCCAATGTACCTTATCAATACCTAATGTTATAACAGTCTACCGTGCAGACACTATGTCATTCTCCTCCCTTTTAGCCTATTCTCCGGTTAGCTTCCACACCCCTTGCTACTGTCCTCACCTATGTCTGTTCAAGCACTTACATTGATCACTTATCAACTGTCATTACAGTGGTGCCACCTCTGTACAGCCTGATATGGGTTGCTAAGAAATAAAAAAGCAGTCTCGATTCTTATAAGCTCCTTAAAGAAAGTTATACTTCTGCTTTTTCTCTGCTCAGAAATGGGCTCAACCCTGACCCCCCACAACTTTCCTCGCTTATCGATTTTGTTGAGGCCACAGGTCTCAAAATGATGATGTCAACATTTTAAGCCTGCCTAAAAAACTTGTACAGCTGCAAGCCTGGGCTGCACACGTTAACCCTGACCTTAACATAATTACTTAGTCGTAGTTAAAAAAGACGAACACTGATCAACAAATATCACTGCAGGGCTTCAATTTATTTAGAGCAGGTCTTGGGCAATTAGTCAGTGAACCCACTAGAAACAACACTCTAAATACTGCCAACAGTTCCATTCTAGATGTGGTACTAACCACCCATCCACACAAAATATCTCATTCGGCAGTGGAATTGTTGCTTGCATAAGATCTCAAATTAAGGCCCGGCCGCAGCCCATCTTTATAACAAAAAGATCCTTTCGCAAATTCAGTGCAGTAAACTTCCTATCTAACCTGAGCATGATCAGATGGCAAGATCTCTACCTAGCCAAAGATGTCAACAAGGCAGCTTACATCCTTAATGACAAACTCACTACAATAATAAATAAGCATGCCCCTTTCATCAAAGTAGTGTATGGAACAATTCCAAGCCCTGGTTCACCTCGGATCTCAAGGCAGCCCTTATAGCTTGAGATAAACTCTGGGCAAAGCTAGACATTCCAAAGAATCTTCGGATTGGCAGGCCTTAGAACAGCCAGGAATAACTGTGTGAAAACTTGCCTGCTAAAGCTAACTATTATATTTCTACTCGAACAAGCTAAAGGTAACCTCATAAAATATGGAAGACTATCAAAGCTTATAGAAGGACGCCCATGGCCCCTCTGTCCCAACAAAGATAGTTGCAAGTGGCAAGATTGTGGAAAACAAGTCCCTAATCCTGGAGGAACTTAACTCCCACTTTGCCACAGCTGGATTAGCTTTGACTCTCACCTTATGCTGGTGCTGTGGTGAGCCAGCATACCCTTCCCTACATCTAGTCCTGCACCCAGCCCCTTCCAACTGCACGAGATAACTTATAAAGAAGTAGAAGATTTCTTCTTAACTTTGACACCAAAAGCGCAGGGACGATGGCTTGGAACCCTTTTTCCTAAGGTCAGGCTACCCCATCTCTGCCCCACCTCCACATCTTCAATCTTCCCATTACATCTGCTATTGTGCCGCCCTGTTGGAAATCAGCACATATCCTCCTCTATTTAAATCTGGTGACCCATGCATGTAAACAACTATAGGCCTATCTCCATATTGCCTATCCTTTCTAAAGTTCTCGAAAACTGATCCATATTCAGTTAAAATCTCATTTGGAAACCTTCTCTCATTAACCCAGCTCAATCCGGCTTCAGGCTAATCATAGCACAATCACTGCACTAGCAAAAGTAACCAATGATTGGATCTCTGCTATAGATGCTAAGAAGGTAACTGGTGCAGTCTTTTGGACCTCAGCAAAGCTTTTGATACTGTTGATCGCAAACTATTAGTCAATTGCCTTGCAAAGTTGGGTGCCACATACCATACCACCCAGTGGTTCTCTAGCTACCTAACTGGAAGATTCCAAAAAGTAAAGGCGGAAGGCTTTTTTTCTGCTGCCTTGCCAGTTGCTAGAGGAGTCCCCCAAGGATCCATCTTAGGCTCTATCTTGTTTTCTTTGTACATTAATGACTTAGATGCTAACATATCTACGTCCAATCTGCACTTTTTTGCAGACGATACTGTGTTGTATACTTCTGGCTCATCATTATCTGAAGTCAAGGGAGTGCTTCAAGCGGACTTCGCACAACTTGAGCATAATCTAATAAAGGCAAAGTATCTGCTCAATGCTAAGAAGACTAAAGCGATGATATTTTCCCGCAGTGCTGGCACAGGTCCCCCCAATACCCTTGCCCAAGACTTCATTGTCACCACGCTAAACGAGCCTCTGGAAGTTGTAACCAAATTTAAATATCTGGGTATCTGGATCGACAATAAATTATCTTTCAATGACCATGTTGAAGATGTCTCTAGAAGGTTAAAAGCAAGGTTAGGTTTCATCTACAGAAATACGCCCCTTTTCCTCCTTGAAATGCAAAACAAGCTTGTACAGGCCACTTTTCTCCCCCTACTTGACTATGGCGATGTAATCTATTCCTCCACCACTCTTGCAAATCTAAGCAACTGGACATCCTTTATCACCGTATGCTATGGTTTATTACTAACTCCTCTACTGCTCGCACCACTGTAACTTATATGCAGCTGTTGGTTGGACATCCCTTACTACTAGAAGCCTGTCTCCATGCTGGGCTATGGACTCTTAAACTGCTCCTGCAGAAATTGCCAAGCTTATTCTTCCCTTATTAGTATCTCACATAGTGCATACTTCGTTAAGAAAATCTGACTTTATTATGCTTTGGCATACCAAGGATGCGGACTTCCTTTGGTAAACGTGCTATTGCATATGCCCTTCCTCTCCATCTGGAACCTAATTACAAACCATACTGAAACTAACTAGCACAGTTTCAATAAACTTCTACAAATCGCTAAGTTCAGCCAAAATAAAAGACACCTGTAACTGTCATTAAGTCTGTTCCTTCCCATGTGTGCCATATTTATCCACTGGTAAGGTATAATTGATTTGTCATATTAACTGCTTTCCTTCCCCTTCTACTCCTGGCTTTATCTATGCTTACGCCCACTGCTACTCTATCAAATCACTCTCCCCATATCAGTTGTAGTCTGTTGTTTGTTCTAGCTGCCAAAAATATGTATTGCACACACCAGTCATCATGTTTCATTTATCAGTATGCAACCTGTAAGTCGCTCCTGTCTCATATCAATGTTTACCACCCGTGTCACCCTATGTGGTACCCTTTGTATGTATATCCAGCCTGTATCATGTAACGTGCATGTATATACTGTTATTACCTTTCTGTGTTTGTACTTTAAGTGTTTATGTCACAGGACCTCCTTGTGAATGAGCTTGCTCAATGGCGTTTTCCTGCAATAAACTTGAACTTGAACTTGAACACAGTATGCAAGTGGAGGTTGTGATAATCAAACTCAGGTCTGGTCTGCTGGATGTACCTAGCTCGTTCACACTTCATTCCTCTAACCTCTAGGCTATACTGCCATATTACCAGTTTTTTGTTTTTCACTGGACTGCCATCAGATGAGAGGAAGGGGTTTTTCTGCCAGAAAGGGAGAAATTCTGTAAGAGAACAAGAAACCCAATTAGAGTCTGAAAAATGATGATATCCTTGGTCAAATGCTGAATGAACTCGAGGTCTCAGGCCACTGCTGCCATCCAGGCACGTTTGTGAGGATGCCACACTGCAACACTTAGAGATTTTAATAGTGTTACCATAAAGATAAATCATTAGAATTCCCATCCCTGCAATTTGTTCTCCCTGATAATAGGAAGCTAAACCATCTGTAAAGATATGACACAATGAGGTGCTCTCAAGTGTTTGTGGCTTGGCAGTGAGGAAAGGACCTGGATCTGGAAGATCAGGTGGTTGCAATGTATAGTTATGGGGTTCTCCTTGGAAAAGGAGGCCATGCGCCAGCATGGATGGCATTTTGGTTGGGTGGACCTGGATTTCTCTATCTTAGAGAAGAAGTGGCCAGTGCGTCTGCCGGGTATTGGAGACTGACCAATCCTTCACTCTGTCTGATAGCAGAAAGGTAATTGGGGTGTGGTTTGTGTTGATGATCAGTGGAGAGTACCCAATGATATACAAGAAGTGCTTGACAGCCCAGTAGGTGTCTAGAAGGTTCCTTTCACAAAGGCTATATTTCTTCTCCACTGGGGTCAAGAGCTGTGATGCATACGTAATGGGTCTTAAAGTGCCCTGAACCTTCTGGCTAACACTGCTGACATGGCTAAGTCAGAGGTGGCACATTCCAGATGGAATGGCAAGGCTGGATTGGGGTTGACCAGAGCTGGAGCTGAGGCTAAGGCCTGCTTTAGTGACATCACAGCCTGGATGTGAATGGGGACCCAATTCCAGGGAACGTCATTTTTTAGTAATTCATACAGAGGAGCAGTCTTCTGAGCAAAATCACAAATAAAATCTCTGGAATAATTTACCATACCTAGAAATCTCCTAAGAGTGGCCACACTGGTGGGTAATGGAAGATCCTGCAGTCCTTGTATCTTCCAGGTAGGGCTTCAGCCTTGATCAGTATATCTTAGGTGCAGAAAGAGTACCTCTTTCTGACATAGCTATGCTTTTTGCTGGACTGAATTTGAGGCCTGCTCTCTGAATGAGAGTCAGTAGTTCATCCAAGAGATCCAAGTGTTGTTCCTGTGTGGCTGTTTCCAACAACAGGTCATCCACATACTGCAAGAGACACTGGGGGGTACAGAAACCCTCAAGGGCATCCATCATATGGAGATGGAACAGGCACTGGCTGTTATGGAATCCCTGTGGTAAGCAGGTCCATGTGTACTGTCTACCCTCAAAGGTGAAAGAAAACTTATATTGACTTTTGGGAGCCAATGACAATGACCAGAAACCATTGGAGATGTCCAGGGCATTAAACCACTTCTGGCTGGGGGTCAAGAGTCGCAGCACATCAGGTGCTGATGCCACAGTTGAAGCACAGCTGGGGCTGACCTGGTTCAGTCTCATGTAGTTAATAGTAAGTCTCCAGGCACCTGTGGGTTGCTTCACAGGCCACACTGGGGAGTTGGCAGTAGAGACACATGTCCTGATTACACCTTGTTTGAAGAGTGATTTTATTGTTTCCCTAAGAGAAAGCAAGGCCTCTGGTGGAAAAGGATATTGCCTTTGCCTCTTATATGCTGGGCCTGTCACTTCTATGACAGTGTGCATTCTGCCACAGTCATGCTTGTTTGTGGCAAATGCCTCCAAATGCCTTTGTAGGATGGGAAGAAGCTTTGGGAAAAGCTCGTGGTTCTTGAACAAATCTATGATGTCATACTATTTATTGTTGGCAGATATTGTTGCCACCATATATGAATCAGAAATCATGATGGTATGATACTGACCCTGAATCCATATCAGTAACATATTGGTTAGGTCTACCACACAGCCGTGTGGTGCTAGAAAGTCAATTCTGATTGTACTAGGATGGTCATGCAATACCATTAGCTGGAAGGTGTGATAGGCCTTCAAGTGTCCCAACTCTACAGGTAGTGGTAGAGAACAGTATGCAGGTAACCTAGTGCCATCTACTCTGACATGTTGGTCCTCCATCCGGTGGACCAAGAGGATGTCTCTGGGTGGTCATTATGTAATACAGATACAGCCGCACCTGTATCTAGTAGTATTGTCAATAGGCAGCCCCCAACCTCGGCCTCAGTGCAGGGCCTTCCATTTGCATCCAAGACCAGCTTGTTTACAATATGGACTGGGGCCTGCAATTGTTAATCTGTACTTCCAGAACCATGAAGGGGCTGGGCCTGGCTCCTTTGAACCACCTTACCATGCTGCACTGATGCAATATAGGGAGCTACTTCTGGGTTCAGGGCCGTATGGGCCTGAGGGCCTGTACTTCCAGTATCTCCATGGCCTGTTGAGGCCTGGGATCCTGGTTGTATGGCCGCAAGGGCCTGAGCAGAGACAGCATCCGCTACAGAGTGCACTTGCCCCAGAAGTTCTCAGAACTTTCAATTTTCTTCAGCTATCTCCCTATAGGAAGGGCCTGGTTTTTGTTGTTTACCCTTGTTGTTTTTATGGTGTTTCTTATTCTTGTGACAATTCCAGTTCTCGCCCCATTGTTGCTGCTGCTGTGGTTGTTGGGCCTGCAGGGGATGTTGATTGTCTCTGGGGAGGGGCTGTTTCTCATGGGCCTGCCCTTCCACCATGTAGTGTGTCATGATCTCTGGAGTAGTCTCCATGGCAGCTACCTTTTTGGAACTGGAGCCCAGATCATGGACATAGAGTTGATAAACTTTATTGGTTTTCTGAAGAATGTCAGCAAACCTCTCCATGGTGGGGTAAGTGGTTGGCTCTACCTTCTCCCTCACTGCAGAGATCATGTTCCTAAGGAACAGGGTCTTATACTAAATAAGGTCTACATCTGCAGCTTCCTGTGCAAGGTGCTTCCCCACTCGGTAGGCCATCCAGAGACTCTAGTGATAAGTCGCTGGACTTTCTTTTGCATTCTGTTTCAGCGGATATGCATGCATCACTCCTACTACACCTGGGCTGTGTGAAGAAATTAATTCAACTGCAACTTCATCAAAGGTGGTGTGGCTGTCTTGGCGGACGGCACCGGGGAGTTTAGCCTATAGTCCAGGATCAATCATCTGGCGTAGGATCTGGACCTATTAGTCTGTAGTGAGACTAAGCATTTCACATTTAGCATGCACCTTTTGCAAGTGGCAGCTGAGATTGTCGGACGGGCTCATCTGTCCAATACTGTCAGCTATTTACTGAACAGAGTAGGCCATTTGTAGGGGATGATTGGGCTGATCAGGCAGAGGTAGATTGCCCCGGGCACCATCTAAAGCTGCCTGAGCTGCAGACTCAGCCACAGTACAAACCATTCCCTTCTGAGTGCCAGCCTCATGCAGGAGCTGCCTAATTTGGGTTTTAATGACCCGTTTGTTTCTCTCAGAAATGGGTACATTGCCTATCACATGTTCAGTCATCGTCTCTATCTCCTGCCTGTCTTCCGCATTAATAACAGCCACCGATGGAGCTGTGGAGACTAGGCTTTGGCCTACTTCTCCCCTATCATGGGGGTCACCATGTTGGCGTCACTCATGATGTGTGTCATGACATCGGCGATGTATGACATGGGTAGGGTGTGACGGGGGTCCGCCAAGTTGTGGATGGTGGGGCAGAGACTCTGGGCCATAGTAGGGGTGTGACTGGGTGTTGTATTGTGAGATGTCATCATCTGTCACCACCCCATCAGATTAGTTAAGGCAGGGGCTATGCCTCCCATCACCTTAAAATGTCCAGCCAGAATCTCTCGCTGATGGTGCGGTTTTTCCATTTTGTATTCACATTTACAATATTCATATCAACCTCATCCTGCACCTGTTTCTGCAACACTCTTGAGCACCCAATTTGCAATTATCCCTAGTAGCTACCTCTAAGTCATTACGTACCTGATTTATCTCATCCTGGACCTCTCCCAACTCCTCACTCAATTGTTCATTCATTCTACTTAACAAGTCATTCATCTGCAAAGCCTGACTCTTATCCTGTTTCACTGTCTCAAATTTTCACACTCCAACTTCAACATACAAAGTTCCTGCTCGTCTGCCTGGGTGGAATGATGCAAATGGGAATCCTTTTCATTCCGCAGAGTTTGGAGTTCAGATTCCAAATCCTGCTCATGTCTCACACATTCTGTTTCCTGCAAACCCATTTCCTGTTTAAGGGAGGAGATTTGCAGTTCAAGGGTTCGAAACCTCACTACGGAGGCTTCTAGAGTAGCATAGAGAGCCATTACCAACAGGCCTTTACCTTCTCACTTTCTGGCTGTTTGTCTCATCTCTGAGTACTGGGTTGAAATCCCCAGTACAGGGTTGTCGGATTGACTTGCATCCCACGTGAAGTCAGCCCATCCTCCATGGGAGGCAAGGAAGTTTGAGACATGGAGTCTCAGTTCTGCGCAGATATTTGATACGGTGGTCATTGTGTGGGAGGGAATGAAAAATCAAACCGTGAAAAATTCGCTGTCCTGTGTATCAATCCACAGCAGGAGCAGTTTGTTCACAGTCGGGCTACTGTGAACCTGCAAGCTGTAAGCTTGCAATTTAGAACTGCTGTGGCGTGGCATCGACCATACCAGAAAGCAGCCAGACTTTGCAAGTTATTACAAAGTGGTCATAGAACGGGAGAGGTGATGGAAGAATGTTAGTATATCATATACCTAAGTATTAACTGTCTACTGTGTACCTCTGGGGGCACCAATAAGGTTGCAGGGACCTTATGTAACATCTACCCCTTGTTGCCTCTCAGGGCAACACAGCAAAAGTAGAGATGTGGAGAGAGCAGGTGTTGTTTACAAACCCGACACGTGAGCTTTGTAAAGGAACTCCAGCTGCTCACGGTGTTGATGCAGTGTGTACCTCTGGTGGTACCGATAAGGGCACAGAGACCTCGTGTATCACTGTGAAGTGGTACAAACTATCTGGCAGTCTAGTGAATCCCCACCAAGTAACAGAGAGTCCAACCGCCCCACTCCCTTCCAGTCTAACCCTCAGCCAGTGACCAGCACAGTTCACCTCTTACCACCATGGCTGGCCAACAACTCACCTCCCAGTGACTGTGTACTACACAGAGTACTGCCCATTGACAGTGACAGATCACTGCCAATGGGTGGTACTCTATACAGTATGTGATCATTGAGAGATTAGTTGACAACCAGCCATGGTGGTGAGAGGTGGGCTGTACTGGTCGCCGGCTGTGGGTTGGAGGGGAGCAGGATGGTCAGACTCTCTGTCACCAGGTGGTGAGTCCACTAGACAGCCAGGGAGTTTAGATTGCTTCCTTTGGTCAGGGATCGGTGAAGAGGTGGGACACTACACTATGGATAGTATTATTCTATGGGAATCTGGGAGGTAGGCACCACACTGTGGAAAATGTTATAATTCTATGGGGATCAGTGATTGGGTAGGGATGGGACACTACACTTTGGAAAATGTTTTTTCTTACCATCAAGTTAGCGATTGGGGAGGGGAGAGCACCACTAGACTACAAGGGAATGTGGTTGTGTGGGGCATGGGCTGGTGGGAGGGTCACAAATGCCACACTAATGCCATGCAAATGAACCCAGAATAGGTATGCTAATGGACAATAGTACCTTGCATGCCCACATTCATGAATTGCACTTTAGTGCATGAGCACTGTTGGCTGCAGGGCCATTTTCCTGGCTGACTCTGGGGGCAGCACTACTGTGTATCCCTCTGCTTTTCCTGGGTTAGCGCTGCCCCCACTGGCCTCTATTCCACAGTCAGTTAGCACAACACACTATCCGACTGTGAATGGCACGATTACCATTCATCACAACCATAAGGTACCATGCAAACATTTGCCTGGCACTTTGTGATTTTTAGTGAATCTTGCCCCTGATTTTTTTAAATAAAAAAAAGCAATGTAAACCCCTTTTTCTGTGGAAAACATATAATGTATCAGCACCAAATTATGTATCCATGTATGATAAGTGGGTAGTGAAGTACCCCTAGAAATACTTAAATAAGCTAAATATATATATCCAAACTGGAGACATCCAAAGATGTCTCGGCAGCTACAGATATCAACTGGAAGAAAGGGGTATGTTTTCTGCTGCCACCAATAGATGCATACAGGAGGAAATGAGTTCAATATTTATTTGGATGGAGTAGAAGTGGGAGTGCTGTACTTGGCAAAGTAGAGCTGCTCATTTTTAAACTTAAACACTCTCCCAGTGTGCTGAAATAGTAGTTAGTTATAATTAGTTATGTGACAGCAACTATCTTCATCTCTTGATAACACTGCAGTCACCTACACAAAAAAGCTAATCTTTAGACAGTTCCTACTCTAGTGAGGTGACTTAGTAAACTGCCAATAGAGTTAGTTTAAAAACAAAACTTTCCTCTGAAGCATGTATACTAGAAAATAGTATATCAAATTGTGTACATATATAGTATACGAAAGTATATTAATGGTACAGTGATAGTGCCACCCTGTGGTTTTCAGTGAGTACTGCATTTCTATTGTATGGCAGCTTAGATTCAATGCAAAGAAGTACAAAGTAATGCACCTGAAAAACAAAAACCCAAGGGAAGAGTACACAATGGGGTGTGGGGGTACTAACAACAAAAATGGAAAGGGACCTGGGGGTAGTCATATCAGATGACCTAAAGGTAAGCAAGCAATGTGAGAAGACAGTAAGGAGAGCTGGGGGGATACTGGGATATATAGGAAGAGGCATCACCCATAGAAAACAGGAAGTTGTTATCCCTCTGTACAGACAGTTGGTGAGATCTATCTGGAGTACTGCATGCAGTTCTGGAGATCCCATCTCCACAAGGACATAAACAGGATTGAGGCAGTCCAGAGGAGGGTAACTAAAATGATGCAGGGTCTACAACAGAAGCCATACAGAGAGAGACTAAAGGAGCTTAATATGTATACCCTTGAGGAAGGAGGGAGAGGGGGGGACATGATAGAAACTTTCAAGTACTTCAAGGGAATCAAAAAAGTCCAGGAGGGTAGCATCTTTCAGAAAAAGAGATGGGCAAGAACATGGGGTACAATTTGAAGACGAGGGGTATGGCTCATGGGCAAAGCGAGGAAGTATTTTTTCATTGAGAGGGTGGTGGACACATGGAATGGCCTTCCTGAGGTGGTCATGGGGTCAAAAGCAGTGGAGGAATTCAAGAAAACATGGGACAGACATAAGGCAATTCTGGTGGGGGGGAGAAGAAGTAGGTTATTGGTTAACTAGGATCTGCAGCTTATCCAATAGGTAGGGAAATAGGCAGACTAGGTGGGCCAAGTGGTCCTTATCTGCCAGTCTATGTTTCTATGTTATAACTAGGCTTGGCAGTTTGCGATTAATATCGATATCCATCGATTTACATCGAGAAGTGCTATTTTGTTAATTTCGACGAAAATCTGTTTTCGTCGATTTTAATCGAAATGGTATTACTTCATGTAACACTTGAAAACGTTCTGTTTAAAATTAAAGCCTGGTGTTTTGATCATACTGCCCTGCCTCTCATAACTTTACTTTACTTTAGCTTGTGCTTCCTCATTCTGAATCACAAGCTCAAAGTAAAGTAAAAGTTAAGGAGAGGCAGGGCAGTTTACGATCGAAATCACCAGGCTTTAAAATTTAATCAGAACGTTTTCACTTGCTGAATCCCCATCTAAAGCACCAGGCAATGATGTATTGAATTCCATTAACACCTAATTACTAGTTGCTGCATAGTTCTGTGGTTTCCCGTGCCCTCTGAGCTGATAATAAAATAAAAAAGAAATGTTTTAATCAGACCTCAGATTTCAGATCAAGCAACACATCCAAACAGCATGGGTCGAAAAAGAAAATGTGCAGACGAGTATTGCTCTGAATTCCCTGAACTGGAATTAAAAACTGTCAAAAAGACTGGTGATGGGGACAGTATTGACATTTCTAGATGCAAGATTTGTAAAACCAAGTATCTGGTCAGGCAAATCGCATTTCTGAGCATTTTAACAGCAAGACACACCTGAGGCTAAAGCAAAGTCTGGACATTATCTCACAGCCCTCAATGGAATAATTTATGGGGCGCATGAAGCAGAAAAAAGAAGAAGCTGCCGACTTCCCACATGATCTTGTTAGGGCTTTGTGTTTTGAAGCAATTCCGATGAACGTAGCCCGGGGCTTCAGCTATCTGATGTGTGTTCTAAGAAAATATGCACCAGCTGGGAGGACATGTCCAAAAAGACGTCAGCTGGAGGAGAAATATATTCCAGAGGTATTCATGCATCACAAAGCAAGAATAAATGAGCTGCTATATGGTGAGCAATTCTCTATTGTTGTTGATGAAACACCTGAGTTGGCAGGTCTACCTGCTATTAATGTTCTGGGAGTTTTTTACTCGTCTAAAAATAGATCCATAAACTGCTACTGAAATCAACAGTTGTTATGCAGTGCAATGCTGGTGTAATCTCTAACTTACTCCATGACATGATGAGAGACTATTGCTTGTCCTGGTCTGATTGTGTCTCAATAAACACTGATTCAGCAATGTACATGCAGAGAATGATTAAAGACCTTAGAGACATTTACCCACATTTACTGCACATACCCTGCATCGCACATTTATTGCACGTAGCTATGGACCATGCTATTAAAACAGAATTTTGTGATGTAAATGAAATTGTGGTACATTTTCCAGCTCTATTTAAGAGTGCTAATAAACTGAGAAGAGCATTTTTTAAAGTGTGTGCAAACAATGGTGTTCCACTAACCAGTACGAAACTCCCCCAGAGTTGTCCCTTGTCATTGGTTTTCCTGGTTAGAAGCTGCACAACACATTCATGTGCATTGGGATAGTGTGTGTGACTTTTTAATTAACGAGGAGGTAGAGTATCAGTCTAAAAAAGCCTCCAAATTACGGAGACTAGTAACGGATGATTCCAGTCAAAGAGATCTTTACTGCAAGCTTACGTTTCTGTACAGTTTTCTAGGAAAAATCTATGTTATACATGTACAGATGGAAACCAAAGCACCACTAATTCACAAAATTGACAGACTGCTAAACTTCGATCTGAGTGTGGCAAGTGATGTCAAAAGTTCACTAAAAGATGTTGATTTAAAGTCAATGGGATCCAAACGACAGTCCCTGTCTGCAGCAATGCATTCTTTCTCAAGAAATTTTCATTCAAAGCTAAGCGCAACACTTGCACGAAATGTGCCTGAAGGACTTTATGGTTCTGGGTCATTGTTTGACAATTGCAGGATGTTTGATCCCTTTACAAAGAAACAGCTCTCTGCTTATTTCTTTAAATATGTTTCCATAAGCAACACCTTCCACTGCAAAAAAAAGAAGACTTTGAGCAGGACTTTAGTTTGTATATGAAACTTGAGGTTCCTTCAGACTGCACGATCTCTCCGATGGAGTACTGGGAGAGTGAGATGCTAAACCTACCTGTACTTTCCAATGTTGCGTTGCGGGCACTGGCTATGCTAGTTACATCTACTGCTGTAGAGTGCTCCTTTAGTCTGTATAGAAAAGTTCAAGATAAACTCCGAATGTACCTTTCAGAGGAGAGACTGGGGATGCTAAACATTTTGTACCACAACAAGGATATAACAGGAAGTTTTGATGCATTTAGCGAGACAGATATAAAAAGATTCCGCAACTAAATCCAGCACAGATTTGCACTTTGGGGGGGGGAGCATGTGGTATTGTCTTTGTATAACTCTGTGTGTCTCCCGTATGTTGTAGTGTCTCTGTGTATGTTGTAGTGTCTTTGTATAACTCTAAGTGTCTCCGTATGTTTTTTTACCATAAAGATCGATTTTAATCGAAATAAAGACCTTAAAATAAACATCGATTTTAGCTGTCGAAATTTGTTAAAAATAAAAATAGAAAACTGCCAAGCCTAGTTATAACATGTTGAGAGTGTTAACCAGTCAGCATGGGTTCTGTAATAAAATGCATTCCTAGCTCCCTAAAGTGTATGTACCGACTTATGAATCCATTAATGGTGTCAGACACTGGTAAAAAGTGCTGAAAAAAGGTAAAAACAATGCTAAAAATACATAAAAGAAGATGGAATAATACAGACTACCAATAGTTCATTCCTTGGAAGACAATTTGAGTGAGAACTGGAGGAAATAGAATCGAGCGGTTGCTTTGATTTCTTAAAATCCTGACATTAAAGATACATAAAACCTTTAGAAAAAACAGCCCTATTCAAGTCAATGGGGCACGCACGTGCAGCCTTCATTTACCGATATCACAAAATGGGGCTGCATGTGCTGGTGTGGGGGCATGGCCGTAGGATGCGGAACTGGCTCTTTTTTTTGCTGGTGGGTCAGGGAATAAATTTTCGAGTGGAATAACTTTTTACAATGATATCCCACAAAGGAATCATTTACAGAAAATGACTCCTGGCCAGGTCAGTTGCCATATGTGTGTCAGTGGGGGGGCTAGTTGAGAATGTAGAAGCTGCTCTTTAATCATGAGCGATGTACTTGGATCTCATTGGCTGCTCTGCTCTAAATAATTTGCATAATTTGTCATGTTTAATCATGATTAGTCATTGCCTTTTAAAACAATGGTGTGACATTCTGTATTGGGCTTCATTAAGCCCATCCTGCAGCGGTGATAGTCTGTCCGTGCAGAAATTATAAAATGTACTGCTGTCCTGTAAGGGAGGGAAGGTACAGTAACTTTGGCGAACTGCTGTCCAAGCGACCCCTTTCCACTTCCCAGTCTGCCTACACTGCCCCCACATTCTGACATTACATGATGTCTCCAGAGAGGGCACGAGTAATGCTCCATACAGGTCTGTGGGGCTCATTTTCAAAATGGTTTTACAGACATTTAAGCAACCTTTGATAGAAAATGAAAGCCACTACTCAACTAATAGGGACCCTCCTGAAAGCTAATGTTTTTGCCTTAACCTTCCCCAACACCTCCTCTGAAAACCACAGTGGACTTTTCTTCCCCCTTGCTTCTGTTTACATGTCTAACACCTTCACTATACTGTAATTCTTTTTAATTTTGGCCACTGTTCCTCTATTCCTTCCTAGTCCCCCCCCCTTCCTGTCAGGGCATTCCTGTAGCAATCCCCTCTTTGTAAAGTCTGCCTTCCTGAATTCCAGGACCATTGCCTTTGTGTGGTTCAACTCCACCCTCGTTCTTATTCTGAACCACACCATTCAGCGATACTGGTCCCCAGATCGCCACCCACTGTGACGTCTGCAACACTGTCCCCATTGGTGAGTACAAGGTCAAAATTGCTCCTTCATGAGTGGGTTCATTTATTAATTACCTAAGAAATGCCCCCTGCAGGAAGTCCAGGATATCCCTACTCCTAGCTGAAGTTGCAGCCAGGATGCTCCAGTCCACATCTGGCAGATTGAAGTCTCCCACCTGCAGCACCTCCCCCTTAGTTGGAATCTTATGTATAGCTTCCAGTAGAATCCTGTCCATTTCTTCCACATGTGCTGGAGGTCTATAGATCACTGTAGTACAAATAGTGGCTCCATTTCCTGCTAAAAGGGAGAGATAAGTTACTTGTTCTTGGTTATACAGTGTGTAAATGAGCGGGGGCTTGGGATTCAAATCTGTCTCTCCTTGCTTGCCACTCAGTGCTCTGCCTTCAAGCATATGGTGCCCGAGTGCCCTAAAAAAAGCACATAATGTCCCCACCACATATACATACAGTATATGCAGTACTTTGTTGCATAACAAAAACACTACATTAATGCAGGCATTAGAATGCAAAGCACAGAAAGCAAGAAAATGAAAAACAAGGGGTTAAGCCTCATGAGTCTTGGCAAATTGGTTGTGTGGTGTTCCCTGGAGTTCCCAACCTTAATGCCTATCCCCTACCCCTGAGCCCACAGCCTCCTTTCTAAAGCACAAGGTACAGCTCCAACCCAGTGTCTCATATAAGCGCCATTCGTACCTGTAAAACAAGAACAGCAATGGGTTCACAAAGAATCCGTAGCTCTTTACGAACTATGACAAACAATGTAGGGTAAACAAAAAAACAATACTTGTTTGATACGTATGGTCAGTGTCCTCTTACACATGGTCAATGCTCTATCAGACCTGTAGATATACAGTAAAAGGGAAAATGGGTCAGTATGAAAAAGAAATAAAAAATAAAAAAAAAAAACAAGCATTTGTCAATGCTGAATGCTACCTTGCTGGCTTTGACATTGGTAGTGCAAGAGTTAGAGAGACGCATAATAGGAATGGCAGTGAAGTGTAGAACTGGCGTGAACCCCAGCCCAACCTGCAGAGAGAGGACATGCATTGGGGTGTGCATCATCTGGTGTTAGCATAAACGCTAATGCCATTTTCACTTCACTCCTACTCCCGTGAGACTCTGATAAGTGTCGCATTGTGCCTTGGGTCATCAGGCCTTAAGCTCACCCCATTTCATAAGGAAGTATGTTGAGATGGGTGCAGCATGGGAGAATGGGATGAAATTTTGAGCCAGAGTCCAAGGCACACCTGGATGCCTGTCAGTGGCTGCAGGGTGGGTGTGCAGTGGTGTGAGCATTACAGCCGACAATCCAAAGACACTCCCTGATGCCTGTTAGTCTGTACAGGGTGGTATGTTATGATTAGAAACCCTAACAACCTGGGCATTTGTTGGTATTCGCACTCCAAATTTTCAGCATGGCCTTTTTGTGACCTCACCTCATAAAAGCATGTGGGACCTCTGCTTATGAACAGTGTCCCTGTGATTTTGTTAATGTGTCCTGAACTTTGCCACAGTGTCCACATCATTCTGCACCACATAAAAATGTCAGCAGCACCATTCATAAGGAGGTGTGAAGAGATGGCAATGTTGACAATCTGGAGTGAAAATATTAAAAATGCTTGACGTTACGAGCATGCATGAAAACAAGGCAACACACGCTCATAACAGTCTGTTTTTTGGAATTCTTTCACCAAATTTTTAACAGGTATTTTGGGATCTCTGCTCATGAACAGTGGCAGTATGATTTTCTTAATTTGTCCCAAATGTTGTTTTCCCACAGCGAATGCACCATTGTGTGCCAGATGTGCAAAACCACATTTTGGGCAGGATATGAAAAATGACAGCTGTACTGTTCATAAGAAGGTGTGCCAAAATGGCAATGTTGAACATCGGGAGTGAAAATATGAAATATTCTTAAACTTACCACGGTGTGTGGACACTGTGCAACGCACGCTTGTAACATAGTCATTTTGTGCAATTTTTTTTGACCAGCTGTTTAATATAGGCATTTTGGGACCTCTGCTCATGAACAGTGTCACCTGTGATTTTCTTACTGTGTCCCGAACATTGTTTTCCTACAGCTACTGCGTCACTGTGAGCCAGATGTGCTAAAACACATATCGGGCAGGATGTGGAAAATGAAGCTGTACTGTTCATAAGGAGGTGTGAAATTGCCAATGTTGAAAATCTGGAGTAAAAATATTAAAATTCTTGAAGTTTCAAGCATGCGTGGAAATTGCTCAACGCACACTTGCAACATGGTCATTTTGTGGAATTTTTTCACCAAATTTTCAACATGGGCATTTTGGGACCTCTGCTCATGACCAGTGTTACTGTGATTTTCTTACTCTGTCCCGAACATTGTTTTCCTACAGTGACTGCACCACTGTGTGCTGGATGTGCGAAAACATATTTAGTTCATAAGGAGGTGTGAAAAAATGGCAATGTTGAAAATCTGGAGAAAAAATATTAAAAAATCTCAAAGTTAAAAGCATGCATGAAATATGCGCAACACACGCTCGTAACACTGTCATTTTTTTGGAATTTTTTCACCATATTTTCAACATAGGCATTTTGGGACCTCTGCTCATGAACAGTGTTACTGTGATTTTCTTACTCTGTCCCGAACATTGTTTTCCTACAGCGACTGAGCTATTGTGTACCAGATGTGCAAAAACATGTTTCGGGCATGATGTGGGAAATGACAGCTGCACTATTCATAAGGAAGTGTGAAAAAATGGCAATGTTGAAAATCTAGAGCAAAAATATTAAACATTCTTGAAGTTACAAGCGTGTGTGGGAACTGCACAACACATGCTCGTAACACGGTCATTTTTTGGAATTTTTTTACAAAATTTGCAACATAGGATTTTTGGGAGCCCACCTCAAGAACAGTGGCACTGTCATTTCATTAATTGGTCTTGAAGGGTGATTTCCCCCAGTGACCACGAAATCACCTTTCAGGACCGAATAACACCAAGACAGTGTCTGAATTCATGAGGAAGGGTTCCATGTTGAAAATTTGGTGCCCAAATTCCCCCAAATGCCTGAGATATGCACCAAAGTTGAAAACAAATACTATTTATGCCATTATACAGCTTACTGGCATTTCTTCAGTTTGCGGTTGACTTTGAAGAGTGCAGACCTGTTCCCAGTCCACTGAAGATCGTCTCGCCGAGCTCCGGAGGTAAATATGGGGTAGGGTGGAGGTGGGGTGCACAGAGGGTGGTTGCGGGTTGGGGGTTGGGGCCACCAACACCAGCGAGGGATTGTTTCCTTTGTTTCAGGTAAAAAAAAAAATCACCATGGACCATTTTCTGTTTTTTTCACAGGTTGTGGCCACACTGGGTTGGGCTCCCAGTGTGGCACATTGGTTGGGGGGTCAGTGGGCTTGGCACAGAATTGGGGGCAGCCCCAGGAAAATGGCAGGGGGGTTAACATGCCAACGGGGGGGGACTGGTCACCCCCATCAGCAAGGATGTCTGCATTTGGAGGCATGATGCCAAGGGGGATTGGGCACCCCCTCAGCACACCACAGCAGGAAAGGGGGCACATATGCTGACAGGGGGATTTGGCATCCCCGAAGTTGACTACATAGGGACTGTGAGGGTGGGTGGTGAGCCACCGCCTGCCATATTTATTGAAATGTTACACCGCACAAGGCATGCCCTGCAATGAGGTAGAGCTCCCTCATTGCAGTGGCTAAAACGTTTGAAGGTAGTGGCACGGTTTTGTACTGCTGTCATAGACAGCATGCAATCTAATTCATGACATGGAGCCCAGCCTGAAAAAGCAGTGGCTCCACTAGCCACAGCATGACTGTGCCTCCAAAACCTGCTATTCCAATGTTACAGCAACATGTTTCTTGTGCAGGCGCTAGACAACGTAAAAAGTGGGTTGTGTGTGTGGGAGGGGGTACCAGACCTGTACCACACCATCAACCTGGCTTTTAGAATGGACTCCATCACTCAGGGGATGTCATAGTTGGGAGAGGGAGTTTCATTGCCCCTGTGCCCTAGATTACTGATTTGTATTGTACATTTTATGATGATGCTTCTGTTTTTATTGTGTTTTATTGTACTGTGCCTTGATATTTGAAAGGCGCATAATAAATAAAGCATTATTATTATTATTATCATTGATCTTTTTTGGGGGTAGAAGGACATGTTGCTTCACACATCGACCAACATGGGGCAGGATAAAAGACACCAAGGGACAAATATTCAAAAACTTTGCCCAGGCACAATGAATGCTTCCTTAGTGGTGTAGTGGGTCCCCCTACCTTTTCCCAATCTGCCCGTAGAATACATAGGAACATAGATATGTGATGACAGAAAAGGCAGCAGGCCCACCCAGTCTGCCCAGTTTGCCTAGATATCTACCAGGCCTTTTCTGTAGTCCCCCCAATGCCAATTGCCCTCTGTGCTTATCCAATGCCCTCTCCCCCACCACTTCCCTCAGCAGCTCATTCCAGTTGTCCACCACCCTCTCAGTGAAGAAGTACTTCCTAATGTTTCCTCTAAATTCCCCCCTTGATTTGGAATTTCCAACCACCATCCATTGCAGTATAGCAGATCACAGCAGGCCAACGGTGACTATCTCTAGGCCAACATCCTCTGCCACAACCAGTCCCAGAATTCTCTGCAGCTGGCACCAGGGCAACAGGCAGCAATAGAAGCTCCAATAGCCTGCAGTGCACATTCAAGCTTCCACAATCTCTGATCAGATGTTTTCCACTTCTGCTTTTCTACAGGGACTAAGTTCAGTCCTCAGTGACAGAACTTAGCCCAGGGAGTACAGTGCAGCCAGTAAACAAAAGATGAGAGCTTATATAAACTCTTAACATGCACTGTAGGTCACAATCTCCCACCGCCACCCCCATCACACCAAAGCCAGCCATACAAGGACTCCAGGATCTGCTGCAAATGAAGCTGTCAGTGCAGAATCAAGCAAAACTAGTTCACCATAATCCGCTACACAACAGCAAAAAGCAGGCAAATCAAAATGGCCCCACATGCAAAGTACACATTGGGATCAGACCCACACTTGTGTGGGCCCCTGGCGCAAGTCAGCCAGTTGGTGCAGTGGTAAGAGGGACAAAACCTTTTACATGCAGGTACATCAGTGAGAAAAGGCAGGCAAGGGGAAGGATTATGAGTCTTAAAGGGGAGGATGGAGGGAGGGTAAAGGACGATGACCACCAAAAAGCAGAACTACTGAACAAATACTTCTATTCAGTTTTTACAAAGGAGGGTGAAGGAAATGGGCCAGCGTTAAGTAATAAGAATTGGAAGATCACAGAAATGGACACAGGTCCCTTTGCAAAATAAAGGATCCTCATGGAACTAGCAGCAATAAGTCTATGGGGCCAGATAGGGTGCACCCCATGATACTAAGGGAGCTAAGGGAGGCATTAGCAGACTCTCTGACTACCCTGTTCAACCAGTCATTGTAAACAGGGGACATGCCCAGGGATTGGAAGGGGCTGATATGGTCCCTCTATACAAAAGTGTTAACAGGGATGATGCAGGGAACTACATACTGGTCAGCCTGACCTCAGCAGTGGAAAAAGTCATGGAAATACTGCTGAAGGAAAGAATAGTGGAACACCTGGTTGTCAATGGTCTACAGAGGAAGGGGGGAAGGGAACATTGTTTAACCCGGAGTAGTACGCTAAGTTGAAGTTTGTTTCCAGGTGTGACCTAGGAGCACAAGGAAGTTAAGTGACTTGCTCAGGATCACACAGTATGCACCTAGGTGGCTGTGGGGTTCAAACCCAGGTCTCCAGATCTGCAGCTCAGAGCCTTAACCCATTGCACTATACTGCCTCCAGAACACAAGGCAGCTTGGTTTTATGGGAGGGAGGTTGTGCCAGACGAACCTAATTGAGTTTTTCAACTGGGTAACCAGGGAGGTGGATTTTGGGGGGGATGAATGTGGCGTATTTGAATTTCAGCAAGGCCTTTGACACCTATCCTCATAGAAGGCTGGAAAATGAGCAGGAAGGCTTAGGGGTGGGACAGAAAATAACGAGGTGGGTGGAAAACTGGTTGAAGGACCGAAGCCAGAGGGTGGTGATAATTGGGGTATATTCCAGGGTGGAAAGGGTGACAAGTGGTGAACCCCAGGGTTTGTGCTGGGACCCATCCTTTTTTAATATCTATAGCAATGATATGGCATAGGGACTGTGGAGGAAGGTGTGCCTATTTGTAGATGATATGAAGATCTGCAATAGAGTGGACACCGTGGGGGGGGTGGAGGCAATGAGGGAGGGCCTAAAGATTCTGGAGTGGTGGTCAGAAACTTGGCACCTGAAATTCAATGCCAAAAAGTGCACAGTACTGCACATGGGGTGTAATAAGCCGCAAGCCATTTACACACGGGGAGGGGGATTAAGAAAACTGAGCAGGCAAGAGATCTGGGGATTATAATTTCAGATAACCTTAAGGTGGGGAACCAGTGCAGCATGGTGGTGGCCAAAGTGAATAGAATGCTGGTGTGCATAGGGAGGGGTATAAAACAGAAAGAAGAAGGCGCTGATGCTCCTTTATAAATCCATGATGAGGCTTCACCTGGAGTATGGGGTTTAGTTCTGGAGGCCTCACCTATGCAAGAACATAGACAAGATTGAAAGGGTTCAGAGAAGGGCAACCAAAATGGTGCACACTATGCATAGGAAGCCCTATGAGGAGAGGTGGAAGGAACTGGATATGTGCCCACTGGAGACTAGTAAGGTGAAAGTGGGAAGCTTATTTACAAGAAATGTAAGTGCTAGAACTAGGGATCATAATCTAAGATTAGAAGACGGAATGTTTAGGGGGCAATGTGATGGGGCATTATGTCACTGAGAGGGTGGTGGAGTGCTGAAACAGAGTACTGGAAGAGGTGGTGGGGCAAAAATGGTGAAAGGATTCAAGAGGGCATGGGACAGACACCAGGAGTTGACCAGTCAGAAAAGTGGGGAGTCTCTTGATAAAGGAGATGAGTGGGGTTGCTAGCCTTGCTTGTAGAGCAGAAAGCAGCTAACTAAAAGAAGCTACATTTTCTTATTAATTTAAAATGTATATCTCAGCAGGAGTCAGTGTCTGTTAAGATTAAGTAGACAGATAACTTTATTAGAAGTAGAAGGGGTCTTATTTAGGGTTAAAAAAAAAAAGAAAGAAAAGAAAGAAAGTCAGTGTGTGTTCTGTGCAGTGAAGGGTACTGGGTATCAGCTGACTTTGCTAAACCAGTAGGAGGAAAGAGAGCTTACCTGGGGGTGTGGTTTAGACACTATAAAAGCAGGTGAGTCAAATTACAACTTCCTGTTGCTAGCCTTTTTTCTTACTAATTGCCCTCCATCCCACCCAACCAAAGCCAGTTCTACTTTTATAGCCACTGGATTTGACTGTCAACAGGAACTTCCTGTTTGGCAGTAGGAAGGAAAGGATCATAGAGAAACATTGGTTTTGTCAACCCTAAAGTAAAAAAAGTAGCTCACTCCCCCAGCTGCGGGTGGTCTGATATTGAGCAAGGAAGAAGGAGGCTACTGAAGAAGATAGGAAGTTGCTGTCCCAGAACAGGAAGGGTGAGAGTTGTAAGGAGAGGAGAGAGTAAGCATACAGAGAAACAGTAGAGGGGACACAAAATAAGACATGATAGGAGTGGTGTAGTGCAATCGCTGTGGGGCAGCAGTGTTCCGGGAGACATTCTGGAGGCTGCGATGCTGCCCTAGTTGCAGGCACCTCTCTGGTCTGAGAGAGGAGGTTGCCCATCTCCAGGCTGACCTGGCTAGGATTCGTGAAACCTCCTCCCCCACCCAGGGACCACCAGAGCCAATGCCACTACCTCAGAGGTTGCCAAGAAAGAGAAGAGGCTGGACCAGGGTGGGCTCAAGGAGGGAGAGGGTGGTGGAACAGAGTTGCATCCCTCCAGCTGTACCTCTACACAATTCATTCACTCTTCTGGTGGATAGTGGTTCCTCTATGGAGGCACCTGCAGTGGAGACCAAAGAGGATGCTGGGAACCTTCACAAAGGAGACCCACAGGAGGGTGCCATGGGACCCCACAGGGAAGGAATCAACTCCTGGTGGGGACCCAATCATTAGGGGTAGAAATGGGGAGGAAGGAGAGGGAGGTAGGCCTTCCTGGCGCCATGGCTTGGAGGGACAGGAGGAATCCTCAGAATCTTGGGAGGAGCTGCATGAGGGAGGGAGCTGGATGTCATTGTCCACCTGAGACAAATGACCTGGCTAGGAATGAGATCAGAGCAGTGCAAGAGGAGTTTGTAGAGTTGGGAAGGGGCCTTAGACAAGTAGCACATACGGTAACCTTCTCGGAGGTGCTGCCTGTCTATGGCAAGGGAGATGCTAGGGCACTTCTCACCAGGGAATTCAATGAGTGGTTGAAAAATTGGTGTGGAGTTCAGGGTTTTGGCTTCATTGGGGACTGGGGAGCCACCTGGAGGGATGCAGACCTATACTGGTGCGATGGTCTGCATCTGTCCAGGGGGGAACCAGGATCCTAGGTGAGAGGTTTAAATGCTTCATTGGCAAACATTTAAACTAGCCAAGGGGGGAGGCACTGAAAAGAAGCAGGGAAATCCGAGCCTCCCCCCACAAAACATGGTGATTAGTGAAGTAAACACCAAGGTACAGAAGTTATTAGGGAGCAGAACAGATTTAAATGTAAAACAAGGCAAAGGCAGTAAGGACAGAAATGGGGCTAAAAGGGGTAAGGCTATCAAAAAGTGGAGGGTGATGAGTACCAGTGCCCACAGTCTGTGTAACAAGCTCCCTGAACTAGTGGCCTTGATGGAAGAGGGTTGCCTGGATATTGTGGCAGTCACAGAAACATGGTACACAGAGAACCATGACTGGGATGTCAACATACCAGGATACCACAGTCTACAGGAGGGACAGGGAGGGTAAAAGAGGAGGAGGAGTAGCTCTCTATGTAAAGGAAGGGATCAAAGCAACAGAACTAAAGAGTAAACAGGGAGCAGATGAGGCACTTTGGGTACCCTGGAGACAGGAAATGGCACCACAATCTGCATGGGGGTTGTATACCAACCCCCATCTCAGGGGGAAGGAATGGACAAGGAAATGATAGAAGGCTTTCTTAGAATGGCAGAAAAAGGGGAGATATTGTTGATGGGGGACCTGAATATGCCAGATGTTAACTGGAGCACCTTTGCTGCAGGCACATCCAAGAGCAGGGTCATTCTTGATGCCCTACAGGGGGCATGCCTCAGACAGCTAGTATCGGAACCCACTCGGGAGGGAGCAATCTTAGACCTGGTACTTTCAAATGGGGATGGAGAAAGAATCTCAGATTTAGAAGTGGGTAGCCATCTGGGAACAAGCGACCGCCAAACAGTGTGGTTCATGATAAACACAGCCATACAATCAAGCCATACAAAAGCAAGAGTACTAGACTTTAGGAGGGCTTACTTTGGGAAAATGAGAGAGTGCCTCAGAAAAGCACTAGCAAACAGGCAAGAAGGAGTGGTGGAGGAACAATGGGGAGTGATCAAAACAGCCATCACAGAGGCAACAAGCCTTTGTGTAAAGCAAATCAATAAAACACAACGAAGGAAAAAAATGCTATGGTTCACAAAAGAGGTGGCAGGGAAGGTTAAGGAGAAAAGGACAGCATTCAGGAAATATAAGGAAACACAGAAGGAGCAGGACAGAGAACTTTATCAGTTAAAGCAGAAAGAGGCTGGGAAGGCAGTCAGAATAGCAAAGGCCCAAACTGAGGAAAGGATAGCCAATTCTGTTAAGAAGGGGGATAAGACCTTTTATAGGTACATTAGGGAGCAAAGAAAGACCAAAGGAGGGATACTGAAGCTTAATAAAGGGGAGGGAATGTGGGTAGAGGGTGACAGTGAAAAAGCAGGGATACTGAATGAATATTTCTGCTCAGTATTCACAAAGGAAGAGGAGGGGGAGTTACCTAAACCAAACAAGAGAAACACTCTGAAGACGGGGGTCGATACCAGTCCATTTACAGAAGAAAGGGTTCTGAAAGAACTAAGAAAATTGAAGGTGGACAAAGCAATGGGGCCTGATGGGATTCACCCAAGAATTCTAAAAGAACTAAGGGTAGAACTAGTGACATCGCTGACTACTCTCTTTAACAAATCATGGGAGGATGGGGTGGTACCCGAGGACTGGAGGAGGGCAGATGTGATTCCTCTTCACAAAAGTGGGAGCAGGACAGAGGCAGGAAACTACAGACCAGTTAGTTTGACCTCAGTGGTAGGGGAAATGATGGAATCACTTCTGAAAGAAAGAATTTTTGAGTACCTAGAGGCCAGTGGGGCACAGGACCCAAGGCAGCATGGATTCATGATGGGAAGGTCATGTCAGATGAATCTAATAGATTTCTTTGACTGGGTGACCAAAGTAGTAGACCAGGGAGGGGCTGTGGACATGGCCTACCTAGATTTTAGCAAGGCATTTGATACAGTCCCACACAAAAGATTAATACACAAGATAGCCAGCCTTGGAGTGGGTCCCAAGGTGGTAGCCTGGATAAAAAATTGGCTAGACAACAGGATGCAAAGGGTAGTAGTAAATGGAGTACATAGTGAAGAAAGGAGGGTTACTAGTGGGCACCGAGGGTTCAGTACTGGGAACGATCCTTTTTAATGCCTTTATAAGTGACATTGCAGAGGAAATGGAAGGAAAAGTATGTCTCTTTGCAGATGACACAAAGATCTGCAACAGGGTTGATACACAAGATGGAGTGGAAAGGATGAGAAGGGACTTGGCTAGATTGGAGGAATGGTCAAATGTATGGCAGCTCAGATTCAATGCAAAGAAGTGCAAGGTAATGCACATGGGAAACAAAAACCCAGGGGAAGCGTACACAATGGGGGGTGAGATACTGACAACAGTAAAAGAGAAAGGGACCTGGGGTAATTATATCAGATGACCTAAAGGTGGGCAATCAATGTGAGAAGGCAGTAAGGAAGGCTGGGGGATACTGGGATGCATAGGAAGAGGCATCAATAGTAGAAAACAGGAAGTTGTTATCCCTCTGTACAGACAGTTGGTGAGACCCCATCTGAGTACTGTGTGCAGTTCTGGAGACCCCATCTCCGCAAAGACATAGACAGAGTGGAGGCTGTCCAGAGGAGGGCAACAAAATGGTGCAGGGTCTGCACTAGAAGACATATGAAGAAAGACTAAAAGAGCTTAATATGTATACTCTGAGGTGAGAAGGAGAGAGGGACATGATAGAAACTTTCAAGTACCTCAAGGGAATTAACAAAGTCCAAGAGGGTAGCATCTTCCAGAAAAAGAGATGTGCAAGAACAAGGGGGCACAATTTGAAGATACAGGGGGGGCGGCTCAGGGATAATGTGAGGAAGTATTTTTTCACTGAGAGGGTTGTGGATGCATGGAACAGCCTCCCTGAGGAGGTTGTGGAGTCAAGAACAGTGGGGGACTTCAAGAATGCATGGGACAGGAATAAGGCAGTACTAGTGGTGGGTAAGAGGAAGTAAGCTGTTGGTTAACTAGGATCTGCAGCTTATCTGTTAGGTAGGAAAATGGGCAGACTAGGTGGGCCAAGCGGTCCTTATCTGCCCTCAAATTCTATGTTTCTATGTTTCTATGGGGGGGGGAGGGGCAGACTCGACTGGTCAAAATGGTCCTTTTCTGTAACCAGATTTCTATGATTCGATGATTCTAAGGCAGTTAAGCAATTTGGACTTATCTGCTCTATCAGAGTTGGGGTGTCCTTGGTTTGGGGTATTCTGGTAGGACCTGAAAGGGAAAAACAGAGAAGGTTAAGGGGACACAAAGGGTCGCTGGTGCTAGAGGAGAGATTAGGATGTTAGAATTAAACAAAGATACTTATCTGATTGATATACAGTTTGGCCTGACATGTTGAAATTAAGGGAACAATAGATCAGTTTGGGGAACTTACAGTAGTGAGAGTAGAGAGATACAAAAAGGGTACAGTACAGCATAGGAGTAAAGGAAGAGGAGTTTTAGAGGAAAAGATAAACTTGGTCAAAGTAAGGAAGCTAGAGATAAAAAAATGCAGACAGCTAAGAACAGGGAACAAAGTGATATTTGGGCTCAGCATACCCCCGTGCCCTTAGGTGACATGCAGGTAGCCAGTAAATTTTAAAAGGGGAACACTGGTGGTTCAGGGGTCTTGAGTTATCCCAGGAGGCCAGTGGCTCCAGCTGTCACACTCCTCTGCATGTTGCTGCTCCTGTGTGTCCACACCTCTCAACATATAAAACAGAGACATTTTTTTTAAACTGCTTCCTCAAAAACTGATAAGCCCTCACGCTTAACTCTTCCACTCTGGTTTCGCAACCTCACTAGACTGCCACTAGAGCTCCCAACACATAGAAACTGTCAGACATATTGTTTCTTAAACTGCATGTCTGACCTAGATTTTTAATAGTAGGGGTGTGTCCGGGACCCAGCTTCTCGACTCTGTCCATGACTCTGTCTCCCTATCAGCCCATCAGGCTCCAGTGGTGTAGTACCTCCCCCTGAGACCCACTGTAGTGGCTGAGGTGCGGGCTCTTCTACTCATGTGCAAGTCGTGGAAGGCGTCACCTCACATCATGGGCACGTCACCACAAGAGCTGGAGGAAGGCATTAGACTGGCAATTGGGGCCGGCCAGGGGGCTGGCAATTCTGGGGGCAATCAGATTGAGAATGGGGACTGAATGCATGGTACAGGGCATGGTATAAACCGGGGGTATCGAGTGCAGGAAGGCTTTTGAAAGCCCCGGGAAAGCCCCCGGAGGAAAGCCCTGTTTAAAGTCGCCATTGAATGCCCATGAACCTGGCCCATGAAAGCACAGCAGCACCATCTGGAGCACTGTTTTCTGCCAGTTCTGTGTTTGGCCCAGTTGGATCTTGGCGAATCCGGGAGGAATCTCACCCAGGCATCTCAGTTTTGAAAAAAACACCCACACAGGGAACCATGTTTTCGGCTGGTTTTACTCTTGGTCCCAGCTTCCGATTTTACTCTTGGATTTTCAGGCAAGTGTTACTCTCTGGCAGTCCCCCAGGGCCCAGTTGTTTTGGCACCCAGTTTGGCACCTCTCTTCTGGATCTTCCACTGGGTCTACACCCAGGATCTACACCCTTCTCTACAGGGGCACTGAATCCATGATTGAATCGGATCTGGGAATCGAATTGAATCAGGCATGGGAACCCGCCTGGGAATCAGGCAAGCTGTCCTCCAGGGCTGTCCTCAGCTGTTTTGAGTCCCGTTTTGGGTACTGCCCAGGGGTGGGGTGGGGGGTATTGCAAATGAATGAGTCCTGGGCAATGCATGCAGGAGCCCAGGTCAGGAGCCAGGGTATAGATTCTGGAATAGACAACATGTAACATCTGGGTGTAAAATGCAGTGTTATCTGGGAGTGGTATCCATAATCTAATGGCCCGGCCTACAAGTTATGAAATATTCCCATACATTTAGATGCACACCGTGGGTTCACACCCCATGCACCCTAGGTATGTACCCAAGTGTGTAGAAGAGTCTCATAGCATGATGCAGAACAAAAGAAGAGCAGGATTATCTTTCTGCAAGGACCTGCCACTTTGGAGTTTCAGTTTGTTGATGAGACACATTATCACAATAGCACTGGTTTTATCATTGAGCCAACATGAACAAAATGTGTACCAGAAGTCAACTATGTGTGCGGGTATGTGTGTTTACCAGGCAGTTGTCACAGCTTCCATGTATAAAATGCCTGCCATTTTCAATTAATTCCACAAAAAAGATGTCAGCCTTTTTTTTTTAACTAGAGTTTTAATGGCATCAATAAATACCCTTGGTGAGGAATTGCATTGCAAAGACATGAGAGTGCAGCCAGAGAGTGCAGACTCCTCACATGGCATGAGGATACAGTACTCTTAACATAGGAATGGGAGTTGTAAAGAGGGCTATAAAAGTGTCTTTTATCTAGAGGAAAGTGTGTGGAAGCTGACTTTCAAGACACCCCCCGCCGAGACCAGGGTATAGACCCAAACTTAATGGTCTTCCCATAGAGACAGGGTGGATATGAAAACTCCTGTAAAATCCTTCTCTAAAGCGGTTTCTGAGTTTCATGTAATCAGTCTGTGACAACCTGTGTATTTCCCAAGGCCACACACACAAACAGGTGAGAGGAAGTTACACCGATTATCTGAGGAAATTGCTCTTGTTATATAGAAAGAACTGTGGTCTGGGCAGGAGCTAGAACCTGGAGCTAGAAAGGCAACATGCTGAGGCATCATGGCAGGGACAGGACCCTGAAAACAGCTCTGAGCAGACAGGTGGGGTAAAAGAAGCAGGAGCAGATCTGTCATGGATGACAGAGTGAGTAACAACCTGAGAAGAGTCATGGGGCAGGGCATAGATGTGCAACAAAATGGGGGCACAGCAGCAGGGGATGATCAGTAAATGGCACTCCCTGAGAGCAGCCACTCAGCCCAGGGTAGAAGCTAACCAGGACTCAGGCAGGGGCACATTGTAACTGATGGCAAACTAGGATCCCATTGAAAAGAGGCTGCATCTCAGCAAGGTTTTTTTTTAATGATTTACATTGCAAAGAATACAACCAAAGTCAATAATTAATTTTCAGGGGTGCACCTGTTCATTTCAGGAGTCTTTGGTTTGGTGTTATGAATTACTGTATTTCCAACTCATTCCCATCCAGAGGTCTGTGCCTCCTATTTCCTTGATACGTATGATAACACTAGGTTTCCTGCTGTCACCCTATGTCTCTTTGTGTTTGTTTAAATAATATACAGTAATGTCAGGACTGACTTCGCTGCCATGGCAGGGAAGGAGAAGCACTCCAGGGCCATGTTGTACAGGGTGTCATCCCCTCAGCTGCGGCAGCACCCGGGGGCAGCACTGCCCACTAGCTTCCGTCTTCACTCCAGGGTGACATACTCATTCAAGGGATTGTTTAGTAGTGTTTCTTACTGCCAGGTCTGGGGAGCATGTTGCTGTTTTCCTGTCCTGGTTTCTGGGCCCGGTATCATGTATGTATTCTTTTCTGCAGGCATCCCTAAAATGTGGATTTGCTGAGTTATCTGCAGTAGTTTATTTTAAAATTGCATATTGTTCCTGGATGTTGTCTTACAAGCAGTTGTTTTATTCCTGGTTTCACTGGAAGCTGTATATGTCCGGCTGCGTATGAATTGAGCAATAATGCCCAACAGGGTGTGTGTCATGCTGGGATAACGTCATGCCTCAAGAGTGGTTGGGCACGAGGCCACAGCCCGAGTGCGTCCAATAGAAACATAGACTTTGACTGCAGATAAGAACTGCTTGACCCATATAGTCTGCCCATTTCCCTACCTACAGGATAAGCTGCAGATCCTAGATAATCAACAGCCTATTTCTTCCTACACTCCACAAGAATTGCCTTATATCTGTCCCATGCATTCTCCAGCAGTTTTAGACCCCACAACCACCTCAGGAAGGCTGTTCCATGCGTCCACCACACTCTCTGTGAAAAAATACTTCCTCACATTGCCCTGAGGCGCCCCCACTCTATCTTGAAATTTTGTCCCCTTGTTCTTGCACATCTTTTTTCTGAAATATGCTACTCTCTTGGACTTTGTTGATTCCACTGAGGTACATAACAGTTTCCATCATGTCTCCCTTCTCCTTCCTTTCCTCAAGGGTATACATACTAAGCTCCTTTAGTCTCTCCTCGTATGGCTTCTCTTGCAAACCATGCACCATTTTAGTTGCCCTCCTCTGGACTGCCTCCATCCTATGTTCCTGTGGAGATGGGGTCTCCAGAAATGGATGCAGTACTTCAGATGGGGTCTCACCAACTGTCTGTACAGAGGGATGACAACTTCCTGTTTTCTGCTGGTGATGCCTTTCGTTATACATCCCAGTATCCCCCCAACCCTCCGTACTGCCTTCTCACATTGCTTGTTAACCTTAAGGTCATCTGATATGATTACCCCCAGGTCCCTTTCCATTTTTGTTGTTGTTACTACCCCCCCCCATTGTGTAATCTTCTCCAGGGATTGTTTCCCAGGTGCATTATTTTGCATGTCTTTGCATTGAATCCAAGCTGCCATACTTCTGACCATTCCTCCAACCTTGCCAAGTCCCATCTCATCCTTTCCATGCCTCCTTGTGAATCAACCCTGTTGCAGACCTTTGTATCATCTGCAAAGAGGCATAGTTTTCCTTCCAGTCCCTCTGCAATGTCACGTATAAAGACATTAAAAAGGACTGGACCCAGTACCGAACCCTGTGGTACCCCACTAGTAACCCTCTTTCTTCAGAGTGGACTCCATTTACAATTACCTTCTGTGTCCTGTTGTCTAGCCAATGTTTTACCCAGGCTACCACCCTGGGACCCACTCCCAGGCTGGTTAATTTGATTATTAATCTTTTGTGTGGGACTGTGTCAAATGCCTTGATAAAGTCTGGGTAGGCCATGTCCTCAGCCCCTCCCTGATCTACTACTTTGGTCACCCAGTTAAAGAAATCAATTAGATTCAACTTGACATGACCTTTCCGCTGTGAACCCATGCTGCCTTGGGTCCTGTGCCCCACCTGCCTCTAAGTATTCAAGAATTCTTTTCTTCAGAAGTGATTCCATCACTTTACCTACCACAGATGTCAAACTGTCAGGTCTGTAGTTTCCTGCCTCTGTCTTGCCCCAACTTTTATGAAGGGGAATCATATCCACCTTCCTCCAGTCCTCAGGTACCACACCATCCTCCCATGATTTGTTAAAAAGGGTAGTCAGTGGTGTCACTAGTTCTCCCCTTAATTCTTGTAGAATTCTGTGGTGAATTCCTCAGGTCCCATTGCTTTGTCCACCTTCAGTTTTAGGAGTTCTTTCAGAACCCTTTCTTCTGTGAAAGGACTGGGATTGACCCCCATCCAGAGTGCTTCTGTTAATTGGATTAGGCACCTTCCTCCTCTTTTGTGAATACTGAGCAGAAGTATTCGTTCAGTATACCTGCTTTTTCACTGTCCCTCTCAGCCAACCCACCATCCTTTCTATTCAGCCTCACTATCCCTCCCTTTGTCTTTCTACACTCCCTAATGTACCTGTAAAAGTTTGTATCTCTCTTTTTAACCGAGTTGGCTATCTTTTCCTCAGTTATGGCCTTTGCTCTTCAGACTTCCCTTCCTGCTTCCTTCTGCCTTAACTGGTTCAGTTCTTAGTCCTGTCCTGCTCCTTCTGTGTTTCCTTACACTTCCTAAATACCATCTTTTTCTCTCTTACCTTCTCTCCACCTGTTTTGAGAACCATAGTGGCTTTTTCTTTCATTTTGATTTGTTTATTTGCTTCACACAAAGGCTTGTTGCCTCTGTGATGGCAGTTTCGATGTTTCCCCATTGTTGCTCCACCCCTCCTTTTAGCCTGTTTACTAGTGCTTTTTTTAAGGCACTCTCCTATCTTGCCAAAGTCAGCCCTCCTGAAGACCAGTACCCTCACTTTTGTATGGCTTGACTCTGTAGCTGAGTTTATTGTGAACCACACTGTCTGGTGTTCACTTGTTCCCAGATGGCTACCCACTTTTATATCTGAGATCCTCTCACTGTACCCATTTGAAAGTACAAGGTCTAAGGTTGCTCCTTCATGAGTGGGATCCAAAACTAACTGTCTGAGGCTTGACACCTGTAGGACATCGAGAATGTCTCTGCTCTTATATGGCTGTAGCAAAGGTGCTCCAGTTAACATCTGGCATATTCAGGTCCCCATCAACAGTATCTCCACTTTCTCTGCCATCTTAAGGATGCCTTCTATCATATCCTTGTCCATTCCCTCTCCCTGACATGAGGGTCTGTATACAACCCCTGTGCGGATTGTGGTGCCATTTCCAGTCTCTAAGGTGACCCACAATGCCTCCTCTCTGCCCTATTTACTCTTTTGTTTTGTTGCTTTGATCCCTTCCCTTACATAGAGAGCTACAGTACAAGTCACATTAAACTGTTCCACTAATTAGTTACTTTGGCATTTCTGACTGAGTTGTGCAAGTGTTACTGGATCCAGCACAAAGCCCTATACAAACTGTTCTTTAAGAGTTAAAATGCAGTTTTGCATTGTATTGTGACTGGACTGCAGATACTTTTCAACTGAGTTGCAAAAACAATTTACAAATACTGCTCTTGAGCCAGTTAAGCACTGGAAAACAATGCAGTATGAGTTGCCAATGCAATGCCAACTGTAAAAAGCAATGCTAAACCAACTCATTGATGGAACAGTTTAATATGACTTGTACTGTACTCCTCCCCCTCTTCTACTCTCCCTGTCTTTCCTGTAGATTGTGTACCCTGGTATGTTAACATCCCAGTTATGGTTCTCTGCGTACCATATTTCTGTGACTGTTACGATATCCAGGCAGATATCCAGGCATCCCTCTTCTATCAAGGCCACAAACTCAGGGAGCTTGTTGCCCAGACTACAGGCATTGGTACTCACTACCCTCCATTTCTTGATGGCTTTACTCCTTTTTGCCCCATCCCTGTCCTTATTGCCTTTGTCATTTTCTCTATTTACCCCTGCCCTTCTCCCTATCAACATCTCTATCTTGGTGTTTATCTCACTTACTACCCTGATTTTTTTTGAAGGGGGCTAGGATTTCCCTGCTTCTTTCCAGTGTCTTCCTCCTTGGCAAGTTAAAATGCTTGCCAATGAAACATTTAAATCTATCACCTTGGATCCTGGTTCCCCTCCTGGACAGATGCAGACCATCACACCAGTATAGGTCTGCAACACTCCTGGTGGACCCCCAGTCCCCAATGAAGCCAAATCCCTGAGCTCTGCACCAGATTTTCAACCACCGATCGAATCCTATGGTGTGGAGCACCATAGCCTCATCCATACCATAGACAGGCAGTACCTCTGAGAGGGTTATCATGTGTGCAACTTGTCTAAGGCCCCTTCCCAACTCCACAAACTCTTCCTGCACTGCTGTGATCCTTTTCTCTGCCAGGTCATTTGTCCCTAGGTGGACAATGACATCCAGCTCCCTCCCCCGTGCAGCTGTTCCAGTAATTCTGAGGATTTGCTCCCTGTCCCTCCAAGCCATGGTGCTAGGCAGGCACCTTACCTCCCTCTCCCCTTCCTCCCCCAGTTCTACCCGCCTAACATTGGAGTCCACCACTAGGAGTTGTTTCCTTCCCCAGTGGGGTCCCATGCCACCATCCTGTGGGTCTTCTTTGTGGAGGTTCCCAGCATCCTCCTTGGTCTCCACTGCAGGTGCCTCCATTGAGGAACCACACTTTGCCAGAACGGCATATGAATTGCGCAGAGATACAATTGGAGGGATGTGCCTCTGTTCCACCACTCTCACCCTCCCTGTACCCACTGTGGTCCAACCACTCCTCTTTTTTGGCAACCTCTGAGGCAATGGCAATGGCCCTGGTGGCCCCTGGGTGGGAAAGGAGGCCCCCAAATCCTGGCCAACTCAGCCTGGAGATGAGCAACCTCCTCCCTAAGCCCAGAGAGGTGTCTGCAGATGGGACAACACCGCATCCTCCAGAACATCTCCCGGAAGACTGCTGCTCCACAGCCTCTGCACTGCACCACCGCCATCATGTCTTATTTCTGGCCCCTTAACTGTTGTTTGGAATACTTACTCTTTCCTCTGTTTATTTTTATTTTTTTATTTTTCACTCCCTACTTACTTACTGTCTCTGTGCCTTTTAAGCTCCTGATCTTCCTGTTCTGAGACAAGAAGGTCCTATATTTCTCAGTAGTTTCCTTACTTGCTCAGAGTCAGACCTCCAGCAGCTAAGGGGGATAGAGAACTACTCTTTTCTTTCTAGGATGGTGAGTCTTTTGTGGCTCTGTGGTCACTCACTTCTTGCTTCCAAACAGGAAGTTCCTATTGTCAGTCAAATCCTGTGCCTATACAAGTAAAGCTGGCTTAGTGTGGGGGGTGGAGGAGAGGGAAAGAGGGCAATATATTCCCGGTAGAGAAGAATAGTTATAACAGAGCTCCTTCTTTTTGGTGTTCTCTGCCTGAGTGTGACGTTATCACAGCATGACACACACCCTGTTGGGCATTATTGCTATTATACAAAGGCTCTTTGTTATACAGAATAAAAAACATCATTTTAAAGGTTTTTGTTAGTGTGGAAAAATCTTTTTGTTTCTTAAGAGATAGAACAAGTGTACAAGTGCAAGGAATCCAATGCAGTGAGTCAGGAGGCTCATAGTGCTGAGACTGGACTCACGGTTGGTTCCCGGGGTTGGTTTCTCACTTAAAACGAAAAGGGGGTTTGGAGGCTGTAACGTATTCCTTGTTTTTGCATTAAAGGGGTAATTTTTTCTTCTAAAAAAAGCAAGGAAAGATGTCATTTCTAAAATGTGCAGATGAGCATGTGTACAACTTTTTACAGAGAGTGCCATGACCGGGGATAATTCCATTACTGTAGATAACATTTCAGAGAGTTAAAAAAGATGTACTTTTCTATTTAAGCACTTACCTTAACATGTAAATCTCATGCTGCAGGCAACACCAGTTCAATACGGAGACCACATTGTGTGCATTTATGTTGACTCAGGCTGGAGAGAGACAGGAAGTGATATAGAAAATGTAGTCCACTGACTGAGTAGACTTCTGGAAAATATAGTTCAGTATAGACTTTTAAAGGGACACTGCCAACTTTTTTTTTTTTTTGCATCATATTATTTCTAGGCAAAAAAAACACATTTTATGATTCTTACCTTCTCCAAAATGCATTGGTGTTGCTGAATGTTTTATCTGTCTCCTTGCTTAGTAGAACTGAAATGCATCTTAATGTAGCCAGCCTTGATTGGCTAATTTAAATCCTTGAAATATTCGGGTGACTAATCTTCATTTATGATTCGGTATTATTAAAAAAAAAAACTTGTACTTTGAAGAGCATTACAGTTTGATAGAGCAGTATTAATGTCTTAGTATTTGCAACAGTGCAGCTGCAAGCAAGTCATCAGGGACTCCCCATCCCCAAGCAGGCCCTGATCAGTCCTCCAGCTTCTGCTCCATCCTCTCTGCTCTATCTCATGCCTCCAGGCCACGCTGAGTCAGACTCCCGTACCAACAACACCGGCATCTGCAGACCTCACCACCATGGTCCCACTGACTCCCCCCAGGCCCCCAACAATTGTCCAATCAAAAATCAATTTCAAGCCAAGTCTTAAGAGGCTTCTCTAAGGCAAGCCAGTGCCAAGAAGCTGGAAGTGCAGCTTCTCAAATTTATTTTAGTCCCTCTTGTTGGTGTTGGATCTGATTGGGTTGTGGTCTGGAGTCATGGATGGACCGACAAAAAAAATTGATACAACAAATCCCGATGCACCAGGGTGCATCAGTAATGTATGCCAGCGCAAATGGGGCGTGCCCGTACGCTACCCCTTTTCCCAATATTCAGCCTGGGATGCGGAGCCCATGCAGGTGCAACCTACATGCCCATATACAGTTGTTACAAAAATAAAGGAGTAACAGCCGCCACCAGTGAGCTGCCAGACAGAGGGTGCAACACGGCAGCTGCCAACTGTGGGTGTCCACCCGAGCTCCGGCGGCACTCTCCATTGGGTAGCTCCCCCCATGCCAGATTGTGGGCATGAGTATAATAATTACAACATTCTATATCCCTGGTGGTCCAGTGGACCACTGGAAGCCTGATCACGGGCATCTGTAATAAATACAAAACATCCTATATCCCCGGTGGTCCAGTGGACTGCTGGCAGCCCGATCACGGGCATCTGTAATAAATTCAAAATGTCCTATATCCCTGGTGGTCCAGTGGACTGCTGGCAGCCCGATCACGGACATATGTAATAAATATGAAAAGTCCTATATCCCTGGTGGTCCAATGGACCGCTCGCAGCCTGATCATGGGCAGAAGCAGATCGATTGTCTTATTCTTGTGGTTCAGGGTTGGCTTCCTTACTCCTCCCATTGAGTTTCACTACCTGCCTCCGGTCAGTGGTGTTTCACCCACAAGCCTCCTGGCCACCTGCCGACTGACCGCGCACAGTACGTGCTGTACACCCATTGGTCCACAGTGGGCTAATGGGTGTGTAGTATGGTACGGTCTGCACGCCCATTGGCCCACGCTTAGGGATCCAGTTGGCATACAGCTGTACTGTATGCAGTCAGTCAGCAGGCAGCCGGGAGGCTTGTGGGTGGGGAGCTGATGCCAGCCACTGACTGGGGGGGGCAGGGTGGTGGGACTCAGTGAGAGGGTGGAGAGGGGGGTACCGCTGGACCACCAGGAATGGGATTTGATCTGTCTTTAGACTTCTGCCCATGATTGGGCTGCGAGCAGTCCACTGGACCACCAGGGATATAGGACATTTTATATTTATTACATATGCCCGCGATCGGTCTGCCAGTGGTCCACTGGACCACCAAGGATATAGGACGTTTTAAAATGTATACAGATGCCCATGATCGGGCAGTGGGGCACTTTGCTTCTTGTGCAGGGGGCGTCAGTCCCCAATGGCTGCAGCCCGGCAGGGCGCCAGGCACAAGTCACCAGGGATGGGCGCACCTGCATGCAAATGAGGCCATAATGATGTGCAAATGGCCTCATTTGTGCCTTGCATGCATTATGGCCCCATTTGCATGTGCACCTTTGAATATCGTGGTTGATGTGCCTAGCACAACGGCACTTGCGCTGGAGCACCCCCTGCCCCTCTCTGGCTACCTGTGCTGGTGCAGTGCCACTGTGCCATGCACAATGCGGGTGGCCGCAGAGTGATATTCAATGGTACCGAGCCATGGCGCAGCACCATTGAATATCACCATGTCAACTCCCTGGCACATCCCAGTTGCGCTGCACCCAGGCTTGCACCAAAGCCTGGCACAGTCTGAATATCCCACCCCTGGTGTGCAAGGCACATCCATGATAAACTACTTGCAACATATTTGTGTAAACCATACTACATTTTTTTTTTACATCTTCTCCAAATCTCAACTAAATTATGCTGTGTAAAAAAACAAACTTATTTGAATTAATCAAGGCCAGTGTGGCAGGTATGCAGCCTGAATAATGGACTGCCCTTAACAACATGGCTCTCAAAAATAGGACAGATGGGTCACTTACAGTGGCTTGGGCCATGCTTTAGAGCTCCTGGGTAGCTATCAGGAATGAGAGATCCTTCATGATCTGGGCATTAACAAGACTGAATCTGCAACGAGCAGAGAATTGTGAAGATGCTTGGTTCCGGTTATTGGAGAGCTTCAGACTGCAGGGTCCATCCCCACTGTCTGCCGTGAGTGCCTTGCACAAGATAGCCACTGGGGCTTAGCATGCTTATGTGATTCACAGCGCATGCACAAGAGCCAATAGTGCCTGGGCCATGGTGGGAGTTCAAACAAAGGGGAATTATACGTGTGCCATAACCTAGGGGCTACTAGTGGCTGAACGAAGGATCAGAAAATTGTGGGCAGGTAATGGACAAGCCATGGTCACCGCTATGGACCAAGGTCAGTAACGGGGGCTTCCCTGTGAGAATTTGATTTGTGTGAGGCATCTGAGCTAAATAGGAGCCTATTGCTTGCTGTTCTAATGCATAACAGTGGGCTGCATTAATTAAATTAACGTGGAAGCTTTCTCCCCTCAGCTTATCCAGGAACCACTAGAAGGGGTTCCAGGTTGTCACCACACTGACTGGAGAACTTGAAAGACCCACTAGCAGGGGGGGCCTCATTTCTTCAAGCAAACCATAGTCTTTGTGACCATTGTGGAGGCTTTCACCAGATGGCTAATCCAGGAGCTGCTAGCAGGGATTCCTGGACACCACCATGTTGGTTGGAGCACTCAAGAGCACCACTAGCAGGGAGGCTTCACTGTTTCGGCAAACAACTTTGTGTAACCACTGCCTGATGGAGTGTGTGGGGGCTTCAACTCAGTCACTTAGTAAGCCAGCGTTCAATAACAGTCTTAAGAGTCAGCAGGAAAGAAACCGTCTAGAGAAGTAGTAGTATGCATTTCAGGGAGACAGAAAATAAATTGCATGTAGATTTTACTATAGCTATGGCTATGAAATGAATTTGAAGCTATAAGAGTTCCCAAATTCCACCACCTTGTGCTGCTGGTTGCAGGGTAAAAGGTTAAAGCAGATATTATGAGTAAAGTGGAGTCTCACATCAATAAAAGGATCACCAGCCAACAGTTCCACCTATCTCAGGTTGAATTGTTTCTGGCTGGGGGCAGGGTATTTGGTCCACAAAATCTACTGGTACAACTGGTTGAAAATATGTTGGTATATCTATACAATTCTCACAGGGTGGGGCATTTTGCAATAAAACACAGGAATTCCTGCAGGGATGGTGGTAAATGTGTAAATCAGCTCAATGGCTAAAAAAATGCTTTTGAAATGAAAAAGAAAATCTACTTTCAAGTCATGTTTAGTTTTACTTTCTTGAAGCAAGTTTAGAAGCATTTTTAAATCCTAAATAAATCTTCAGTGGTTGAGGGAAAAACATCCTTTTCAGAAAAGAAGACAAGAGTAATACACAACAAATCAGAAAAACAACATTAAGACAGAAGTAGGCTGAAAACAATTCAAAAAATGGATTTCTGTTTTGTAAGGGTAACACTTATGAACACTGTAGGGTCATGGCCAAGGCCCCTACTTTTCTGCGTCACATTGGGACCAAGTTCTGCGGCAAGATTACAATTTGCTGCAGAACTTCTGTGGTGGTGGTTTTAAATTTCTGCAGCAGTTCTGTGGCACTAATGAACTACCACATCACAGCACAGCTTGTAATCCTGACTTCATGTCCATGGCAATGGTTATAGCAATCAGGATGTGGGAAAGTTCAGTAACAGTGGTTCAAAAAATAACAGACTTATAAAAATAATTTTATGTATAAAAAGGCAACAAAAAAAATCTATCCCCTAAGGTTCTAGCCTACTGCATAAATGAAATGCGCAGAGGGGACCATATATGATAAATAAGGTATTTCTATACTCAAGCTGTCTATACCACTCATGAGATCCTCACTGCGTATCACTTATATATTTGTATGTGCTGTCTACACCACTCAAGAGGTCACCACTGTGTATCACTTATATATTTATATGCAACCTGTAACATACTAACATACATATAAATATGTGCATGAGCGTGTGTGTGTATATATACAGTATATATATATATATATATATATATATACACATATATAGTGAGAAAGATTCTGTATATCTATATACACGTATATATATATATATATAAGAGAGAGAGAAGAGAGATACACACATATATATATATATATATATAAATAACCAGATGAGGCACACTGATCAGTCCTGGTAGGACGAAACACGTGACTGTGTCTTTTGTTGGCACCCTTTGCAGACTGTGTGAGAGGCCATTTGGCACCATACATTTCTGCTTAAAGTTGAACCAGCACAATATTCTGTTGTGATTTGTATATACAGTCCATGATGCTTTGCATTATGGGGGTATGTGTGATTTTGTATTTCTTTGAAACTTGGCTTCCCGGCCAATGCCCTTTGGGGTAACCATTGCTTCAATGCTTGCGCATTGAGGTTCTTTGTCTTTCAGCTTGTTTTTTTGTCTTTATTGGGCTCACCACAGCATAACCCAGATAAACTATCATAAAACTCATTCCATCCTGATGATGCGATATGGCGTCATAAAAAACATACTTCTTTTTCCTGATGATGCCATATGGCGTCCTAAATCATGTGCTGTAATGCCTGATGACACCAGTTGGCATCCATGTCTTTCTCTTGGTGCAGCTCGAGCATTTGTTTACATTTGATGAATTGAGTTGTACCAGCTAGTAGGGGGCATTGTACCCTTACTGATTTTACCTAATATAATATGCATTCCCATTGGCTATTTTTGAGAAAACACGCCTTAATACATAAATAAATAAATTTACTATTTTTTGTATGTGTCATGAAACATGTTTATTATGTTCATTCTGCCATTAGTTTGTTTTGTAACAACAAGCCATCTTGTTTTAGTGTAACATATTAACCTGTTTAGGTTGACACTATAAAGAATTTAATAACTTATATTTTTTTATTCGAGCATTCCGATCGGCCGTCACCGCTTTTGGTGTATTTTTTTGTCTTTTGGGGTATTTTTCTACAATAACATGTTGTCACTGATATCATGATTGTTATAACTATTAGTCCATTTAAACCACTAAGTGAGCTGAATTGTTTGTATTTAAAAATCGATCTCTGTGATTGGTTGGATTTTCTGACATCATCACTTCTGAATTTAATTGGTATAAGGGATTGTCTTAGATGCAGGCACCATCCCCCGATGAAGCCTTAGTTGTTGAAGTACCAGGGAACATTGCATGCAGATCTTTTTGTTGTGCCTTCCACTATTCATTTCAATGTGTGTGCCTGAAACGTTAGAATAAATCCTTATTTAGCATTCAAGCAAGGAGTCGTATTTTGTTACAACCATCACTGGAGGGACAGTGGCTCTCTGGGCCCTGGAGCGTACAGTGATTTTTTTTTGATGTTTCAGTTAGGGCTCGTAGCTCTCACCTGCATCCACCTTAGCTCTGTAGTGTGTCACCATTTGGTCATATTGATCCTCACTGTTGCCATGCTTCCTCTATGCTTATTGTACACATCACTTTTTCCATTAACCAGTCAGAGCACACACTGGTGCAGGAAGAGCATGGTGACTGGATACTTAGTTTCAAGATGGAGGTGCTGCTCTTATCCTAAAGTACTTACTTCATTTTGGTGCCAAGACCTTGATTTGTAATCTGTATTTACTTTATTTGTTTTTATTTTTATTTATAATAAAAGTTTTCGTAGTTGTCACTTTGTTCATTTTGGGATCATTTCTGGTCATCCTGTGTGATCACATCTTATGGATCCGGCTGGCATTCCTGATGGGAGAGAGTGTTTCTTGTGCATGTACTGGATGAGATCACATGAATTCAGCACCTTTTGTTACTTTTTAAAGAGTTTATGTTCGGATTATGGCTATGTTAAAATCTATGTGGCATGTTGCTCCCTGCGTTTATGGATGATAAGTGGGTTAGGGTCAGCAGCATGTTTGTCTCATGCTCTGCTCTTGAGTTTTCTCTCTAATACTCAGTTGCTGATTGTTTAAAATGAAAAAAAAAATGGTGTTGCCTTCAACTCATCTGGCATCAATCCAGCCCCAATCTCTGATGTGCTGTAAGGGCCAAATCAGTTTTGAATCCCTCCACAGTCACTGATGTTGTCCATCGACTCGTATGATGTCAGTCCCAGACTCAACCTCTGATGTACTGTAGTGTACTTCAGGTTAAAATCCCTCCACAGCCACTTGTAAGATCTAGCTCCTTATCATGCATCAGTCGAGCCCCAAACTGTAGTGAACAGTGAAGTGCATTTCAGGTTCAGATCCCTCCTCAGCTGATGGTGTTGTCCATTGACTTGCCATGCATCAATCCAGACTAATCCCACAATTGACTTTGCCAAAATGGGTGAGTGCCTAAGGAATGCACTAGCAAATGGGCAGGAAGGAGGGGTGGAAGAACAATGGGGAATAATAAAAACTGCCATCACAGAGGTAACAAGCCTTTGTGTAAAGCAAATAAACAAAATGAAACGAGGTAAGAAACCACTATGGTTCTCAAAGGAAGTGGCAGTGAAGGTTCAAGAGAACAAGAAAGCATTCAGGAAGTACAAGGAATCACAGAAGGAACAGGACAGAGAACTGTATCAGTTAAAGCAAAAGGAAGCTGGAAAGGCAGTCAGAACAGCAAAGGCCCAAACCGAGGAAAAGATAGCCAACTCAGTTAAGAAGGGGGATAAAACCTTTTATAGGTACATCAGGGAGCAAAGGAAGACCAACGGAGGGATAGTGAGGCTTAATAAAGGGAGGAGGGTGGGCAGAGGGTGACTATGAAAAGGCAGAGATACTAAACAAATAGTTTTGCTCAGTATTTACAAAGGAAGAGGGGGAGGTACTTAAAACAAACAGTAGAAACACTCTGGATACAGAAGTTGATACCAGCCCATTTACAGAAGAAAGAGTTCTGAAAGAGCTCTTAAAACTGAAGGTGGACAAAGTAATGGGGACTGATGGGATTCATCCCAGAATTCAAAAAGAACTAAGGATAGAACTTGTGACACCACTGACTACCCTCTTTAACAAATCATGGGAGGATGGGGTGGTACCTGAGGACTGGAGGAGGGCAGATGTGATTCCCCTTCACAAAAGTGGGAGCAAGGCAGAAGCAGGAAACTACAGACCTGTTAGTTTAACCTCAGTGGTAGGGAAAATGATGGAATCACTTCTGAAGGAAAGAATTGTTGCGTATCTAGAGGCCACAGGCGCACAGGACCCAAGGCAGCATGGATTCACAGCGGGAAGGTCATGCCAGACAAATCTGATAGATTTCTTTGACTGGGTGACCAAAGTAGTTGATCAGGAGGGCTGTGGACATGGCCTACCTAGACTTTAGCAAGGCATTTGACACAGTCCCACACAAAAGATTAATATACAAGTTAGCCAGCCTGGGAGTGGGTCCCAAGATGACAGCCTGGGTAAAGAATTGGCTGGAGAATAGGACACAGAGAGTAATAGTAAATGGAGTCCACTCTGAAAAAAGGGGGGTTAGCAGTGGGGTACCACAGGGTTCAGTATTAGGACCAGTCCTCTTCAATGTCTTTATAAGCGACATTGCAGAGGGACTGGAAGCAAAAGTATGTCTCTTTGCAGATGACACAAAGATCTGCAACAGAGTTGATGCACAAGGTGGGGTGGAAAGGATGAGATGGGACTTGGCAAGGTTAGAGGAATGGTCAAATGTATGGCAGCTTAGATTCAATGCTAAGAAGTGCAAGGTAATGCACCTGGGAAACAAAAACCCAGGGGAAGAGTACACAATGGGGGTGAGATACTAACAACAAAATGGAAAGGGACCTGGGGGTAGTCATATCAGATGACCTAAAGGTGGGCAAGCAATGTGAGAGGGCAGCAAGGAGGGCTGGGGGATACTGGGATGCATGGAGAGGCATCACCAGTAGAAAACAAGAAGTTATTATCCCTCTGTACAGACAGCTGGTGAGACCACATCTGGAGTACTGCGTGCAGTTCTGGAGACCCAATCTCCGCAAAGACATAGACAAGATGGAAGCTGTCCAGAGGAGGGCAACTAAAATGGTGCAGGGTCTGCACCGGAAGACATATGAAGAGAGACTTAAGGAGCTTAATATGTATAGCCTCGAGGAAAGGAGGGAGAGGGGGGACATGATAGAAACTTTCAAGTACCTCAAGGGAATCAACAAAGTCCAAGAGGGTAGCATCTTTCAAAAAAAGAGGTGTGCAAGAACAAGGGGGCACAATTTGAAGATAGAAGGGGGGCGGCTCAGAGGTAATTTAAGGAAGTATTTTTTCACAGAGAGGGTTGTGGATGTATGGAACAGCCTTCCAGAGGAGGTTGTGGAGTCAAAAACAGTGGTGGAATTCAAGCATGCATGGGACAGTCATAAGGCAATTCTAGGGGGTGGGGGTAGGAAGAAGTAGGCTGCTGGTTAACTAGGATCTGCAGCTTATCCATCAGGTAGGGAAATGGGCAGACTGGGTGGGCCAAGCGGTCCTTATCTGCCATCAAATTCTATGTTTCTATGTAATGCACTGTGAAGTGCATTTCATGTTCAAAACCCTCCACATCCACTGGTGTAGTCCATCAATTCATATAACATCAGTTCAGCCCCAATCTCTGATGCATTGTAAAGTATTATTCAGATTCAAATCCCTTCATAACCACTTGCAAGATCTAGCTTATCATGCTTCAGTCGAGCATTGAACAGTGAAGTGCATTTCAGGTTCAGATCCCTCCACAGCCAATGGTGTTGGCCATTGACTGATCTGGTGTCAGTCCAGCCCCAACCTCTACTGCATTGTAAAGTGCTGTTCAGGTTCAAATCCCACCAGAATCACTGATTTAGTCCATCTGTTCATCAGTCTTCAGTCCAACCTTTATCTCTGACACTCTGTGATGTGCATTACTGATATGGATCCCTCCTCAGTCACCATGGTGTAGTCCATTGTACACATCAAGATTCATTACAACACTACCCTCAGATGCACTGTAATGTTCTATTCAAGTTTGAATCACTCCACAACCACTTGTTTAGTCCCTTGTGCTTAAAATGCTTCAGACCAGCCCTTACTTCTAAAGCACTGTGATGTGATCAGTGCCAATGTATGACTTATACAGTCCATTCAAATGAAACATAGCACATAGTACACATGCACCAATGAGCATCACTCCATGGTACAGGCATACCCACACTCCTTCCCACCTATACAGTGCACCATACTGAATGCTGCAACATATCACATGTATGCAGGCAAACCATGTGACACAGCACATAGTACACAACCTTTACAGGTGCCAATTTTATCACCCTGTATGTGTACCCACAGTGTTTCTGTGTGGCATATGAACACCATTAACAGGTGCAGGCAGCCCCATCTGCTTCCCTACAACTGAGTATACCCCAAGGATGGGTGCCAATTCATGACACCAAATGACTGCAGTGCCTATGAGCATGATTCCTTGGTACAGACACACCCACCTACTTCCCCATGACACAGTATACCCCAAATTACCAGTGTCTTTTCAGCAATTTCATCATCCTATATGTATACCAATACCGTATCTACAGTGTCTGTTAGCACCATTATTACATGCATACAGCCCTTCTCATTTCCCCAGAACATATGAAGTGCATCTGAGCATGTATTATGAATGCAGGACACCCCCCATCCCGCCACTAACACACAGTGCTTCATCAGATAGTCATTCCCTCATCTTAAACCATCGCATAATATAACCACCCAAAAATAAACTATGCCAGGAAATTAAATAATACACACATTTATGTAACATGATGTTTACTGAAAGACTGTGAACCTTTACAGATCAACATCATGCTTCATTTACAGCATGATAAAGCAAACAGCACAAATAAAATACAGATTCCTATACTTATTATGGGATTTCATTACAAAAAATACAATAAAATAGTTTATTTTAATGAAATTACACATTTTAACTACAGTAAATATGCAATTAATCATAGAGAGACCTCCAGCACTAAAAAAATGTATCCATTTCCTGTGTCAGCTCATGGACCTACACTGTAAGTATTCTTCCTATTTACATCACTTGACCTCACAAAGCACTTCCTTCCTGCATCACTTCCTGATATGTCCTTCTAAGGTAATGTGTAAATATGTTCTTACTAAACCAGGGGAAAAAACAAAAAAAATGATAATCAGATTCATAAACTAAAATCAGTGGGTAAGAAGAATTAAACACTACAAAAAATCCCAACCAGTGAAGTGGAACAAAGAACTCAAACTGTAATAACAGGAGATTCAGATATTGATCTCTGACTAAAGAAATTGTAAAACACTTGCAAAATTTATATTTAGACAATGACAGATGTTTATTGTATATTTTTAACTATTTTAATTTTATATTTTTGCACGAATAAGTAAACGGAGCATAATTATATATAGATAACATCATCAGAATTTATTAAAATATTAAAACAACCTTACACAACATTAAATCCAGTTAAATAGACTTTACCAAACCTCACTAATTTTCAAAGACTTTTTGTCCTGAAAAACTCTTTTTTACAGTTTTAAAATTGGATGTATGGTTTTTAAGATATGTAGGTTTAAGCACAGTGTGTTTGTATGAATGCTGCAGATCTAAAACCCCTTTAGGAACACAGGTGTTCAAGCCGCAGGCAGAGGGTACCTGAACATTCTAAGTGACAATAGGATAGAATGAGTTAAGGTAGCTGGTCCATTCCACTGGGGTGTCAAACAGATGAGGCACACTGATGAGTCCTGGTAGGACGAAACATGTGGCTGTGTTTTCTGTTGGCACCCTTTGCAGACTGTATGAGAGACCTTTTGGCACCATGCATTTCTGCTTAAAGTTGAACCAGCATAATATTCTGTGGTGATTTGCATATACAGCCCATGATGCTTTGCATTATGGAGGTATGTGTGATTTTGTATATATTTTAATTTCCATGAAATTGTATCCTCATTCATACAGGCCCCTTTTGAAATGGAATAAACAGAATAGAGGAGATACTGCAAAACTCATTTTCCATGCCAACCCACTTCCCCTGGCACACTACGTAACACCATCAGACCATGACATGCATGTGAACCCACTGTGAGATAAAGTTCTCCAGCCCAGCACAATGTGTCCCTGTGTGACAGAACACTGCACCACACCTTCCCAGGCTAAGAGTAGTGGTGTGCTCCCCCAGTTCTTTTGCTGCCCAGCCAGCTCCCAGAGCTAGTCTCTGAACCCGAGCTGCTGGCACGGGAACACAACATGTTACCCTCTGGTCTGACAAATGACCCTGCACACAACATTTCTCCATAACATTTAGGTGAGTCTATCAACCAATGACAATATGTAATCAATAACCCTGGCAAAAATGTGTACAATGCAATTATTTAACAGGCCTATTCTTTCAACAGGTTTACATATTATTATATTCCACTTTTCAGGGCATAATTACTTTATTTTTCTTAAAAATGACAGGTTAATTAATTTTACCAGTTATTCATTTCAGATGGCATCTCTATACCTTAAAGGCAGAAATAAGCTTGTACTAAGTAAGGTATGGACTTAACAGGTCTATGCTATTGTCAAGGTTTTAAGTTGGCCCTAGTGTAATAATGCAAGACTGAAAATTGTATTAGGCTGTAGTGCAGGTTGAACAAATATCATTGTACCTGATATGCCACCACCTCTGGCAGTGAGAGCTGTGGTAGAAAGTGACTATTCATTTCTGTATCAGAATGTAGCCATTTCATTAGCTAATATATGATGTTATAGCACTGATAACATCCCATTCTGAGCATGGAGGGGTTTTAGATATAAAAAGAGGGGAAGGGAACCAGGTTATATAGATAAACTGAAATATTAATAAAGAATCACCAAAGACAATTAATTCTGTGACACTGCAGAAGTTCTGTGGTAGTTGACAAGTTCTGCGAAAAATTTTGCGGTCACAGAATTCTAGGGGCCCAACCTGTGCTGGCATCTATGATCATCAACATGCAACCTTGGGTGCAACACACAATTCAGGGTGCTTACATGGATGCCTCTACCATGATCTGCTCCTGTGGACCTCCGCACAGCCTGGCAATCTGGACTGGTCCTCCCTGTGCCTCAGCTGGTCCTGTTGACCCATGCCCCTGTCCGAAGCCAGATGTCCATTGAGATCTGTAGAGAAGGGAAAGGGAGGTGTGGTCAGTACCCTGCAGTGGAGCACAGTGCACTGCTTAGCACACTACACAGTACAAATGCCCATACAACTGTACTGTGCAACTTCTGCCTCATGGGTATGATGCAAATGGACAGGTCTGAGCAGGTCTGTAATGTACATGTAGGACTACCTGTGGCACCACATCCATATGTGCCATGGCCATGATACATCCCTCTGTGATACATCTGACCTTGCACTGTGTATGCCAGCCCTTGTAGTGCCCATATCCTGAAAGCCTCCCAGCCCCTGTATAACAGACCCATACATGTCAGTTCCAGACCCTTCCAAGTTATAGTATGCACGGGTATGAATGGTGGGTTCACCCATGCCGGTACAAAAAACCATGTTGCTGACACCAATTAAGGCACAGGCAACATGCCACCTGGCATTACAACACCAGCCATTACACCTCTCTGGAGATACAACGCCAAAGGGTCCTTCCAAGAAACAGTTGGCTTTTGTTGGGGGCTTTGCCCCCAAACATAAATGTTACATCCTCCAGGGAACTCATGCCCTGCAGGGGTCAGAAATTGTGTGGGAGCAAAGGACAGCATGAGTGAGAGGTGATCTAAAATCAAGATTGCCCCTATCACTCTCATTCTTGTTGCGGTGCCCTAATTGTTGTGCCAAAATCCAGTTGCAGTGCTAACAGCATACCTGCATGGTGCACCAGGTCACATATGACAAGGGCAGGCACGGCATACCATGGCAAAAACTGGGGGGACAGGTTTCAGTAGATGTGGCCTTGCACAGTGGTTGGTACATGTCTGGAACCCCATGTGCAGTGAAGTAGTACCACATACTGTAACTGGCATACATACCAGTATCCATGCGGAGTTGTAAAAACAGTGTGCATGCCACATCTATCAATTGCTACAGACACCTACCAGCAGAGCTATATGCAAGACACATATGACTCCTTCCTGGGTTGTATGTGACAATGGGCAGTGCCATGTCTGGGTGACCATACCCAGTGAATAGACCCTGCATAACATGCATCACACACCATAACACTATAAATGGGCCTGTCATGCAACCTGACACTGCTGTCATGTTACTGTGGTGGCCCATATATTTGTAGCACAGGTTGGTGCACACCTCAGGCAAGCATGGCAGGTCCTGTCATGTACATGGCAGAGGAATGTCCCATTGGATTGGAGACCCAGACACTTACATATGTACATGCAGGCCATGCAGTTGGATGTGTCCCACAGCACACAGGGGAACAACATGGACACAAAGGTAATGTGCACAGTGCCTCTGGGACCATAACCCTATCACATACTATCATGACACAGGTCTGCACACAGGCCGTTACACACACAATATATCCATCCATCTGTACTCACCTAGCCTGGACACAGTGCCACCATCAACCATCACCCACAGCTGCTGCAGGCAGTGCACCTCCCTCCTCTGAAGGTTGTTGAATCGGTGCCAGCACTGGTGAACAGTGTGGGTGACCTCACTTCTTTGTGTGAGGTTCTACACCACAGATGCCCACACCTCATTTATGGCCTGTCTGACCTTGCCACCTCCCCCAGCAGTTGGTCCTCTCTGGCCACCATCAGGCTGACCAAATTGGCTAACTTGGTGTTGGACCACCTGTGGTCCCATTGCTGCATGGCAGTGCATTGTCTAGCTGACATAGTTTTTAACCACTGCTAGACCTAGCACTTGTTACACACTCCTGCCAGGTTCTGGGATGTCTGGGTGTGTCCTGTAGTGTTGTGCAGCACATTGACGTGGTAATGTCACACTACATTGACTTGCACTGTGCAACATGTATGCCCAGGGGCTTGACAAGGAGCATGCACCAGGCATGGAATGGTATGTGCGCAGGACGTGCAGGCACATCTTGTGCATGTGCAGCCCAGTCAAGGCTATGCTTCATTGCTGTACCATGGCCTGACACAGCAAGGCAATTTTTATTTACAAAAGACACCTAATCTCAGGGGCTCTGGGTGTCTTACAAGAATAAAAATACACATATAAATAGACACAGCGAAACTCAAAATCAGTATCATCTCAACACTGATTTCCATAAGTAATAAAATAAAATAAATATGTCTGGGAGATAATAAAAACAGGGTGGCAGAGGATGGAGATCAAGACCATAGCATATTGGACTCACTTAATAGGCAAGATCAGGAAAAGCCTGGGTGAACAGGAGGGCCCTAAGGCGGACCTTGAATACCCCTAAAGATGGGGCCTCTCTAACCCCAAGGGGAAGCGAATTCCACAAGACAGGGCTGATGACACCGAAAGCCCTGTCACCAGCCATTTTTAACCTCATCCTGGGAATCGCCAGGAGGCCCCTACAGGAGGAGTGAAGGGGGCGGATTGAGACAGCTGGCGTAAGGTGGTCCATCAGGTAACCAGGGCCCTGACCATGTAGGGCCTTGTAGATGAGAAGACCCAGCTTAAAGAGGATCCTCCACCTGACCGGCAACCATTGCAGCTCACGCAGTACCAATGTAATATGGCAATATTTAGGCTGCCCCATAAGTAACCTGGCAGCTGTGTTCTGCACCAGCTGCAATCTGCAGAGAGATCCTGCCACAATCCCGAGGTAGAGCACATTGCAGTAGTCATGCCTTGATATCACCAAGGCATATATCAAGGTGGGGAGATCCTGAGGTGGCGCAAGGGGCTTTATCCTGGCAACATTCCTGAGATGGAAAAAACAGGAATGGACAGTGAAAGACACCTGTGCCTCCATCGTCAATCCTCTGTCCAAAATGACACTAAGATTCCATACCTCAGAGGTGGCTTCAATGGGACAGATCCCAGCACAATTACAGTCTCTGCACCAGAAGCCAACCTATCCCACACTCTGTTCTACTCCACAACCAATACCTCCATCTTATTGGGGTTCAGCCGCAACCAGCTAGATGCCATCAAGTCACTGATCTTGGCAAGGCAGCTGTTTAGCACATCTGCTGCATTGGATGTTCCTGGAGCAAAGAACAAGTATAGCTGAGTTTCATCAGCATAGCAATGAAACCCCACACCATGCTCCCTAATGATCCCCCCAGGGCAGCATGTACACAGTGAACACTGGGGACAAGACTGAACCCTGGGGAACTTGGCACAACTGGAGACTAGAGGTGGAGGAGAAATTCCCAGTCACAACCCTTTGCCTCCTGTTGGTTAACAATGACTCAAATCAGCAGATGACAGTGCCAGTGAGTCTGCAGAATTCCCTAAGGTGGTCAAGCAGCACACAATGGTCCACCGTGTCAAAATGCTGAGGAGAGATTGAGGAGAACAAGAATTGTCCTTTCCCCTCAATCTCTAGCCCTGAGGATATCATTCTGCATCAGAACAAGTGCAGTTTCTGTGCTATGCCTCACACAAAACCCTGTCTGGAGAGGTTCGTACAATTCATGGGTCACAAGGTACTCCTCCAACTGAAGTGCCATTACCTTCCACAATCTTCACCAAAAATTGGAGGTTGGAGATGGGATGGTAATTTGCCATGACCTCCGGGTTCAAAGATGGTTTCTTGAGGAGCGGTCTCACCAACGCCTTCTTCAAGGCATCAGGGAAAATCCCCTCTGACAGGGAACACTGGCTAATCAAGGCAAACACCAGGCCAACAGCATTGATGCATTTCATCAAGAAATGCGTCGGCACCGGGTCCAGTTCACAAAAAGTGTGCTTCAGATTGGTTGCTACCTCAATTAACTCATTTACCTCCACTGGTCTAAACACTCCCCAACCAGACGGTATCCAGGTTTCAATAATGCAAGCCAGATCAACCAAGGAAATCAAGTCTGCAATAATGGCAGTCTTGTTCCTGATTGATCTGGCATTGCAAAACACTGCCCGCAGGGGATTGGGACTTGAACCCAGGCTGCCCAGAATACTGTTCTGGTTGTACTGCCAACTGCTCCACCAAGGCAACTGGAAGCTGGAACATCCCGAGGCACCTTACTCATTCTGTAATGCACAACCTGGTGCTGCAGAGATAATTACATATTCAAGTACAAAGGTGCTGCGATGTTCACATTTACGGAAAATAAACAAAGAGAAATCACCCTTGTGATTGAATGTTTAATTATCTGTGCAGCACCAGATTGTGCATTAGTTCTTACACTTTGTGATAGTGAGCCTCCCCCAAGCCATGGAAAAGATTTCGAGCCTCCCTCAAATTTGGAAAAGATCTTGGGCCTCCCCATAGAAAAAAAAAGATTATACTTTGCACAGTACACCAGGAATCAACCGAGACTAATAAAGCTGACTGAGTATATTCTCTTAACTCATTGTTCTTCACCCCCAACTCCACACTCCAGGTTATCCTTGTCACTCCACTTTTCTGACTCTTGGTCCCTTGTTACTGTGTTTCCTCTCTATCTGGAACAACTAACCTAGCCACTTCATCTCTCCCCTCACCCTGTTGTTAAGCAACTTCCTGTTCCTTTACCCCAGCTCATACCTGAAACAAGCACTGGCTCAGTGTGCCTTTCCCAGTCACCAATTTGCATATAAACACCAACTGCAGAAACAAGTCATGACTCAGTGTGCCTTCTTAGTCACCAATTTACATGTAAGATACACCTATAAACAAGTTTTGATTCAGTGCCTTTCTTGGTCACAGATTTGTGCATAAGTAAAGATATTCACCTGCCATTTTACATATTTAGTTTGCTTTATCCCTTCACACAAAACATCCAAAACTTAAAATTTAAGTACTGTACATCCTCAGACTTGACTGGGCCTCCCCTGGAACAGATTGTGGCCTCCCTTGGGAGGCTGGCCTCACCATTTGAGAACCACAGCATTAGAGGAAGTGTAAACTGCTTTGGCACATCTCAGTTTCCAGTTGCCTTGGTGCCACAGCTGGTAGCGCAACTGGAACAGTGTTCCAGGGGTAGTAAGTCCCAGATAAGGCACTTATTTCTCTCTTCTGTTTGTTTGGGTTCCAGAAATGTACACACTGTGCCCTTGTGATTGAATATGTAAGTATATGTGCAGCAGCAAGTTGTGCATTAGAAAAAGACTAAGTTACCTTAGGACTTCCCAGTTTCCAGCTGTCTTGATGGTACAGCATGTAGTGCAACCAGAATGGTAGTCCTGGCAACCTGGGTTCAAGTCACTGCTAAAGCACTTATTTCATTCTCACTTCAGTTTGTCTCAGTTCAAAAAAAGTGCACACCACAGTCTTGTGGTTGAATATGTCTGTGGAATGGCCCGGAAAGGGATAGGTGAGCACTGAACTGTGTGTATGTAGTGGCTACAGCATGGCTCCCAGATTGATTTGTCATTTTCTGTGTACCTCCAGGGCAAGTTCCCATGTGTTTTTGTAGCTTTCTTTACTTACTAATGAAGACAAAGTACTAAGTTTTCCTGTAAAACCAATGTATGTCCATGGGAACATTTCTCTGTATGTGGCTCAATTGCCTGTACAATACAGGAAGCCATATACTGTACATCTTGGGCCCTGCAACACAGGAAATACTTAGGTGTGGAAACTCTCCCTTCTAGATTTCTAGGTGGTAGAAGTGACATTTATTGGTGGTGGAACTTGCCTATAGTAGTCAATGGAGCAAGATGACAGAGGTGGTGTACCTGTCATATATGTTTTGGAGAGGTGGTGGAACTGATTACCTGTGAGTTCTGTGCAATGTTATCTTTTGTATATGCTGTGTGCAATGGTACTCTGGAAATGTGTCGGTGGTGGTCACTGGCATCTACATCTAGTGGCAGTGGTGTTGTCATGTCTGGGTGGACGCACCCTCCTACCGCAGTCTATGTTGCACCCTGACAATGGGTTCCTATGGGCCCTTTTCCATATCCACCCCTGTCTGTCTGTGACCTTGACAATGGCTGTGTTTGCACATGGATAGGCATGTGTCAGGCAGCTGATGGCTGTGTTAGGACATGCTTTGCTGGGACACCTTTGTGGTAGGAGCTACACTACAGTACCATTCAGTAGTGTGCTGCTGTATGTACTCCCTCGTCACCTGTATTCAACTCCCCTGTCAGCTACCATGGAGGACTCACCACTTCTCCACAGAGGAGTTACAAGCACTGACACAGGCCTACATGGCCAGGGAGGAGGTGTTGTCCTGGAGGTAGGCCATGAATGCCCAGGCATGGTAGGCCTGGGAGGAGACTACTGATTTGGCCAGTGCTGTCAGTGACTGAAATAAGCCCTTGGAAGCTGTAAGAAACCCCTTCAGGGACATGAGAAGGCAGACAAAGCAAGTCATGGCAATACACTGCAGGGACCTGCACGCCACAGGCAGGGTCCCACAGGCACTAGAGGCTGCATGTACCTTGGATCAAGCAGAGGAGGCCATAGCATCCACCCTACAACCTGTGGAGGTGATGGCAATGCCAGATGGTGGCTACAGGAGCCAAGTGGGATCTGCTCAGCCATGGGATTGACAACCAATACAACTTCCCATCGGCCATGTGTGCATGTACACTACTGTTTACATGTCATCAAGTGCGTAGCCATCTGTGTGCAAACCTATGAAAGTGCCCCATGTGTTGTTGCATGAGTGCTCATCAGTTCTGAGATATGTGTGTGTGTATTCTCTGGGGATGTGGTGTCTGCACAATGGAACTGGGGGGGGGTTCCCACTGATGCTGGGTGTGCATTCAGCAGTGGTGGGGTGTGTGCTCACTGGTGCTGGTAGTGTGCTCACAGGTGTTGGAGGGGCATTCTCACTGGTGTTGGGACGTGTACTCACTGGTGCTGGATTGTGTGCCCCATGGTTATGGGGTGTGTGCTCATTTGTATAGTGGTGTGGGGTGTGTAGGGACATGGGGGGGGTATAGGCAGTCCATCACACACACAGTAGGGATGAAGTGTCACCATGCACTGGGCATACACGCTGCCTCGGTCAGCACACAGCTCTGTATGTTACAGTGCAATATAACCATCCTTTTTCAACAGAACACCACATCATACATGACATGGCAGAGGATGCCCCAGGTCCATTTGCAACATCCAACGGACAGTAATGAGTAGAATGTGGAAGAAAAGGATGACAAGACCTACAGTGGGAGCTAGGGACAAGAGACGTCCACTCCAAACAAGGAGGGGTTCCCCCATGACAGCCCCCATACCAATAGGTCCCAGCTGCTGTCCTCATGCTGCCCAGCAGCTACAGTGCTTCAGCCCATCACAGCCACTGGTAAGCACCCAGTGACCACATCTGCAGTATGGCCATCATCCTGCTGCGCATGGCCAATACCGCAGGGTCAGCTAGCACTGTGCCTCCCCATGATCCATCCCTCAGTATTGCCATAGCCATGCTGCTCCATGCCCATGCCACTGGGATGGCCACAGGCAGCCTGGGGTGTCTCCAACAGACCACAGTACCAACTGCAGTGCAGTGCCATACAATGGCCAAGCAGGCTGATCCTGTCCCAATGTAAGTCCTCAGTGACAGTAAGATGCAACTGACAACTGTCAACAGCTTTGGCTGGCCATGGAGGCACAAAGTGTCATGCAGCAGGAACTGACATGCCTCTGCCAGATGCTGCATGAGGACATGCAGCATGCCGAAGAGTGGGTGGAGGCACATCATACAGAACTCATGGCAGCCCAGTGTGATCTGCGCCATGATCTGGCCTCCAGCATAAAGCTACGGCACTGGGACATGACCACCTGAATGAATCACTTGTGTGGCACTGTGCTGGAGGCTGCAGCCATGGTGGCCAACACTGTAAGGGCTGATCATAGCCCTGATGCCCTGACCTGTCCAGTGTGAGTAGTGTCACCCCACAGTGGACACCGAAGCATATGTCAGTGCCAAACAGTGCTGGAACAGGAATGCTGTACCCAGGACTCCCAGGACACCAGGGACACCATGGATGCAAGGTCACGACCTGTTTCTCCCTGGGGTCAGTATGCTGCAGTGCTGTGGCTGGGGACGGGTAACACCATCCCCATGCTCATCCTCCATACCTTTTATGCAGTACATTAGAGAAAAGGGTGTATCTTTAAGTTTAGTTTACTTTAAAGTTTATTTGTTTGGCATTTGCCATTACAAAAAGAAAACAGCTTAAAAACATTAATATAGAAATATCAATATTGGTTATAAGAGCAATAATACAGTGGTTTGGATATACATGTTTGATGTCCTCATACACATACATTCACATTTTACAAATATCAGCGATGGTTATTGACATGCATATTCATGAACGTATTATTTCTAAGAACATGAGAGAGTGGCACTCCATTTACAACTTCTTCATAGGAAAACCATATTCCATGGACTATAATTCATTCTACATTAAAGTTCTGTATCTTTCTTTTTCTTACTTTATTGGTTTCTAATAAAAACAGTGATACATTTTCTAATATTTGAGGGTTTTCTGAATTAAATGTAAGGTCCAAGATATATTTTGTTGGTACATATAAGGTGCCAATATAATTACCCAGATATTTTCCCCTGAGTTGCTTTCACCAGGGGCATCTTAAAACCATGTGATAGAGATCTTCAGGTTCATGCAGAGAGCAATAACAGTTTTTGGATATGTTTTTATCTTTATTGTACCTGGCCTCCAAAATGTAACTGGGAAATGTTTAAAATCTATACTGTTATTACACCTCTGTGCTCTGGTATTTGTACAACCTGAAGACAGTATTTTGAAGAGTGTTCTTTTGTATTTTTTGCTAGCCAGGTAGCATCGTTTAGATTTTTAACATTTTGAAATCTAATTCCTGTGACTTATTACATAACAAGTTTATAATTTGCCTTGTATAAGGTAAATTCAGCTGGATTTTTTGCTTTACCCTTTTCTTGAGATAGTTTAGCCCATGTTCCTGCAGTAAGATTTTTACTATATTTAGTCAGCTGCCTTTTTTGGCTGCTCAGTTGTTCCTTTTCCATTAAGCATTTGCCTAATAGTGAATTTCTTTTTTCATTTGTTAGTTTTGTCCAGTGGTTTATCAGTCTGCCATGTGTCATATGTTTAAAGCTAGGTTGCCCGAGCTGAGTCCTTACAAGGGCACTGGAGGTACTAATAGGTATTTTTAATAATTGTTTGTACATTTTGTTTAATATTATGTCATATTTTAGTATCCTTTAACACCCATATTTGTATTGCCTACATAACTAGATTAATTAATTTGGCATTTATAGCTTTTATCATTGGTACCACTGTATTCCCCATTGTAGGCTATTAAACCTTTTTAGGCTTTTGCAGAAAGTTTCACATATAATTGAATGTGTTTATTCCATTTTCAATTACTGGCTATCAGAACACCCAAATATGAAAATTCATTAACAAATTCCAAATTAGTCTTGAGCAGGGTTAATTTTTTATATAGCTTTCTCGTTCCAAATACCATCACCTTTGTCTTTTTAGTATTTGGGTTCAGGCTGTGTTGTAGACATAGAAATTCCATTTTATTCAATGCTCTCTGAAGACCCAGTCTCGAGGTCAATATTATAGCCAAATCATCTGCAGAGGCTGAAACGGGTATATGACAATATCCAGTTTTGGGTGGGTGAAACTGTACATCCTCCATTGCTACCAGTATGTCATTTATATAAATATTAAATAATGTTAGGGCTAGCACACACCCTTGTCTTACCCTGATTTTAGTCATAACCTTGTCAGTTAGTTGCCCTGGTTTATTGTATTTGAGGTGTGTCCATGTGTCAGAGTGGGATCTCCTTATTAATATTATCATGTTCCAGTCAATTCTCAAGTTACTAAACTTTTCCCATAATAGGAATCTATGTATGGTATCAAAAGCTGAGGAATAACCTACAAAGGCAAAAAAAAAAAAAGAGGTTGATTCCTTATTTTACAACATGTTTTCTGTTAAGTGAGTTAATAAGAAGACTTGGGTTATGGTATCAGTATTTTTTTCTGAATTCAGCTTGAAACTGTGAAATTATATTGTGTTGCTCTAGCCACACATTTAATTTGTTTAAAAGGATTTTAGCATAACATTTTGATATTGTGTCCAAGAGACTTATGGATCCATAGTTTGCTAGATCAAAGAAAGAACCTTTTTTATGTAGGAGTATAATATAACTTCCTTGCCAGCTATCTGGAATATATCCATACATTTTTGATTTATTGTAGAAACTTGCAAGAACTGGTACCCACCATTCCGTAGTAAGTTGGATAAAATCTATCAGAATATTATCCGGTCTGGGGGATTTATTCTTCTTAAAACTTTTTATTGCATTCATTACTTCCTGTGTTTTGAACCATGTAAAATGTTCATTGACTTCCATATTTTCTACTGTTGCTACTGGTTTGTTGAAAAATACTTTAACATAGAAACATAGAATTTGATGGCAGATAAGGACCGCTTGGCCCACCCAGTCTGCCCATTTCCCTACCTAATGGATAAGCTGCAGATCCTAGTTAATCAGCAGCCTACTTCTTTCTGCCCCCACCTCCTAGAATTGCCTTATGACTGTCCCATGCACTCTTGAATTCCATCACTGTTTTTGACTTCTACCTCTCCGGAAGACACGTTCCATGCATCCACAACCCTCTCTTGAAAAATACTTCCTTACATTACCTCTGAGCACTTCATCTTCAAATTGTGCCTTGTTCTTGCACACCTCTTTTTTTGAAAGATGCCACCCTATTGGACTTTGCTGATTCCCTCAAGGTACTTGAAAGTTTCTATCATGTCCCCCCTCTCCCTCCTTTCCTTGAGGCTATTCACAAATATACATATTAAAAATAATACAGAGAACGGAGCATGACCATTTACAACAGTACTATACAGAAAAAGAAAACAATCACTAGTGATGCCAGAAGATTTTCCTATAATCCTTTTCACTGATAGCCTCAAACATACTTTCCCAGAATCCCTTCTGGTGCAGTATTCATCATTTATTGACATCATCCTGCAGCTATTCAGTTTAATCAGATTCTGTTTTGTTGGATGCTTCCTTACTACCCCAGTAACTTAACAAGTTTTTTTTTTCTTTTCTGTTCTACAGTTTTATAGAACCAGTTGTCATACCTTGATCTGTTACATTTTTCTTTTTTTTCCCATAGTTTTCCTCACAGAAGTGATATTGGGTTACTAGGACCTCATGTATGAAATCCAGTTTCAGCCAATTGCTAATTTTATAGGTTACCACTTGTATATATTTGTTACTCAGTTCTGAAGCTCTTTCCTTTGGGATCTGATACCACTTAATTTTATTATTTTTGTAATTTCATCTTCTTGTGTCACTACTGATTGCTTTGTTTTTCTGTATAGTACTGTTGTAAATGGTCACACTCCGTTCTCTGTATTATTTTTAATATGTATATTTGTGAAAATCAAATATTGTTGTCAGAATGTAATCAATTATTGTTGATCCCCAAGTATTAATGCAAGCTGATATGCCTTTATTATCTGAAGGGTAGCGACCATTTAATATTATCAGCTGAGGTGAATGAATTAATAGTTCCATTTGTTTTGCTTATCTGTGTATATAAATAAACACGAATTGAATTGAATTGAACTGTGTTTCTTTTATCTGCTGTATTATTACTTGGTATATTTAGGGCATGCCTTATTTGTTAAATGCCCTCTATTTTATTGGTTTTACCATACCTGATGTTAAAATCTCCCATTATAAATAGTTCATTATACGTAGTACATTTCAAGATGTATCTTATGTAGTCAATTATATTTTTTATTACAGATTTGTCATATAGTTTAGAATTGAAGGGAGGATTATATAAATTAATAAAATTCATTTTTTTCTTACCAGACCTCCAACAATATGAGCAAGTAATTTTCTTCTGTTATGGTTTCAGTAACCTTTAAATAATTTGTAATTTTAATGTAGGTAACTAACCATCCCATCCTTCTGCCCATTTTGTTAATTTTACGGGCTATGTATTGAACAGTTGTATAACCATTTATGTTTATATTCCCTAGCTGTTCTATTCCATGCCAGGTCTCTTGCAGGTTTAATAGTTACATTTTATTTAAGAAAGCAGTAAATCTGTGATCTATGAATTTCATTACCAAATCTGCTGCCTTCCAGGTAATAATACCCAAATGTCCAGCATTTCCATCTGCAAACAAAGCACAGCTACCATTTATTTGGTATTCCTTCTTAGTAATTTGGTCTTCCTTCTTAGTATCTGATGTCACTTTCATCAGAGGTTCACTATTGTTAGTATTTACATTTGTTGGTGGTCAATTATTATATTCCTCTGCCAATACTTGGTATCTGCTGGCAGTCTCAGTGTTATAGCTGACTTCACACGTGTTTTGTCTTTTTGTATTTTTTTCCATCTTATTATAAGATTCTTCAGGCATGTTAATAATCAATATTACCAAGTTATCCAATTTTTGTACTGGCTTCCAGTATTTTCCATGCCAGTGTGCTATTATTTAATGTTAACTCAGTTTGGCCCCCCTGAGTCCAATTTCTGCATACTCTCTGGATATTCACTATGTCATCTTCATAAAACTTGATACCCATAAGGTTATCCATAAGATAATTTGTCATTGCTTTGAGCTTTGCCATTGTTTTTGCTTAGATATATGCAATATCAAAAATAGACAGTATTATTCATTCATTCATTCATTCTTTATTTTTATAAGGTGCTTTTCTTATAACCAAAGCACCTGTACAAATACATAAAATAATAAATAATTAAACAAGATTAAAACTGTCATAAAGCATTAAAAGCTCTGCTAAAAAGATACGTCTTCAAAGCTCCTTTGAAGCTTTGGACAGTCGGGCAATTTTGCACCTGATGAGGTAGAGAATTCCACAGGGTTGGGGCCATAAAACTAAATGATCTAGCCCCTGAAGTTTTTAAACAGACCCTGGGAATCTCTAGCAATCCCTCGACAGTGGATCGGAGAGAGCGAGAAGGACAGTAGGGAAAAAGGAGTTCTTTCAGGTAAGTAGGTCCCTGATCGTGTAGGGCTTTATAGGTCAGCAAACCAACTTTGAAGGTGATTCACCCGAAAACTGGCAGCCAATGCAGTCCATGGAGCACAGGCGTTATATGACTAGACCTAGACAATTCAGTCAAGATCCTGGCTGCCACATTCTGCACTAGCTGCAGACAGCAAAGTTCAACCCCTGAAAGCCCCAGGTAAAGGGCATTGCAATAGTCAAGACGGGAGGTAACGAATGTGTGGACCAATGTGGGAAGATCCTCTGGAGGAACCAGGTGCTTCAACCAGGCGATGTTCCTCAGATGGTAAAAGGGAGTTTTGACCACCGCTGACACCTGAGATTTAAAAGTCAGACAGTCATATAGTACACCCAGATTCCGCACCTGATCTGAGGTCATCAGCTGGACACCCCCAAGCCATAAGCCTGAGAGCGATCCAGCTAACAAACCCGACTCACAGCGACCCTTGTCCACAACCAACACCTCAGTTTTTTCAGAGTTCAACCGCAGCCAACTCCCATTCATCCAGTCTTAGATCTCAGCAAAACAGTTGTTAAATACTGAAATGGCAGCATCCTGGCCAGGCACAAAAGACATATACAGCTGGGTATCATTTGCATAGCAATGAAAACCCAGACCGTATTGTCTAACAATCACTCCTAACAGCAGCATGTACACTGCAAACAACATGGGCACCAAGATGGAATCCTGCGGTACCCCACAGGATAGGGAGACTGATGCCGAAGAAAAAATTCCCGACACCACCCTCTGAGTCCTACTCTCAAGGTAATATCGAAACCACCTGAGGACTGTATCAGACAATCCACAGGTAGACCGCAAATGCTCCAACAGCACACCATGGTCAACAGTGTCAAATGCTGCAGAGAGATCAAAAAGTACCAAGATGGAACAGGCTCTAAGATCTCTCGCTATTAGGAGGTCATTTAGTACCTGAAGAAGTGCTGTCTCGGTACTATGCCTTTTCCTAAATCCAGACTGGACAGAATCATAGACATTGTTGTTGGTCAGATGATCTTCCAGCTGTGCTGCAACCACTTTCTCAATAACTTTACCCACAAAGGGTAAGTTAGAGACAGGCCTGTAATTTGCTAGACAATCCAGGTCCAAGGAGGACTTCTTCAAAAGAGGCTTAACTACAGCCTCCTTAAGAGGATCCAGAAAGATCCCCCACTCCAAGGACCTCCAGACTATCACAGCCAGGACTGGGCTGATTTTATCCACATAGTCCACTAAAAGACACGTGGGACCAGGGTCCAAATCACAGTTGGTCGGACGTAGTGATTGGATGATCATCACAATGTCATTGATTTTAGGGAGGATGAAGTCAGACCATGCAAACTGGGTGTCCGGCATCTCCTGCTGACCATCACAACTCCCATTGGAGAGGGACAAGCGGACGTCCGATCTGATTTTGGCAACCTTATCTGCAAAGAAGAGAGCAAACTCCTCACACCATTCTTGAGAAAAGGCTCTTCCGGGCTGAAGACAGGCTGGATTGCACAGTCTGTCCACGGTCTGAAAGAGCTGAGCTGGTCTATTCTGTGCAGCTGCAATCTCTCTGGACAGGAATTCTGCCTTCTTACGAGAAATTGCGGATTGATAGACCATGTAGTGGTTCATCAAACTAAGTTTGTCATCATCCAAACCAGACCTCCACCAGCGCCTCTCCAAACTTCGTCCAACTCTCCTCAACTCCCTCACGGTCTCATCGAACCAAGGAGACCTGGGACGAAGAGTGAGAGGATGAACACAAACCAGTGCAAAGGAATCCAGGTCCCCTGTCACCACCTTATTATAGGCATGTACCAGGTCTCCCGGATCTAAGCAATCTATCGCTAGGACCTATAGGTCCAGCACCACCATCAGGTAATCTGGGGAAACACCCCTTAATGGGTGGTACCGGACCATTTCTGTAGGGGCTGACCTAATAGGGGTGGCCTCAAAACTGAACCCAATGGAGTGATGGTCTGACCATCTGACTGGTTCCACCACCAAGTCAGATATCCCCATCCCCAGAAGGAACACCAAGTCCAATGAATGCCCACCAATATGGGTCAAGGAGGAAATAACCTGTGTGAAGCCCAGTGAAATCATCAGCTGGAGGAAGTCTTGACCAAAATGTGAGAGTTCATCATTGACCCAGGCATTGAAGTCCCCCAAAACCAACCATCTGGGGGACCCCAATGTCAGGTCGACACTGAAGTCTGCAACTTCCCACAGGAAAACATTCTCGTCATCTGGTGGACGGTATACAAGAAGTATCCTGCACCCCACACCCTCGCCTAGGATGCACTCAAAGGACCTGGTGACTCCCACTGGTACCTCCACTAGACCCAATTCTGTTCTAAAACAGATGGCAACACCCCCGCCCCTACGATCCAGCCTTGGGCGGTGTATCACCTAGTTACCGGCTGGAACTGCTGCTACCAAAACTGGTCCAGCATTTTCATTCAGCCAGGTCTTGGTGATGCACGCCAGGTCAGATGACCTAACAAAATCAGCTATAATAACCGTTTTGTTTTTAATAGACCTGGCATTGCACAACACCGCCCGAGTAGGATGAGCCTCCGAGGATGACCGCCTTACCTGCTGATTATAGTGAGAACCCTTGGGTATGGGCACCAGACAGGGAGGTCCCCTTTCCTGGGCCCATTTCATCCCTGGGCATCTCCTTGTCCCCACTATCTCTATCTGCCCCCCTCCTTTCCATTTCTCCTCCAGACCCAGCACCAGCACCAGCCCTGCTCCCCCTCCTCACAATCCCCAGAGCTCTACATCTTTTATAGACCTCCAGTGATGGGGGGGACAGGAGAAAGGACGAAGGTCCTTGAGTCTGGAGGGGGAATAGTACCCGACTGTCCTACTATTGACCCAGCACATAATTAACACTACAATAAACAATCTAACAAATTATTAACCCCCCTCAAAACACTTAAGTAAATGCAACTACTCTACAATAAATAACATACAATAATAAACTATAAATCTAATAAACACAATAACCAAATAGCCAAGTAACTTAAAACGAATATAAAATATAATATCTATTTAACAAATCTATACCCCTTAATTCAAACATCTAATAAATAAATAAATCCTATCAAAGTTCATGTTATTGAGTGTCCAAAATGTGCCTTCAGATCTTTAATTTGTAGATTGCGTTTTGTCTGTCTGCTCTCACCCACAATGCTCTCACCACTGCAGGGGAAAGGAGCTTTTCCAAACTATACAGGCCCCTAACATAAAGCTGGCTTTTAATATTAAAGAAGGCTGCCTCGTCCAATAACCAGTACCACAGTTTCCTTTGAAAATTAAGAAGAGAATTCCAAGGTCTTTTAATGTCCACACCCGTGTGCTCTCACCACTTTAGGATGGGAAATTTAAAATGATGCCAGCCTCCTCTCACAAGGCTAAAACAATCCCATAGAACCCAGTTCTGATCTTTACAAAAGATATAGCAAACGCTGGCCCAAAAACAGAAATTAAGAGTACTTCACCAAACAGATGGTCAGGAAGTCCCACTTTCCTTCCCACGTTGTAGTATTTCCTCCCTAGGAATCCTTCGCCATGGCAGGCAGGCAGACAGCATATAAATTTCACCTTCGGGTTAAGCTCAACCCAATCCTTCACCACGGTGAGGCAGGCTAGATCACCCTTTGGTGGTCCCCCTACTTCACCTAAGGAACTGGATTGACACCACCACCCTCCGGTAGCAGTGACAACCGTCCCTCTGTCCGGACCGAGGAACCCAACCTCTTTTAAAATGCACAGAGATCCTCGCTGCACGCTATGCGCACACCCTCTCAAGACTTCCTCTTCCTCCAGCCGGTCCTCTCTCACAGACACCTGGCCACGTTCTCCACGTACAGTCCGACTGTGTTCCAGTCCCGTACGGAAACCACCACTCCACCTCACCGTTCCTCCGATTTCTCCACAGCCTCAAAACAACTGCACTGGACCACCAACCATAGAATTCCCTCATGAATCGAGCAAGCAGTCGAACACACAGCAAGCAGAAGCGACCTCCCACAGGCTCCAATATGCCAGTCTCTACATGTACTAAATTTCAAAAAAACGTGATAAATGACGGTCGACTTAAACTTTAGACCGTAACAATACACAATAAACAGTAAACTTAAGACTAAAACTTAAACGATAAAATAAAATAAACAAATTCTCCTAAAATTTAGCAAATGGTTAGGGAGCTTACAGACAGCAGCCCAGCATGGCCACCATCTTATCTCTGGAGAGTAATTTTCATCTGTTACACATGCATCCTGCAGAGAATAGGCTGTTGCCAATTGTTTAATTATCTTTGCTTTAATTTTTATCCCCTATTTATTTATCTGTATTTATTTTAGTCTTTGGTAACCAGGTAAGGCCTATTAGGCACAAGTGCCTGTTTTCAGGGACAACCTGGGAGCACTGGACAGTTAAGTGACTTATTCAGAGTCACAGTATGCAAGTGGAGGCTGTGAGAATCAAACCAAGGTCTGGTCTGCTGGATGTACCAAGCTCATTCACAGCTCATTACTCTAACCTCTAGACTATACTGTCAGACTATGTTTTAGGAACACAGTTGTAACTGGATAGTCCACGCTTAAATCTTTGTAAAAATGTAGAGTTTCTCGAGACATAATATGCCACACTCTCATGTTTAAAAAACAGCATTATCAGATCTTTAAATATAAAATAATTTGCCCCAAAAGCATCCACTGCATCATTTGGTAAATTTTCAAGTTCCAGTATTCCTGTACAAATCATCTGACCTAGTGTTACTAGTACTTGTGTATTTTCAAAGTTTTTTCTCAACTTCACTCAGTACAATTATAGTCAGACCATTTGCTATCTCATTTTCTTCTTCTGTTATCTCCTCAGTTGCACCATTTACTGTACATCCTCATTTCTATGGTTATCACTGTCCATTGTTTGTCGTTTTGTTTGTTCTATTACATCATTAGCCTCTTTAACCATCTCTGCTTACTTCTGTAATTTATGGTTCTCAGTTTGTGTTGGGCCCCTTTTAGTTTTATTTTTCTTCCCTCTTCTTTTCCTTTTGGATTCATCTTTCTTACTTTTACTATTTTTTTTTCTTATTACTGTATATACTCAGATTTGTTTAACTGAGAGGTCATGTTTATAGTGTCTTTATCTTCTTATTATTTACTTTTTACTTTTTCTATGTTTGTTTCCAAGTCTGTTAAGGCATGTACTATTGGTGAGGTCAGTTCGTGAACACTGTTTTGTGTGTTTTGTTGGTTTGTTATACACTCTTCCAATCTTGCTGAGTTTATTGCTACCCCTACTTTAATGTTGTAATTTCACTTCTTATTATAATAAGTTGTTCCATTAGTGCTATTTTGGCAGTATGCAAATTTCTTAGTACCTATGTAAGATCCTGCTCAAGAAAATGTTTTGGGTAAGCTGTTTTCAACCACCCACCTGTTGGTGTTTGCTCTTTACCATCAAGGTCTTTCAGACCTATTTTAGTTTCTTGAAATTCCATTCTAATTTGTTTTGTTTCATTTTCTATAGGCTCATATATTATGTTTATTTCCTCTATGTACAGGGAATCTGATTGAACTTGCTTAGGAGGTAGAAGGTATTTGATGAAAGCTAACAATTAGCAGGTCAGATTTAGAGGTTGTACTTTTATATTTCAGACTTTCTCCAGATGAACATATTTTCTGCACTGAGCTCCCTGTACTATTTTGCTGTTTTCCAATTGTACATTCCTGTATAGGACTGAAACATAGGTCATGAGATCTTTCCAATGAATCTGTTTTTTGTTTTATTCATATTGGTTGTTTGCTGTACATGAGTTTCATCTGTTAAGGTAATGATTGGGGTTGAAGAAATTTTTTTTGCACTATGTCTTTTAATAAATGTTCTGTAAGGAATGTCAGTCCAATTTGCAACATATCATCTGCCTTTGTTTTTATATTTACTATTTTTCCTCTGCTCCCTCTTATTTTATCTTTCTGAGGTGTAACTACTTTTTTGTGGATCTACCAAGCTGGTTCAACAAATGTTTTGTCAACCAACATCAGAGTGACATATTTATGTTGACTGTAAGTTGTGGTTGATATTAATCCAGCAGGGAAACTAGTTATTTTTCCATCAAGGGGCTTTGCCCTTAAACCCACAATGTGGGGGGAGCTCTGCCATCCACACCCCTAAACTTAAAGATTATCAACTCCAAGTTGAAGTTGATTCAGGGAGGAGGTGCTGCACCAGAGAAAAGCATACCAGAGTCTTGGGTGGACTATTACAGCAAATTGTCAATGTTGGCATTGACGTGTTCACTGTAATAGTGTCACTGAGTGGAGGGCATACCCCTTTTTCTCTATTACACCCTTCTTGCAATTTTTACTTTGTTTGCCTTTTATTTTTTTAGCAGAAATGAGTGTGACAGGAGATTTATCCCCTATTACTTTTTTGCTTCTGGTTCAAATTCTTTCAACAATTGTAGTATAGGAAATTGAATCACAAGCTTTTAATTTTATTTGTAGAGCTAAATCTATCAAAATAAACCTAGCAGTAGGAATATGACAAGGAATTCCCTTTTTTAATTTTCATACTTTACAGTCCTTTTCTCGGGTCCTCGTTATCTTCTTCGTCGTCCTCTTATGTTGTTTTCTTTTGCTCTTAGCTATTTATAAATCTTTCACTCAGCACCACAGATTTGCAACCATCAGTAACCAGTTCAATGTTCAAACTTGCTGAAAAAAATCCCTTTTCTTCTTTTCAGCTTTCTTCAGTGAAGGTTTCCTTGTATCTTCCTGTCCTGGTAAACACTGCCTCTCTCGATATTTTGTAGCAGCTCCCTTTGATTGAGACTAGGAATTAAGTAACATACAAAAGGGAACAAAGTAAACACTGTTTTGATTTGAATGCCTCCTCCATTTAGGCATACGTGATTACTTCTCTGCTAAGGTATAATAGCTATAAATAGAAACTTTTAATTATGCTTGCTCCTTTTCTGAGGGAATACTCAAACTATTATCTCTTAAAAATATATCCAGGGATAATTATATGCCATTATAAAAGATTCATTTATATAACACAACAGCACAGTATTAAGAGAAGACTGATTTAAAACTGACAATCCAATTAGCATACAGAAAGTGAGAACTATTTAACCCCATCCTTGACTTATATTTGCACTGTTACAAAAAGCTTAATTTAGAACCAACAACTTGGTCATAAACAGCTAGTCAAGAACAATATTCACATCTCAATTCTATGTGTATTTTGTAGCAGCAAAACAACAGTCAATTTAAGATGCTCCTTAAATTAAATTACAGAGAACACAGTGTTGAATGGCTGATGTATATAGTGTGGTATGAGAGGGGAAAACCTGGGGGATTTCTTCAGTACTCCCTTACAGTGTTACTGCAGACAAAAGTGAATTTTGTGCTGCACTACAACACAGCTTTACCTTACAGTAATTTAGAAGAAATAACAAGTTTGTGTCTGGCCAGTTTATAGCATCTCTGCTAGCTTCTAGCATTTCTGTTAGACTCTGCTAGCATGGAACTCTTGATGGGAGTATCTCCAGAAGCTCATGCTGTTATGTATTTAAAGCTGTATACGTCTGTGTGTGGCACAAGATTTAAATTTTATTAGATTATGGTTTTAGCCAATCCAAGGACACACTTCATTATTGAAGTACAGTCAGTAATTGTAATGCAATCAGTAGCCTGTTTGTTTTCTTACTCCCAGTGGCTAATTGTGTTAACCAGACTGCTGCTGCAAATAAAGCCAATGAAGAAAATAAAGCTGATATAACTACTTTACCCAAATTAGCCAATCTATCAAGTCTAGCAATCTAGCAATTGCTAACTCTACACCACTTGCTATTCAGCAATAGATTAATTAAGTAGTCCCAGCTTCTAACATTTATGCACTTGTAGGGAGGTTAAATAATACAGTAAAAAAATAGATTTAAAAGAAATTAAATCTCAGTAATTACTTGGAATTACTTTGATTACTTGAACTTTGGGCTTCTAACAGTAGCTGTGTGATTGTATTCTGCAAGGTACGGTAAACAATCTGCCCCTATAGCTCTTAAATTTCTATGTCAGGATAACAACATTTGTCCCAACAGTTTCAAACCTGGTCAGTAAATCACATAAAGACTTGAATTACTAGGCATCATAAGCAGAACACATTGATTTTAGCTTTTGTTCAAAATTCTCATCTTTATAACAGTTTCGTCAGAAATTTCAAAACACTACAATGATACCAGTAATGCAGTAGCAGAGGCAGTTCTACAATGTGTAGTTACACAGTAGCACTTAAAGTGCTTCTCCAGTGCAGTTTGTGTACGTGTGTATGTGCTATATAAAATGTACAAGAGCAAGAAAATAAAAAAATAAAATATAAAAGTAGGATGCTATAAAAATATAAAATATAAATATTATGAAAACAAATAGTTTTCACAAACAATAACAATGTAAGGCTTGTCTGACAGATAGAAAGAAGTGTTTTTACAGCTCAAAATTGTCTCTGGCAAAACCTTATTGTGACTGACCCCTCACAGGGTCGCCCCTAATATCCAACCGCTGGTGCGAGCTTCCCACTGACAGAACTTCCAACATCAGTTGCAAAGTATGAAGAACAAAAGAAATCTAATTTTTCAGATAAAAACTGCAGCACAAGTTGGTCTGAAAAGAGAACTGAAATAAAAACAGTAAAACACTGTTCTTCCTTCCAAAATACAGGTAACATAGAGGATAATGTATGGGCATGTATCGGTAACTGGTTTAACTGGCGATGATATGCCATGACGACCATGTAAACCTCGAGAGTGAAGCTCGAGAGGTTTATGTCGCCATGGTAACCTTGAGCCAGTTATTCAAACAGGTTGTCAATGTATGACCATACATTATATTTTATAGTGTATGGTCATGCATTTCTAGTGGAAACAATAATGAGGATCCTTACTTTTTACATTTTAGTCACTGCTGCAGCCATTCCGGGTCATACTTTCACCGCCGCAGCCATTTCTGAAAGGCTGTTGGGTCGTGTACTGCACACGCACAAAGCAATCCCTGTTGTTAACCTATGTATGTGATGTAGCATCGATAGGTTAACAACAGTCCTACTTCACAATGATAGTATAATAACCTTAGGAAATACACTATAGTGGTATACCTGTTAATAGTTAGGAGAGCATTTCTTAGAGCCCCTGCTACTACTGCCACATCCAACAGTACAGAATGCTGCTGCACAGATGAGCCCTTTACAGGGTGTATCTTTAAATTTTCACATCTGACCTACCATATTACAGTCAGAGTGAAACTGCTATCTGTATTTCTTTTCACATAACTCAGACATCCTTTCCTTTGTGCCCTACACTGGATTTCACCCAGTTGCTCATTAAGGTCCTCGGGCTGTTCTAAATTAGTTAGGGGTGATTCAGATGAGACAGTCATCTCCTCCACAACCCTGGGCTCACAGGGGAGAGGTGCTGCCTACTTCTGACCCCTCTGCAGAGTTGCTTCTGATTAATTACATTCTGAAATTGGCTGCATAACTGAGAATTGAAGTCTGGGCTTCTTCCAATTCAACCCTTTTTAAATCAGTCTTAATGGGGAAGCATGGTCAGTCTGCATTGGTACATTATTGCAAAAGTTTTTACTCTCTAGGGAAAGAGTTTCAAGTTCAGAGCCTCTAGAGGCACCTCTTTCAGAAACGTGCCCCCCCCCCGGAAGTTCAAACCAGTGAGGGCAGTCAGTTAGCTGCTAGAACTCCATGGCTCTTAAGGGGTAATTTCAGCACCCCAAACCCTTTCTGGTGTGTAGGGTAGGGGTTCATTCACATTAGTCTGTACCAGATCTTGAAGTATATCCAGTACCACACTGTACCACTGCCATAAATCTATCTGTATCAGGAAAAACCCCTCTGTACCTTCATAATCCTTCAATTATGTAATTTTGAAATTGTTACTCCTTCTGGACTGCCTTTCCCCCCTTCCCAGGTCGCACCTGGAAATAAGCCTAGGCTCAATGTGCCTTTCCCAGTTACCAAATTTTAAATCAATAAATAAATATGCACTGGATGAGAAACATGCACACCAGCCAGACTCAAGCCCCTTGTACAATACATGTACCCAGAGATTTAGGCAGTAAGTTGCTGAGGTAGTAGAGTGAAAGTTTGGGGCTGTGTCTTCAGGCAGGGGTCATCCTTGGGTAGCAGCTGCCTGAGTTCATTTAGTATATGCTGAGAGGCAAGTGCCTTTTTTGCCCCTGTATCTACCAGAAAATGTATACAGCAAAACTTTTTTTTCACATATGGCCTGACTTTCTTTCCAGTAGACCTGTGTAATTTGATTCCTGTGCGTTTACCTGCATTTTCATTTTATCTATATGGTAGTGAAGGCTGAACTAATGGATTGTTACTGGACTATAGTATTTAACAGTAACTGATTTGTCTACTGAGTCATGTCTGTAAGGGACACTGTTGATTCACTGCAGTCTCATAATTGTGAAACAGACTTGAAGTACTGTAAGTTTGTCATTTACTTTCTATAGATCCCTAATTTTTCATCTCTTACTAAGGTTCATACTAAGGTATTTAGGAGCGAAGTGGGTGGTAAGCCCATTGGTGATGCTCCTGTCCTGTTACCCATAGTACCATCCATAATGTAATTATCCAACCATCACTTAAACTTGTTTGTTTTTACTTATGATCACCTCCTCGGGCAAGCCATCCCAGGGGGACACCTCTCTCTGCATATAGAATGTTCCTCTTTTATTTGTGTTTAATTTTTTAGGTTGTAATTTTTTAGGTCTGAACAAATCAAATAGGACCTTATCGGCTTTCAGTGGGGCAAAAATTGCAGATTTAACAAATATGTGAAAAGCAATGGTTAAAGGACTAGGTCACAACCCCATTGTTCTTACATATGTGGGAACTAATAACATGTTTAGGGACCCCCTTGAGGAAATAAAACAAGACATGGTGGCCTTAATAAATACATTAACTCACCTTGGCTGCAAAGTTATTATCTCTGAAGTCCTGCCCATTCCAAAAGCCACCCCACAATCAACCAAAAAATTCACAACTTTAACAACTGGTTGAGATCATGGACTCTTAGGCAAGAAATCCATTGTTTGAACCATTGGGAAGATTTTTACCTTAAAGATTAGTTGTTTTCTCTAGATGGGCTACACTTAAACAAGAAAGGAAGCAATCTACTTAGCCACCAACTTATCTGCTCCCTGGAAAAATATTTAAACTAGCTAAGGGGGGGGGGGATCCCTTAATGGGAATCTTGTATTACTGCCTGAAATCATAACCTTAGAACCCACAAATAATATAGTAACTACTAATAATCTTACTGAACTACAACAAAAGAAAAGTGACATTAAAGTATTATTATTAAATGCTAGAAGCTTGTCTAATAAAATGGATGAACTAAGATACATAATACACAAAGAAAAAAATTCAATCTGTTGAGTCACTGAAACATGGTTTCATGATGAAAGTTGGAATATCGATATACCAGGATTTAACAAAATAACTAAAAATAGGAAGGATAAACTAGGAGTTGGAATTGCATTATACATCTCTGAAGAGTTCCAATTTCACCATTATCTAAACAACACACTTATAGACTGTGAAAGTGAAATAATATGAGCAGAGATCAATTTACTAACCTTAAAAGTATGCATTGGATTGGCTTATAGACCTCCTAACTTGAATAAAGATCAAAATACTGAATTCCTAAAATTGATTAATAATTTTGACCAAAAAACAAATTACATCTTAATGGGTGACTTTAACTTCCCCAATATTAATTGAAGAAAACACTCTTGGAAAGGAAATGTTGAGAAAGATTTCCTAGATTTAACGGTTAATCTTAACCTAGAACAAATTATACAGGAAGGTACTAGAAATAACAACATCATTGACATCATACTAACTAACATGGGGATTTTAGCACATAATTCAAGATTATTAGATCCCTTGGGAAACAGCGACCATAATATGATTCTCTTTCATATACAGTCCAGAGTTATGAACACTAAAGGCAACACTTTAACTAAGGATTATACAAGAGATGATTATTCAAAAATTAAACAATATTTGAACACATGGGATTGGAAATCAGAATGGATAGGCCTCACTGTACATCAAGTCTGGAACAGCTTATTGACCAAATTCAAATATTGTATAGATAACTGGGTTCCAAACAGAAAAAAAGTACAACAAGGGATACAGAAACTCTGCCTGGTGGAACAATAAAACCAAGAAATTGATTGTCAAAAAACAAAAAAGCTACAGGAAATACAAAGTCCAACCATCAATAGATAAATGGAAACACTATAAAAAGTATGCCAACAAAGTAAAACTAGAAATTAGGAATGCAAAAAAAAGTATGGAAAATAAACTAGCTACAGACACATTAGATAATAAGAAAAAATTATGCAACTATATTGGCTCTTTGAGAGGCTCCAAAGCAACTATAGGTCCTTTAGTAACTAGCTCAGGAACTATTAGTAATAAAATACAAATAGCAGAGGAATTTATTAAATACTTCCACAAGATATTTTCTAAAAAGGAGCAATTTATTAATAACTTAAACATAAACCATAATCTAACAACTGTCAAACCTATTACAATAGATGAAACCGTGCAAGAACTACAGAAATTAAAAGTTACCTCATCAGCTGGACCGGACGGGATACACCCTACATTTTTAAAAGAAACCTCTTCTTATATATCTGGACCACTATGTAAATTATTTAACCTATCACTAGAGGTGGGTGAAAGTGTACTAGCATGGAAAGAAGCAGTGGTTATACCAATACACAAAACTGGTGACAAATCTGAAGTATCTAACTCCAGACCTATAAGCCTGACTTCTGTTATTGGAAGAATCCTTGAAAGATTAATCCTGCTGAGACTTGAAAAACACATTAATCAACACAACTTATATGATACATCACAGCATGGTTTTAGAAAGGGAAGATCATGTTTAACTAATCAACTAAATTTCTTTGAAAATGTGAGTGCTGCATTAGATAGAGGACTTCCAGTGGATATTGTATACTTTGATCTGGCTAAGGCGTTTGACAGAGTGTCACAGAGAATTCTTCTAGAGCATCTAATTAAGCAAAAATGTCCATATATCTTAATCAACTGGATTAATTCATGGTTATGCAACCGTAAACAATGTACATCAGTTAAGGGTGCCTTGTCATCATGGGTCGATGTTACTAGTGGAGTTCCACAGGGCTCTGTGCTGAGCCCTGTTCTTTTCAATATTTTGATAATATCAATGCAGATATCAGATAACATATGGATATCCAAATATGCAGACGATTGTAAAATTGGATGCATTGTTAATACAGTTGAAGCAATAGATTCTCTGCAAAAAGAATTAGAAGCACTAGAAATCTGGGCCAGGAATAATAAAATGAAATTTAACAAGCTGAAGTGCAAAGTAATGCATTTGGGTCACAACAATCTGAAAATTGGGTACTTATTAAACAATGGAACACTTCAAATAACAGAAAATGAAAAGGATCTCGGGATAAACATAGCAAATTAACTTTTGATAACAATACAACATTTAAAGTAAAGAAATGTCAAATAATCATGGGCTGTATTTGGAAAAAATATTAAAAGCAGACACCCACAGGTTATTCTTCCACTTTATACTAGCCTGGTGAGATTACATTTGGATTACTGTGCCCCATTTTGTGCACCTATCATAATTCATGGAAAGAAACAACTTGAGGGAGTCCAAAGGAAAATGACAAAAAAATTCAAGGGTATGTTTGACGAACCTTATGGCGAAAGACTAAAAATACTTGGCTTGTATTCAGTCCAATACAGACATCTTCGAGGAGATCTTTGTATGATTTATAAGGCCCACAATGAACCAGGATTAATAGAAACCTTAGGTATTGAAAGAAAAATGTCTGAATCACATACAAGATCACACAATATTATATTAAAAGGTGTAAATTGCCAAACAAAAAAAAGACTTCAATGGTTCACTCAGAGAGTGGTAAATTTGTGGAGCACGCTACCAGCCTCAGTAGCTGAGAGTAATACTATGGATACGTTTAAGGGATCATTAGACAAACATATGGGCAACACTAAATTTGATTATATAGATAATTAAAACCTTCTTCAGGTGGTAAGTTCAAATATAGGCTCTGCCTCCTGAACTTGTAAACCACTATGAAACTATAGTGGATGTCCCCTAGTGCATATAGTGTTATTTTTAATTTCTAGTTGTAGTTTACTTATCTCCTTCTCGGAATTTCTGTTTATTATCACTCAGCAACATTTTCAAATGGTCAGTTTTATTATTCATAGCTAGGCAGGCCTTAAACAGTCCTTGCATAGCCATTCCTTTTTAATCATTTTCCTTTTGCTTTTCATCTATCATTACTTCTTTAAACAATTCAGTTACATATGTCCAGGGAGCTGCCCAATGCATCACATCTTGTGCAAAGTCAGCTGTGCCATGATTAACTATGTCGTTGACTACAAACTTTTGAAAATCTGGATTTGCTGATATTTTGGATTAATATCCTAGCATATATCCACTTTTTGGGTTTTACTAGTATTCCCAAGGTTCCTCTAATATAGTGTCAGTTTACCCAATCTCTACTGTCTTTCCTGTACTGTATTTACATCGGTTAAGGAGGTTACAATCCCTACCTCATCAACATTTATCCTATGTGGGATCAGGCTTACCTATCCTATATCCCTTTTGTAGCACGCTGAGTTATTTTATGCCAAAGAGGTTACAATTCCTGCCTTGTCATCATTTATCCTGTGTTGGATCAGGCTCACCTAATCAGTATATCCCTCTGTGCTATGTCAAGGAGGTTACAATCCCTACCTCATCAACATTTATCCTACATGGGATCAGTATTACCCATACTATATCCCTTATGTAGCATCCTGAGTTATTTTATGTCAAGGAGGATACAATTCCTATATTGTCATCATTTATCCTATGTGGAATTAGGCTCACCTAATCTGTATATCCTTTATTCTATGTTATGGAGCTTGCAGTCCTTACCTTGTCATCATTTATCCTCTGTGGGATCAGGCTCATCTATCCTATACCCCTTTATGTTTTTTTTATAACAACAACTTTATTAGTAAAAAGATAAAAGTACAGCACACAGTTTAACAATTTGACTGAACACCAGAATTTCACAAAAAAAATTAAATATTAATACAGGGAGGATGTCATGTACCTAAAAGCTAAACAATATGCCAAACAAGTATACACGTGGGTTTAAATTTTGTAAAAAATGCTGAAACAGAAGATATCTAACAGTAACAATGAGAGAGAAGATTAAAAACCTTTAGGGCACGGCATGGGTAAAAGTAAGCTATAACTCTACTGTGTAGAGAATTCCCAGCAGGGTATCTTGTTGCAATGAAATGCCCAAGCCCAAAGTCCTAAAACATTTATGGAACAAACTCTGAATCAGTTTGTAATTTGTAAAGTACTCATCATCTCCAGGTCTCCTTAAATACTGGCATAATATTTTAAAATAATGCATGCATTTTTTGATCTGCTAAATGGTATCAATTAATGCTACCCATTGAGGCATCGGGGGGAAGGGGGGTCGAGGCTGGAGCCATAATTTAGTAATCAGTTTTTTTCACACAAACCAGAAGGGTCAGCAATACCTTCAGTTGGTGGCCTCTAACATTAAAAGTTAGCCTTGCTACAGAAGCTGGCATACAACCCCAACCCTGCACTTATTTCCTGGGCCTATTTTACCCTATGTACTGTGTATAACTGTAAAACTGTGATATATGTCCTCTGTTGTTGACAGCTATTACTACTGTGCCAATTTACCTTGTCTGCTGCTTCTTGTCGCAAAAATTGTTATTTGATACTATGGTATCCTAAGCATTCAATGTGTGCTGCTTGTATTACTCCTGCAATCGTGTATCCTTATGCTGCTTTTTATTTGCTTCTGTTAACTGTTTACTTGATAACCTGCATGCTATCATATCCATGTGTAACCCACCCCCCCCCCAGGTTGCACAGGGAGACGAGCATCTTGTTGCTCAGTGTGCCTTTCCTTGTGAAACAATTGCAATAAATAAATAAATACATAAAATAGAAGTAACACGTGGTATATGTAAAAGAACTAATGGGGGAGAAAGAGTTTGTGTAACATCAAACAATGATTCTAAAACAGTTGAGATAGCCATCCATCTAGACCCCAGAAGAGGGCAGGATTAAAATGCATGAACAAGGTTGTCCCTAAGCTCACCACATGCCCACCAGCAAGCTCTATCCATCTCCCATAGGTATTTCATTGAAACTTCATAGGTCTTGTAGAATCATATCCCACTCTTCCAAGCAAACTCCTTTAAATAGGGTGCCATTTACAGTCTATAAGTTGGAAGAGAGTATTTTCACCCACAGGACAGAGTCGCAAGAAATCTGTAGATTTTTATCCCAATGGTTTAAAATGGAGAGTACAGAGTCTTTCAACTTGTTCCTAAGAATAGCATATAGTCTGCCAATCAAATGCCCTTGTATTCAACCCTGTTTGTGAAATAGGATCAGTGCAATCAATTTTGGAAGTGAATCTGTAAATATAAATAATAGTTGGAAACTGGTAAGGAATATACTGCTCATACATCTGAAAAGAGGCATCCCCCCCGGGGGCCTAGAATCTGATGTAACCATTGCCGAGCCAACTGCCTTAAAAAAGGATCTGAAACATTTAACAGATTGGTCCGCATCCATGTCAAAGCTCCCAGGATGGTCAATTATGATTTATGGGATTGTCTGGGACTAGAAATTAAAAGGTCATAGCCATAATACTAGATCTCATATATTGCAGCTGACCATACTAAGAAAAGGGCAGCCTGGTTTAACCAAAGAGTGGTGGCCATGTGGAATGACCTTCCGCTAGAGGTAGTAGGAAGTAGAAATATCATAGACTTTAAAAGCAAACTAGATGATTATAAGAAGAACAGTATAAATGGTTACTCCCTTTGCATTAAGGGTGAGCTGTAAATGGCCATCTGCCTTACTAAGCTCGTACTGACCTATGAAACCTATGAAGATCATTAAGACTAAATTCTATATCTTTCCAATAACCTTGATAATTTATCAAAATCCAAAGACAAATTAAGTGAGACAACAGGCTAACGCATACAGACATAAATTAGGCTGGTTTATCCCACCCTAAGCAGGGGATAAATGTTATAATGAAACTCTGATGCTAGGCCTATGTCCTCTCCACATAAAATGAGATATCAGTCTGTGCCAATCCCAAAAATAATAACTAGCATGGAAGAGTTAGCAAGTAAAATAGTATCCTGGATAATACAGTTATGCAGGTAAGTTCCAGACTCTTCAAAAAAAGAAAGACCTACAGTAGCTGTGACCAATGATTCAAATCCTCTGCTGTTGCCACCATCGAGGGCTCATAATTAAGCAGTTTTAAATGATCCAGGGGTTTAGTTAGGTGCACACCAAAATATTTCAAAGAGTTTTGATTCCACTGAATGTTAAATAAATCTTTACTGTGTTGGAGTGGAGTATAATTAAAGGCTAGAGCCCCCATATTCAAAGGAGATGCACGGTACATCTCAGTGCAAACCAGAGATGTGCCATGTATCCCACAGAAAGCACCGAGGTGCAGTATTGAGAAGGAGGAGATAGGCAGCCCAAATGCAAATGGGCCATGGTGCTTACAAATGGTATGCAGCGAATGCAGAGGGGAGGGGAGGCGTTCCCATGAATGTGCCGTGCAATGGCATATTCATAGGGAATGCACCCTACATGTGCCAGTAATGTACCGCACACAGATAGGCAGGGAAAAGCTGGCCTAAATCACCTGGCCACCCACAGATGGGCTGCTGTAGTGCAAACAGGTGCACAGCAGCCTGCCTGCCCCATTAGTTCAGTTGAACCCCCACCCCAACCCCTGATCATAGGCACAACATTGCCCACTCCCATTGCCATAGCATAGTGGACCCCCAGCCTCTAGCTCTGTTCCTGATGGCCAGTTGTGAAACCCCCTGTTCCTTCCAGACTCCCTGGTATAGTCTAATCAGAGGACCTAAGCAGTGGATGCACAGAAGGGTGCAGGGACTGGGTGAGTGGAGGGGTGACAAGGGAGTAAGTGGGGTGGGTAATCCCCTGTAAGGGGGCATATTGATGATAGGATAGATATTCACATGGTGTGTGCCATTCTGTATGATACATTGTGACCCCATGGCCTCTGTAGTTGGAAACAAGCAATACAGTTCACAGAGCTGTAAGACATATAATACCTTCTTGCTGCAGTGTAACCACCCCACCCTGTTCTTTAATGCACATGAATGCCATGTACTGTCCACTTATTCCATAGTATAGGGACCCCCATACCCAATCCCCGATCCCCAAACCCCAGTCACAATAGAAGGGACATCCACCGCTGGTCCAGGAATCTGGCTTGATATATATTCCTTATTTGAACCAGGATCCCTGTGTGGTGTATAGTCCATAGCTGAACACTTTTCCATATTGTAGTGGCCCCCTACTTCAGCAGGCATACCCCCTCCCTGCACTCCCCCATCCTGACCCAAGCCAGTGACTGGAATGGCCCTCTACACTCTGCTGCAGCCAAATGCTGACTGATTGGGTGCTGGGATCACACTGAATAAAACATGAGCTTATTTGTGCCACCGTGTGACCCACCCCACTAGCAATACATTATCTGTATAAAGTCAAACAATTGATACAAAAACTATGAACTGACCAACCTCAGCGCTTCAAGGCACTAAGCCTCTTCCAAAGGGGGCATGAATGCCGACCTGCTGTAAGTTGCTTAAGTATTATAACCCACAGGTGTAGTAGATATATTGTGATAGATAAGCTCTAAGTGTAGTCTTGGCCCAGCAGGGAAGGGAGAAGGCCCCCCAACTGTAAAGCACAAATAGACATAAATAGTTTGTAATCAAAATTCAGTATAGAAATCAAAATTCAGTATAGAGGTAGGATGGTATGAAGCTGGTATAGTGGGGTCCTTACCTAGTTTATTTATTTTATTTATTTTTATTTTGTTTTTATTGTCCAAGTAAGTTCACTAGACAAATTCTTGCCTATTTTCAGGCACAACCTGGGGGGGGGGCGGAATGCCAATGATTCCATGTCATAATGGCGACCACGGAAAGGTGATCACCATTAGGGTGAGTGTACATTGCCGAAAATCTATTTTGGCAGTGGCCACACCCAGCTCATGGCAAAAGGGCACTGGGGACTTAGGATTTTTTTGCTTATGTGGGAGGCTGTGCCCCCACACCTGCCCCATGGGGGGCTTCACCACTGCACCTCCCTATTATTCTCAACTCCAGGGGGTGCATGTTGAAGGGGTGCAAAATAAAAAAGAAACAATAATTAACTGCCTGGCATAGCAAAATGAACACACACCAGGACCCAAACCTGGCACCATCGCAACCATAGCCTGCCACCGACTTACTACACTGTGGGGCCAGCTCAACAGCCCACCACCGCACTATGTCTCATAAACCCTCCCTCCCATCACTCGGCATGCTGTCTCCCCCACCATGCGCGTGTACATATAGCGACATCCTGTTGCTATATTTGTGCACCCCCTCCATCCGGTTGCCCTCCCTGCCTGGTAGCCCTGAGGACAGGTGCTGCAATTGAGTCACCCTTTTAGAAAGCACTCAATTTTGGTTGCCATTGTCACAGTCTACCATGCCAACTGACTTAAAACCAGATTAAGCTGTTGGTGGTATTTTTAGTGAATGAGAGAAATTTGACCAGGGCTCTGGGGAAATTCCCCTACTCTGCCTGCACAGGTGCTGTCACTTCCTGTAGACAGGATGGAGGGACCCAGTTTGCAGCCGGACATAGGAGGAGAAGGAAGTGCTGATGTGGCAGGGAGATAGCCTCCTACCCCACTTTGCAAAATACAGAGACTGAAAGCAACGAACATATGGAAATACCAGACAATGGTAATGAACAGGATGAGGAAAACCATATTGAAGAAGAAACCAATGATTCAGATACTCTGCCTGAATTTATGAAGGAAAATCTATCAGATACCTGTGATACGGAGGAAAAATAGAAAACATTGAAAAAAGACTTTGGTGAGTCAAACACAACTTCTGCTGAAGCTATATCTTTAAAACAACTATTTGCAAAAGAAGAGAGACTCGTTTTCTTTAAGAAAGTTGGAGAAAAAACTCTGGGAGCTTAAAAATGACAAGCAACAGAGGCCTGTCAAGCCAGCCCAGCTGAGCAGCAATGACTCAGCAACATCAAAGGATTCAGCTGCAAGCTGGGCAGAGGCTGTAGAGACTGCGGAGCTCATTAGACAGAAGAATACAAGAGGAGAAACCCCAGAAATCGTGTCCAGAATGGTGAAAACAGGACTCAGTCAACTTGGCCTAAGATGCTCTGGTGAAACAGAAACTTTGGGACTAAAAGATTGAACTGTGACATCAGCATTACAAGTGGAAGGATGGCTGCAAGATCCTATCACAAGTCAGTGGAAATCGGGATTCCCCAATACAAATGCCATCAGAAATGGGAACTTTAAAGGAGAATGTAAATATAAGAAGTAACCCTGACAATACGATAGATTTAGAAGTACCTCCAGAATTTGCTTTAACTCAAAACCCTCAGCTACAACTGAATAAAGAACTGAAAGGGCCCGATGATCCCATACAAGACCGGCAAACTGGGGGATGCCCCAGTGTTGCAACAGAACTTCCGCAAAGGCCCTTGAATATTGCGAACAGATCTAGTCCAAAATCATATGCTTCAGTGCTCAAAACGCAAATATTTCCAGCTAAAAGGCAGAATGTGGTAAGGTTATCATATACAGGAGGGATGCGAGAACCTCCAGATAGAATATTTGTAGCAAGAAATCTTTTGAAGGATTCAATGAAGTTCTTTTCACATGAGATATATGCACTTATTCATATCTCAGGTGAGACTACTTTTGATGTGAGTTTCAAAACACTAAATGGGCTTGGAAGGATTCTGGATTAAATATAACACACTGAAAAAATCAACCCAGTGGTCACCTTTTGTGGCCATACCTTTAACAAAGCTGGCTCAAAGAACAATAACTGTACTCTTCAGAAGTGAGGGAGTGAGCATGCATGATTTAACAAATTGGCTGAAGCAGAGAAGTTCTGTAATAGAAGTAGCCATCTTAGATGCTGAAAATATTTGGACTGGGGGGTGGAAGATGAAAGTGATGCTTAAGACTATAGACACTGGGGTAGTGCATCTGCCAAACTCCTTTTTCTTACAATGAGATAGAGGTATATTATTCTACCCTGGTCAACTGAAAATGTGTTATAAATGTGGGTCAGTAGTGCATTTAGGCATTATTTGTGATGTCAAAATTCACAGTGTGTGGGAAACTGGGACACGTGGGATCAGACTGTATAAATGAATGTAGGTGCAATTTGTGCAAGGAAGCAGGCCACACTTTCCAGAATTGTAAATGGGCTGCACACAGCACCATGGGTTATGCAGACTGGGAGGAACAGAAACTCCTCATAACACTGACACAGAAAAATCAAGTAGAAAACCAAAGACAACAAAGGACACCAAGGCAAGGAGAACTAGGAGAATCTAGAGAAGCCCCCCCTTCCACCTCAACCCATTACCCTTATCCCACACGCCCACACCCCTACTGCACAAGGACCCCCAGCAGGAGTTGAGAGATCCAATGCCAAATTTACTGAGACAGAGTACACATTCAGAGGGAAATAAACTAGGGGAATCTTTGGGGATAATCTTAAATAGAGATAAGGTGACAACAGGAGATATAATACCCCCAAACTCCAAGGAAAGTATAGCAAGGAGGGTTACCAGACAAAAGGCAAAGGCAGCCCCTCTGAAACCCCCTGAGAAACAAAATATAGTAACTGTTGCAAATAAATATGAAATTTTGCAGTCAGAAAATATGGAAGATGAGTCTGATGCTTCATCAGTAGTATCCTCCTTACCAGGGGGAACTACTGACACTGAGATTAGAGATGCAGCAAAATTAAATTTCGCTGGCAAAGTGAACACGAAGAGGCAACTTCGCGTTGTCACTCTGCTACGCAGAGTGGCCCATAGGAAAGGCTCACTTTACCTGGTAATTATTACTTCATTGTCATTCCACCTTAACACGAAGTAAAGTGGAGTGGCAACAATATTGGCAGCCCCCCAGTGCCCCCCCACACACACACAGTGACCAGAATTAATGTGCATCCCCAAAATGCTACTGTCTTGTGTCCAGTAAACTTCCCAGTGCTGATGAAGTGAAATGAGAGCACAACAAGAAATACAAAGTCTCCTAGAATTAATGGCACACTTAGTCATGCGCACAGTGGACATAATCACATCACATATAGACATCAGAATTAATGTGCATACCCAAAATGCTACTGTCATGTGTCCAGAAAATTCCCTAGTGCTGACGAAGTTTAATGAGAGCGTAACAAGAAATGCAAAGTCTCCAAGTATGGATGCCACACTCAGTCATGCGTACGGTGGTCATACACAGTCACCACAATTAATTTGCATCCCCCAAATGCTACTGTCTTGTGTCCAGAAAATTCACCAGTGCTGGTGAAGTGAAACGAGAGGGTAACAAAAAATTCAAAGTCTCCCAGAATTAATGGTATACTCTGTCATGCGAGTAGTGGCCACACACAATCACCAGAATTAATTTACATCCCTAAAATGCTACTGTCTTGTGTCCAGAAAATTCCTCAGTGCTGACACGCTGAAATGAGTGTGTAACAAGAAATGCAAAGTCTCCCAGAAATAATGGTGTACTGCAAATGCACAGACAGATTAAAACTGCACTGCGCACTCAAGAGATGCAGAGTCAGACACAAAGGCACAACAACACTTAACCAGTGTTCACAAGTCACAAATCCAAATCTGGAAAAGAATGCCTTTTGCCAGTTGGGGGGGAGTAGTGCATGGCAGTAACAGTCCTCTACCAGTAAAGATACCACAAAGCAGTATAAAAAGTTCATGCTGGTGCGGTGGATAGTAGGTTCACACTGCTGCAATTACTCTGGCACAGTAAAAGTTGTCTGATGTAATGGTACGCATTGCACACACACTCACACACACACACACACACACACACACACACACACACACACACACACTACAAGTATTACTTAGCAAATTGAAAACCTTTAGCAATATAACCAAATGTTTTAAACAAACTGAAATTATATACTGCTGCACCACTACAATCAGCAAAAAAATGTCAAGAATTACTGAAAATATTACTGTGTATACATTAACATAGTTATACAAAAAAAAAATAACCAAAACAGAAAGACTACCTTTTTCTCCCAGTTAATCTACCTACACCACAGATATGCCCTTCCCCCAAAGCACATTTCACAGTACACAGACTGACTATTTTAAATTAACATTCAAAATCCACACACAAACAATAAACACTCAATGATATGAGCACAGGAGGGTTTCTTACAATCGATGCACTAAATTTTGAGCAAAAAATGGCTCAAAAAGGCTTTTTTAACAGCTTTTGGAGGACTTGAATCACAGAGCTCTGAGAGGAAACTGTCTCCATCTTCCACTACACACACATTACACAGAACTGAAGCTGTGCAGAGCAATCTAGAGCCCATGTGACCTTCAATCCCATGAAGTACTAAAATTCACCTTGGAGCTCAATAGCAAGGCGAAGTGAAGCGAAGTACATTGGTTTCAATGTACTTCACCTTAATATTGGTGGAGAAGTGGTTTGGGAAAGGTGGAATAACGTGAAGTCATTGGTTTCAATGGACTTCTTGTTCCCCATTATGATGCGAAGTGCTCCGCTTCACCTTGAGGAGCGCTTCGCAGAATTCACTTTACTCCGTGAATCAACTCTGCAGAGCGAATTTCGGCCACTTTGCTCACCTCTAACTGAGATGCAAGAAAGACCTAGGGGACCACAGAAGAGGAAAGCCAAAATGAAAACAAAGCATAATGAATCATGTACAAGGAGGGGAAAATATAAATAAATAGAAAATGAATGAACATTTCTCCTTTTATACTGTGAATGTCAACAGTATAACAAGCATTTGTCAATGCTGAATTGTTTGCTTGTTGATATTAGCATTGGACGTGCAGGAGTTAGACAGATGCAGAATAGGAGTGGCAGTGAAGTACTGAACTTACGCTAATCCCACCTCAACCCTGTAGAGATGGACAGGCATTGGGGTGGCTGTGGGTCATTGCCCATAGTGTTCACGGCATTTCACCTCACCCTATCCTGTAGACACCAACAAGTGTTGAGGTGTGCATTGGGGTGTTTGGCTTCACAGTGACCCCATTTTATAGGGACATATGCTAAAATGGGTGCAGTAGAGGAGAATGGGGTGAAGTTTGGGGCTAAAGGGTGCAATGCATACTTCGATACCTGTCACTGGCTTCCAGGGTGGGGTGGGATGGCATGAGCATTACAGCTGGTGATCCAAAGTTACACCTCTGATGCCTGTCAGTCTGTACAGGGTGTGACATTATGGTTAGAAACCCTAATGGCCAGGGTGTGTGTTGGTATTTGCACTACAAATTTTCAACATGGCCTTTTTGTGACCCCCATCTCATGAAAGCATTTGGGACCTCTTCTCATGAACAGTGGCAGTGTAATTTTGTTAATGTGTCCCGAAGTTCAAGTTCCCATAGGAACCATGCCATTCTGTGCCAGATGTGTGAAAACACAGATCAGGCAGGATGTGAAGAACAACAGCTGTACCATCCATAGGGAGGTGTGAAGAGATGGCAATGTTGAAAATCTGTAGTGAAAATATTAAAAATGCTTGAAGTTCAGAGCATATGTGGAAACTGCACAACACATGCACATATTGCAATCATTTAGTAGAATTATTTCACCAAATTTTCAACAATTTTTGTGACCTGTGCTCATGAACACTGTCACTATGATTTTCTTAATCTGTCTGAAACATTAATTTCCCACAGCGACCACGCTATTGTGCACCAGATATGCAAATGCATAGTTCAGGCAGGATATGAAAAATGACAGCTGTACTGTTCATAAGGAGATGTGACAAAATGCCAATGCTGAAAATCTGGAGTGAAAATATTACAAATTTGTACACTTCTGAGCATACATGGAAACTGCACAACACATGCTTTTTACACAGTCATTTTATGGACTTTTGTCACCAAATTTTCAACATAGACATTTTAGGTCCTCTGCTCATGAACAGCATCGCTATGATTTTCTTAATTTGTCCTGAACACTGATTTCCCACAGTGACCACGCTATTCTGTGCCGGTAGTGTGAAAACACATTTTGGCCAGGATGTGAAAAATGACAGATGTACTGTTCAGAAGGATGTGTGGAAAAATGCCAGTGTTGAAAATCTGTTGTGAAAACATTACAAATTCACGTAGGTATGAGCATGAGTGGAAACTGCACAATGCACGCTCCTAAAACAGTTATTTTTTGGATTTTTTCCACCAAATTTTCAACATAGGCTTTTCGAGAGCCCACCTCATGAACGCTGTCACTGTCATTTCATTACTCAGTCCCAAAAGGTGATTCCATACAGTGACTTTAAAGTCACCTTTCAGGACTGAATAACACCATGACAATGGCTGAATTCATGAGGAGGGGTCCCAATAACCCCATGTTGAAAATTTGGTGCTACAATTCCCCAAAATGCCTGAGATATGCACCAATGTTGAAACCCCCCTATTTATGCCATTATATAGCTTACTGGCATTTCTTCAGTTCGTGGTCGGCTTTGAAGAGTGCAGACATGTTCCCGGTCCACTGAAGATCATTGTGCTGAACTCTGGAGGTAAGTATGGGGTGAGGTGTGTATTTCATTCATCAGCAAAAAGAAACACCTACTTTTCAAAGAGGGCATCTAGCAACTAGGATAGATTATGTATTCACTTCAACAAACAGAAATATACTCAGCTGAAATCATATCTGCAAAATTCTCAGGCCATAATATGATATCTGTTACAGTAGGTGCACAAACTACAATATCATAAGGACCAGGTTTCTGGAAAATGAATGTTTTATTATTGTCAAGTATTCATATTGCAGAAGCACTTAAAAATGTTTTATTAGCTAGGAAATCAGTGTACATTGTATTTGATAATTCAGTTAAATGGCAGGAAGTCATCAAATATGAGTTACAAAAATTATGCAAGCATCTAAGTAGAAAGAATAGCAGGGGTAAATATCTACATAACAGGAAATTATTACAACAACTGATGTCCACGTCATATGAAACAGGTCAAAATTTAACATCTCAAATAAGCAAAATAAAACAAAATATGGTGGAATTTCATAACCAAAAAGCAAATACTATGCTTCATCAGCAGCGGTTTGGAACCAAGGGGAAAGCAGATGGTGTCTGTCCATTCGAAAACAGTTTGAGGAAGGTTCAAGCTAAAGATATGACAGGTATAAAAAATTAAAAGGGAGTAGAATGTACAACAAAACAGGAAATATTGAAAGTAGTCACAAGTTACACTATGAATATGTATGCAGCTTTGACGACGGAACACAGAATTAAGAGAATTCCTGGAAAATGTTAGCATTCCGGAATTAGAACAGACAAAAAATAGAAACATTGATACAGCCTATAAAAGACAGGAGCGTACAAGAGGCTATCTCCGGGCTTGCAGGAGGCAAAACCCCAGAGTCTGAGGGATTATCAAAGGAAATTCTGAAAATCATAGGTTTAGAACTTATACAAGAGTTAACAGTAGTTTTTAATACAATATTGGACACTGAACAAGTTCATTTACATATGAATATGGGAGTATTAACTTACCTTTATAAAAAAGGGGACAAAACTCAAATACAAAATTGAAGGCCAATTAGCCTACTAAATTCAGATTTTAAGCTCTCAATTAAAATTCTGGCAAAAAGATTATCAATAGCAGTCCAAGATTTAATTTTATCTTCCCAAGCATATGCCATCCCAGGAAGAAGAATACAGAGCCACCTTTTTCTAATACAGGAAGTAGTAGAAAGAGTAAAAATAGAAGATTTAGATGGTTATCTGGTCTCTTTGGACCAAGAAAAGGCATTTGAGTCAGTCATAATTTTTTATGGAAGGTGTTAAAAATATATAAGATTCCAGACAAAATGATAGGTTGGCTTAGAAGCATCTATCATACTGCTACAGCACTACCTATAGTACAGAGATGGAAGGGTCTAATAATTAGGTTACAAAGGGGGTGAGACAAGGGTGTCTACTTAGCTCTATCTTATATGGGTTCTTTATAGACCCTCTTTTAAGGAAAATAAATAGTGCAATCACAGTGACAGCAATAAACATAAAGCGTCAGGATTTCCCTTACAAAATTATAACATATGCAGATGATATGAATATCATAGTGCAGAATAAATAATCTATTGAAATAGTAATTGAAATTTGTAATAATTTTGGAAAAAGATCTGGGGCATCTCTGAATTTACAAAAATGTGTAGGCCAGTGTCTAGATTATACCATAAAACTGAAAAGTAGAATTGAAGGATTCTTATTCAGCTGGACCCAATAATATTTTAGTTGTATATTTTGGGATGGGAGAATTGGACACATTGAACTCGGAAAAGAAAATAGAAATAGGGAAACAAAAAGTAACACAGTGGAATAAGTGGAAGCTAAGCAAGAAGAAAAGCATATATTTAATAAAGACATACTTGATACCTGTATTTCTTTACATTAGCTATGTATTTCATCCACCAAAGAAAACGGAAAACATACTTTTAAGTCTCTTTTTTTCAAGCATGTTGGGGAAGCCACTTGAATCTCCTAAAAAGAAATATATTATACTTACCTGTAAAGAAAGGAGTCCTAAACATGCCTAATCCAATATTGTTATTCACCAGTTTTTTCTTACATAATAATCGAAAACCCCTTCTCACAGGACAGAGGACAGGGTGGGAGCTTTTATTATATGAGAAATAAAAAATCTGGATGCAAAAGTGGGAAACACAAACATTTAAGACATTTATGGATACTTGTACCAGAATATGTGAGAAGCTCCTTTCTAAGACTGAAGCAATGGAATGTTATTAACACATTACATTGTATCTCTACAAAGAAAACAACTTTATTTTCATTTACTTTCTTCTTTATGTACAGGAGATATAATTTTTGAGAAGTGTCCAATAGAACATAGGTAGTCACTAAGAAAATTGTTAAATAACAAAAGAATTCCAGAACAAATGTGTGATGTACACTGGTTGGCATGTCATGAGAAAATACATGTAAAAGTAAACCAAAAACACATGCAGCAGCAGGAAAGGTTATATAGTTGGCTGGACTGTATCCAAAAAGAAGAAACTATAGAACAGCTACTTTTTTCCTGTATTTTTATTGCAGGATTTTGGCAATACATTGCACAACAGTGGGGAGAAGCTATTTTTAGTACTTTAACATATGAAAATATTATGTATAGAGCTTTTACTGGGGCTTGGAAAAAATGTAACAAAAGTACATTACAAGTATTAATGACAGTATTGAAATGGAATATTTGGTTAATGAAATGTGGGTTTACTTTACAGCAAAAAAAGGGAAGCCACAGAGAACTATTGAATAAAATTGTGCAAGGCTTACAGAAAATATATAAGAAAGAATTAAAGGAACTTCCAAGGGAAGAGTTAACGGTTCTATGGAAAGGGTTGCCTTCGGTAACAGACAATGATGAACCTATTACATGATTTATATATGTTAAAAGAAGGGAATAAAGTTACTGAGTTACAAACAACAGGATTTCAAAAAAATGGGTTTAATTTAAGCTTTATGGAAATTGTAAACTGATATCTTTCTGTTTGTATTATGTATTATTTATATTTTAAATAAAACTTTCCCCTACTCTTTTCGAGAAGTGCCATGGGATCTTTAACATCCACCTGAATATCACCAAAACAGGCAGATGGGACCTCGGTTTAATGTATCATCTGATAGAAAGAGCAGCATTAATGGCATGCTGCCAGGAGGGTACTGGTGCATCTCCCTCATGGAGGGAGTGATAGACATGAATAAGCAGCAGAGTCAAAAGATTACTGATAGAAGTTTTGTAAAATTCTGAGGAGAAACCATTAATACCTGGGTTCTGGAAGCAAAAACCAGTGCAGCGAGAATATCCGGGACTGGGAAGGGAGAAGCCAGAGAGGGAGAGGGGGCAGTAAGGTCAGCTCCCAGGGTGGGGGCTGACCAAATGAGCAGACAAGAAAGACTGTTAGTCTATTCTGCTGGCATTTTAGTATGTTAGTATTTACCCATTTTAGCTGACCGGATGCCATAAAGGATCTCCTCTGTGGTAATGGGAGAGGTGAGTGCCCAAGCCTGCTTAGACAAAAGTGTGGGGAGAAGGAGCTGGTAAAAATATGAATGCATTTGCTGTTTTGGATGCGGGAGTCACTCAGGCATATATAGGGTAGAGTAATAGGTCCTAAATATGTTCAAAATATCAGCTCTGTTGTGAGTAAATGAACCTTTTTCTGAATGGCGGAGTCTATATCCCTTTATTCTATATCAAGGAGGTTACAATCCCTACCTTGTCGTCATTTATTCTATGTGGGATCAGACTCACCTATCCTGTCTCCCTTATGTACAGTAACCATCACTAGACTGGTACTGAATAAACATGTCCCATCTTGGGGTGACAGTTTGTTGCTCCATTGACTTTATATTAATAAGAACATGTATGGATCCAGCCCAGGCCAAGTGATGTTTATTCTCCAGAACCTTTATTTAAGACATATAAGTAGAACGACATACTGTACAAAGCATAAAGACATGCAAAGGGCAGACGGCTTCTAAATGTTCATCAGCAGGTTATGTGCATCTCTATGGAGATCTCTCTTAAACTAAGATCCAGTCAGGTATTTATATTGTTTTTCTCAATAACTAACCTTATTCTTTTCTAAACTGTCAGGGTCACAGTTTCAGGTATCTTTATAGCTGAATGGTCTGGTCCATTCCAGAAACTATGATGTCAGGACTTATTAAATAATAGTTCATTTCATTCTAAGCAGTGAAAGACATGCAAAAGTTCACATATCTCAGTAGGAGAGTAACTCCCTTTCTAAGACCGAAACTCTAATTAAATTCACTTTGTTCAGGAAGGAGACTGTCTTGCTATCTATGAGTGCGAAGGCTACTGATTACATCACTCTACTTGGAAATTTCCTTCATGCAAGGACTATGTTGTTTTTACAAAATTTCTCATAGTAACCTTAGCCAGAAATAAACATGTATTATATAGCACATACAAAATGGAGGAGAGATATAAAATGGATGACTCTTAACATCCATATTGGTTTGCAGTCTGTATGTGAAATTCACAATATATGACACCAACATGTAACATCTGGGACCTAGTAACCCCCCGCTGTTGGGCCAGAATTGCCACAGTGAGCCCCACTACTACCTCCCTTAGCTTCTCCAGTTTCTGGTCCAGAGTAGAAGGCCTGGCTCTGGGATCTGACAGCTTTTGGGGAGAGGTTGGCTGAACAAGATCGACCCTTGCGGGATTAGTCTGAGTGGGGTTAGGAATACCCTACCACCACCACCACCACCACCACGTTGGGCTCGTTTTGTATTTTTGTGTATGGTTGGAGTCACTTTCTGCACTGGTATTGGGAAAGTGCCAAGCCAGGGAGGTCCTCAGGGGGATGCACCCCTGAACACTCTCAAGACCATCTGCCTGAACTCCTCATCAGACAATACATTATCACCTGGGCTTGCCTTTCCTTTCGTGGCTACCTTGCTCAATAGCAATAGGGCTACACATAAAGCAAAATCACTTTCTGAAGTGCACTATGAAAACTGAAAATAATGGTAGATACCATATTTCCACTGTAAGGCACTCTGCAAGAGTGACTGGTAAAGGTAAAATTAAGCACTGTTACAGATCATGCCTGACCATAACTGTGCAGTAACATTGGAAACTTTTCTTTTTGTATTTTATCTACTGTAAATCCTGCCCCCAATTGTAGCCTGCTCTAATGAATGAATGGTATTCTTTGCATGTGCTGATTGTTCTTGGTCCCAAGGGGCTCAGTATACACGGCCCCCTCAGGCTGCCTGCATATGTCTGCTGCTTAGCACACCAGGCCTGCCCATCCACACGGTTGGCAAAATTCCACAGAAAATGATCCTGTAAGTCTGGTTCATGAAATGCAACTATCAAGGAGGGCTTTTAGGAACCTGTCTCAAAACTGGACTGCAGCTCCCCTGTTTATAAAAATGCTTCCAGAGAAAACCTTGCATTTGGGAAAAGCTACTTTCCTCTAATGCTTGCAGCTCTTCTGTGACCTATGGTGCTGGTAACAAGCGAGCCCTTGGAGGTTGCCCTGGGGCCCAGAGTGCCATTTACCATGTGGTTCAGTGTCCTCACAGCCTAGCAGGATACCTACTCCCCCATGAATTTTAGATAATAGACTTTAAAAAGACCAATTGATCCATGAACTATTTTACATTAATTTCCAAACCTGCATGAAGAATGTGATATAAAACCAGAACTGTAAATCATCTCACAGAGAACCCATGACCACGTGGGTGGTCCCTGCTACACCAAGTGGCTGAGCAGCCTCACGAGAGAGTCACCAACATTTTCTTATTCCTTTTTTGGACATAGCAGGGTACATATCAGTGGGGTCCCCCAAGGATCTGTCCTTGGCCCTTTGTTGTTCTCTATTTTCCTCAATGATCTGCCTACAGCCTGCCCTCATACATCTATCCACATGTCTGCAGACGACACGGTGCTGTTTGCCTCTGATCCATCCCCCACTGCCATGGCAGCCTGCTTGCAGGAGGATTTTGACTCCGTCCAATGTTGGTTCCATTCAAATCAACTATTTCTAAACCCTAAAAAAAACTGTTTCCATAACTTTCGGCTCTCGGGCCAAACTGTCCCGCCTTCCTGCCTCCCCCACATTCCACACATTAGAAGGCTCTCCCCTGGAGGTCTGCACTTCCTATAGATATCTCAGGGTCTGGTTAGACCAGCATCTTGACTTCACTGTGCATATTGATGCTATATATAAGAAGCTTCACCACATGTTAGGCACATTATACCGCAACAAAAGTTGTATCCACCTACCGACGCGACTGGCTATCGTTCAAAAGGTGATCCTCCCGATAATGGACTACGGAGATGTATTTTACTGTGCAGCCTCTCAAACCTCCCTGTCCAGACTAGGCCCTCTCTTCAACTTCTTCTGCCAGTTCTCCCTGGACTGCCCTCCTAGTACACATCACTGTGACCTCTATCAGTCCTTGGATCTCCCCTCTCTCCACAATCGGAGATTGTAACACTGTGCTAGAACTGCTTCAAAATTCTAGTCACAGTCACTCCCCTCCTACCTGGTGTCCTCCCTGAATGTTCTTCCCCCTCCAACCTACTCACTCAGGAACATTGATTCTTGGCTACTTCACATCCCACACAGGTCCACTAGGTCTGGACAGGCTGCTTTCAGCTTCAGGCTGCCCAAACTATGGAATTCCCTGTCGGCCGATATCAGACACGCCACAAGCACTCCACACCATAATGCTCTCTCTCTCTCTCTCCTTCCCAGCAAGATGACCTTGTCCTGCAGGGAGCTCCAGTTGTTCCTCCCATGGAAATGCTGCCAGGGCACCTCCCCACCTCTTGCTTGTTACCCTACCTGCCTACCTTGACACAAGGCTTCAGGCAAGGGGCTGAAAACAATGGGTCATCTGTGGCAAGCCTTTGCAGGCTGTTTAATATGTGGACACAATTTAGCTTATATTTTTGTAATTATTTCTGTAGTTGTTTCCCCCATTATTAATTACTGAGGGTCAAACAAAAATACACCAAAACCAGTAAATTTTGAAAAATACAGCAAGATATAAACAGCACACTGAAGCCAATTTCATTGGTGAGAGTAGCACGGACAGCTCCAATCTGCAGGTCCCGTCTAGACTGTGTGAAGCAGCACCAAAATGCTTCACAGGGGACTGGCAAGTCGTACTTAAAGACCTCAAGGAGCTTTGAAGGGAAAATAGAGAAACACAACAGGCAATCCAAGCAAACCTTCAAAAGATAGCAACTAGCATACTATAGCTATCCTAGAACAGCGAGTCTTTGATGTGGAGGATACCCATTCACGCACACAAAAATTATTAATGCATGTCCTGGACACCCAAGCAAAACTCTTCATGTATCTGGAGGAACACTTGAGGAGGAAAAACCTCTGTATTTATTGGGTAAAAGAGGCACTAATCAGCTCACATGAATGACTTTGTGGACAAATTAATCAGAGAAACACTTTCACTATTTGCAGCCTACCAGCTACAGGTGGAGAGAGTGCATCAAGCCCTGACAGCGAAGGTCTTGAACCCCTTGGCACCCCCTAGGCAAACTATTATCCAGTTCAAAAGTTTCTGCACCAAACAAGATATAATTAGTAGGGCATGGAAACAGGGGCTGTTAATGTTCGAAACCTGTAAACTTTCCTTTGATTATGCCTGCCTACAGGAAGTCATAGACCAGCAACAGATGTATGCAGACCTCAGATGAACTATAAAGGAACAGGGTATTAAGTTCCAGACCCTGTATTCAGTGAAGCTCAGAGTGATGCTACCTACAGAACCCCACACATGTGATAAAGTACAAGAGGCCACTGCACACCTCAGGAAGTTAGGCATAGCCACAGAGCCTAAGGAAGGAGAGAGAGAGAGAGGGAGGGAGGAGAGAGAGAGAGAGAGAGAGAGAGAGAGAGAGAGAGAGAGAGAGAGAGAGAGAGATATTATTCCATTGTTGGAATTATACTTCCAGAGGTATCAGGGCCCAAAAACATTTGGATCAGGGACCATCTGTGGTCATTTCAAATTGGTGCGTAACAAACACCAATGGGTCAGATGGAAGTGCACTAAACATTACTCTTTAATGTGTGTAGACCATGTTTTCTCAGGAAAATAAGCATACAGTGTAAAGCCTTGTGTTACATGGCTTTTAATGCATTTTCTAAAAACTATGGGCCAGATTTTCAAAGCCCCAGCGCAAGCTGTGACAATGGCAGCTTGTGCCAAGTGCACTGTGCACGGGACCCTGAGCCTGAATTTCTATTTCTCGGGTCCCGGTGCCTGAGTCCAGCAGCTTGCAGCAAAGGGGGTGTTGCACCTGACATATGGCACACCCACCCGGAATGCTGCAATGGCTTTGGGGAGTCTACAGCACCCATGGACAGGGTCTGGCCATTGGGCATTGTTCCCCCACCACCACTGTGCCAATGGCACCAGTGCTGCAACACTCCCCAGTACCATGGTGGGCTAGTGCCCCCCTCCCATACCTGATCCGGTGACCGGCACAACCCTCCATGCGCTAACCCGGCAGGCTGATGAATGGGCAGTCTGTGCATTTACTGTATACTGTATACAGTACACACACCAATGGCTCATTCGGCGACTGGCCGTGGTGGTGTGTGGAGGGCTGTGCCGGTCACCAGATTGGGATACGGGAGGGGGGATGGGAGTGCTGAGATGGGTGGGGGGTTGGCAGGATGCACAGATGTTGGTGTTGGGACTGTGAAGGGGGTGAGGGGGAACCTCCAGACCAGTAGGGATCACCCACTGGGGATGGATGGGGTGGGCCACATGGTGGCACATACAAGACAACCCCCCAGGAGCCATCTAAGTCCCCTTAGACCTACCCCTTGCTGGTCTAAGGGTACTTGGCACTTGGTTCCTGGGGGGTTCTTTTGAACTCTTGATCTGAGGGCTGCTGCAGTCTGGGTCTGCTGCAAGCCCCCAGCGCTATGCTGCAGCCACCTTCATGGTGCAAGGATGGTGCTAGCACATGTTGGGGCAGGCAGCCTGCTGGGTGACGCAGGCTGTCTTTCAAATTCCCACTTGGTGCAGCCCTTGGTGCAAGATGCCCTTGCATCAGACCTGTTTGATGCAAGCACCTTGCGTCAATCTCAGGCCGCTGAAAATTCGGCCCTATGTATTTGAGCATAGCATAACTGGAAAAGGCACACTGAACCAAAGCTCATTTCAAGGTGCAATCTGGGAGAGGGAAACAGCAGGGTTCTAAGCCAAAAAGAAAAAAGCCACAATGCACACTTACTGTAGTTATTCATTTATATGTTTACCTATGTATTTGAGGGTAGGGAGGTGGTGGAGAACAGTGTGATCTAGTAAGTGCAATAAATACAAAAGAATAATAACTGCAGAAGAAGCAAATACCAGGTGCAGGGAAATACACTATAATAAGGTGCATGAAGTTCAATACATCTGCAAATGTACGAAAGCAATACACATATGGAGAAGGAATAGTACTGTAAATTGGTGAGAGTGGATGGAGATACAGAGCTTTTAAAGCTGTGCTCAAATTTTGGATTAGGTTACAGGTGCATGGGCAAATCAAGCGCAGTATACAAGAATTCATTCTCAGGAATTTAATATGTTCATGGGAAGCATGTATATATTCCAGAAGCAGTACACACAGCCAGCAGATGCATTTTAAATGAAGAAGCTTAGCAGAATTATTTAAATGCTGTGGGTCTATGCTGCTGTATGGGTAAGTAATAACCCACGACAGGGTGTGGGGATATAGGCATTTAATCCATGCCTGGGGTGTATTGAGATGTACAAGGCAGCAGGCTGAGTGTCCTCACAGTGCCCCAGGCATGGATTAAATGCCTATAACTCAAAACTCTGGAGTGGGTTATTGGGCTTATAACATGGGTTACCTGTAGCACAGGGTAGAACCCCCAAAAAAGCAGCTGCTCCCCCTGTCTAAATGGAATATAGGAACTGCATCTTTCCCTGTTGCAAAGTAGTCCCTAAGAAAATATGCGTCCTGTTGCCTCTTACACATACAGAAGTGTAACTATCACAGTTTGGCATTACATTTTTTGCCAATTATACTGTTTAACAATGTTGTATTTCACCTCAGGATATGAAAGAGGTGCCAAAATCAATACTGTAGGAGTTGTACAACAGTGTCAGTGAGCCCACGCCTGCCCCTCACTGTCTGACACGTCCTGACTGTGTGGAGGCTGAGCTGGTTCCTGAAACATGTGAAAACAGCACCTCTGTTACTGGGTGTCAAACAGATGAGGCATACTGATGAGTCCTGATAGGACGAAACACGTGTCTATGTCTTCTGTTAGCACCCTTTGCAAACTGTGTGAGAGACCTTTTGGCACCATGCAGTTTTGCTTAAAGTTGGACTAGCATAACATTCTGTGGTGATTTGCATGTGCAGCCCATGATGCTTTGCATTGTGGGGGCATGTGTGATTTTGTATTTTCTTGAAACTTGGCTTCCCAGCCAAATGCTTTCGGGGTAACCCTTGCCTCAGTGTTTGCACACAGAGGTTCTTTGTCTTTTAAATAGTTTTTTATTTTAATGGGTTCACCACAATATATGCAAGGCACACTGCCTTAAGGGTAGCTGGTCCATTTCACTAATGTGTCAAACAGATGAGGCATACTGATGAGTCCTGGTAGGACCCTTTGCAAACTGTGTGAGAGACCTTTCGGCACCATGCAGTTTTGCTTAAAGTTGGACTAGCATAACATTCTGTGGTGATTTGCATATGCAGCCCATGCTGCTTTGCATTGTGGGGGCATGTGTGATTTTGTATTTTCTTGAAACTTGGCTTCCCAGCCAAATGCCCTTTGGGGTAACCCTTGCCTCAGTGTTTGTGCACCGAGGTTCTTTACCTCTGTTACTGCTTTAGCAGGGGAAATGACTTACATTACACAAACAACTTGTCTGTGGGTTATTGCTGCAGAAGTGCTTGTACAACTGACTGCAGCTTTGGGGGTTGGGGAAGAAGGTTTCAGCATCAGAAGCAGAGTCATGCAACCCGGTGTCAGTGGTGCCAGATAACTGTTGGAGACCTGCAATGCTGACTGCTTGGGGAGTGGACCCATGAGTGTGGAAGGGGCCCTTAAACGAGAAAGACAGTACAGATCAGCCATTTGCCCTGCATAGCACATAATGGTAGTACGTGGACTGTTACACGTAAGGACATCAGTTGGATATGGGGCAATGTAGCTGCAGTCAAACAACAATGGCCAGCCACACCTTTCAGTTTTTCAACAACTTTCTTTTATTCTCTGTTTTTTTTTTATTCTTTACAATAGATCCTACATGACCCAACATTTCACCTCAATTGGCTTCTTCAGGGATAGGATTTAATTTTAAATAATACATAAATCATGTTTAGTGTTTTGATTTCAATAACATCAGTTTCTCACACTGACAACCTCAATTTTTACAAATAAAAATATTTAAAATTATTATAAGTTCATGTCACAATGGTCATGTTGCCATACTCTATCATTCAATATCTAAAGTATAAAGACTTGTACTATTATTTACATGGTAAAAAGCAATTTCATTCAGTGGTTCAGTCAACCTAATGGCAGCCTTCACTGAGTAGAAGGGCTATGTCCATCAAACCTGCAGTATCCCACTGTGTGTCACAGACCTCTGTTATCAGTCAGGCCATATACTTGTTTAAATCAAGGATACTAATTAATTACTATAATGCATGCTTCCAACAGCAGTTTATAACATAATGCATTTATTCTGGTGGGAGGCCCACATACCTTTAGTATCTACAGTATTGAAAAGATACTTTAGACAGTCTTGTGCAGGACTTGACAGTTCTCTCTGCTGTTTATATAAATTGAAAATGAATTATATTAGGTGTACCCATTCCTGTATTTAAAAAAAAAAATCTGAAAACATTTACTTAAACACAAATAGCACTGCTGACCTGTGTCCTTTAAGTTCAACAGGAGCTTTTTCTTTTGCTTTGCTAGCTTCACTCTATTCTGATCTATAACACAGTGTATCTTTATTTGGGCTTGTTGCACTTAACTTTCTCAAAATTGGTAGTACACACAAAAGAAGCTTAAAGTGTGAGTCCTCTAGTAAGGTTAGAGGACCTACAATTTCAGCTTCGTCACCAGTCTCATAGTGGCCCGATGTGTTCCATGGCTTCCTGGTTCGATAACGCTGCTGGTGCTGGGTCTGCATCCAGGTCCTCTAGCTCAACCTCTGACTCTGCTACTGAATCACAGATTGACTTGACTGCCAGCTCTCCCTCTGGCGACTCTTGAGCATCAACGCTGATGAACAGTTGGAACTCCTCTTCAGAGAAGTTCACAGGTATGGGCACATCAAATCGGGGGGTTTCATGGTTAACAGCTTCAGATCCATGTTCTACCTGCCAAAACAACATCTGGAGTGAAAATGAGTTAAGGGATTAGTTAAAATTGCTATCTTTTTGAAGAAAAGTAGTCAGTCAGTCAGTTAAAACCAGAAGAGCTGCTAACGAGTGCTAATGGACGATAATGAGCAGCAACTGAACCAAACATCCCCATTAATGGGAGATGCCATCCCCATTAAAGAAATTTCAAATTGTTGATTAGATAGCCACTTAATTGGCGACTCAGTGGATGTCCACTTTAAGTGAACATCCCCTTTAACTGTGTCCCGATTAAGTGGCTTATACTGTACTTACTAATAGTAGTAGTATAACATGTTTATTTTTTGACAGGATATGAAACTTTAGGTCCGACTGACCTATTTTACAAAGCTGTCCTGCATTTCAACATAAATGAAACAGATTTCAGAATTTTGACAAAATATTGCATACATTCCAATAGTACAATTTAGGTTTAACAACTGGACAGCTCCTTAACTTAAGGTTAATGTTAAGTTTATTGGCAGGAAGACTCCATTAAGCATGCTCATTGTCAAGGAGGTCTTATAAGGACAACGTTAAACAGCAGTGTACAATAAAAGTGGTGACACTGTATACAGGTTAGACACAGCATGCAAGTTAAAACAGTAATGACATACAGAGAGACAGTTATCTTACAGTTATCTCACAATTGTGGTTATCAGTGATTCACAGGAAATCTTAATATGGTACATTTAGTTACCCAGTTGTTCTTTAGTTAAACACTCGGCCATTTAATGAAAGATAACATACTTAAAGAGTGAAAATATTCCATCCATTGTGTCTAGGTAATAAGGGGCATCAATTTGTGGAAGATATTACTTGAGATTTGAATAACCAACTCAGAAGCAAAATCCTTCCATAATCTTTGTGTAAAATCAATCAGCCAAGTACATTTCAAGATACAAATGGAATAAAGAAACAAGCTTATGTAATCAGTTTACACGCAGGCAGCTCTCAGTTAGTCCCACACTTAAAGCTGCATAAAACTAGTTCATTTGGGCATATTTCTTACTGTAGGTGACACTTCATTCTACAATTTGGTCATATTAAAATACAAAGTCATTTGTCCCTGTTTATTTATTTTATTCTTTGGTAACCGGGTAAGGCCCACTAGGCACAAGTGCCTGTTTTCAGGGGCAACCAGGGAGCACTGTGCGGTTAAGTGACTTGCTTAGAGTCACATAGTATGCAAGTGGAGCTTGTGAGAATCAAACCAAGGTCAGGTCTGCTGGATGTACCAAGCTCATTCATGGCTCATTACTCTAACCTCTAGGCTGTACTACCAGCCAAAGATTATGAAAGGATTTTGCTTCTGAGTCAGTTGTTCAAATGTCAAGTAATAACTTCCACAGTATTTATTCTGGATGTTTGGAATAGTAATTCCTCTAAATAGCATCCCTGAATTAGAGATGGGCGAAGTGCTCTCACTTCGTTATGCAGAGCACTTTGCATACTAAACCCCAATTCGCACAGTGTTCCGCAATGCAAAATGTATTACTCCGCCTTTATTTTTTATCACAAAGTGCATTGAAACTAATGGATTTTGTGCTACTTTGCCTTATTTTACTGCTTTCTCTTAATTTTAACACAAAGTTCCATTGATTTTAATGGGCTTTGCTTTACTTCACCTTTGTATTGGTATTTGAGGAGAATTTTGCATTGATTCATGGGATGGCTGGTCACATGGGCTCTATATTGTCTTACACAGCCTCAGTTCTGCATAGTGTGTGGTGTGTGTAGTGGAAAGCTGGAGACAGTTTAATCTCTGAGCTCTCAGAATCAAACCATAAGAAAGCTTTAAAAAATCATTTTGATCCAATTATTTTGATCCAGATTTAGTACTTTGATTGTAGGAAACCCTTCTCTGCTTAGATCATCAAGTGTTGATAGATTTTCTGTGCATTTTGAATGTTAATTTAGAACATTCAGTCTGTGTACTGTCAGACACTGTTGGAGTGTGCTTCGGGGGAGGGGCGTATCTGTGGTGGAGTGAGATTCATGCGAGAAAGGCAGTCTTTCTGTTTTGTACTAGTAGTTTGTGTTAGTATTTGTGTATTTATGTACGCTATTGATTCGAAGGGAAGGGCAAACTTGGAAGACTATTCCTACAATGGCTGTAGATCATTAGATAATACAAAGGCTGGGATTGCCCTGCATTTCAGCAGAATTAACAGGAATTGACCTTGCTGATCACAAGGAGCCAGGGATTGCCCTGCATTTATAGAAAACCAAACATTCCAGGACAAGCTACTCTGCTAGATCTTGAATTTTATATCCTGAACATTCAGCACATTAATTCAAAGTCCCATCCAGAGTAATTAGCAGGCGATACTTTTATCAAGCATCCAATATTCCTTTGAAACAAGGTCACATCCAGTACTTTTGCATACATGTGATATGTCCAACTTAAATGGCGTCAAAAAATAAGAAAAACAGCATTTAAAAACATTTATTATATTTCATTTGTCAAGAATAAGCCCTAAGAAAGAATCAACTAGTTGTACAACGTTATCACTTACGTTGTTCATTATTAATTTACTTTTTATTGTTTTTATCTGCTAAAAAAACATGAATGGATATTTTGGACAGAATTTTACTTAAGCAGGAAATTTTATTTCTCAGGAGGGAGGGAGATCAGTCAAAAAAACAGGAGTTTCCTGCAAAAAGAGGGAGATATCACATGTATCCATTTAAATACCAAAAAGGCATCCATACAGTATAAGCAGAAGGCAACACTTTTATCAAGCATCCATATTCATTTTGCATGAAGTCACATCCAGTACACTTAAATACCAAATAAAGTATCTATAGACAAAGTCTCATCCAGCATGTCTAGATATCATGCACTTTCGGCAAGCATGCTCAGATGAAATCCAGCTAAGACAGAAGTAAGTTCTCTCCAGAATAAATCAGACACAATGTGCTCTAGGGCCTCCTGTCCCATGAAGTGGCAAACACGGCTTGGCTGTCAGCTCCATGAAGGCAGGACACTAACCCATAGAGCAACGACAAATGACAACACATTTATATGATTCACTATCAAGACATCTCAGTGCACCTGCGTATTGGCCATTTGGGCAGCAGGCAAGATGCATCCCCACTATTTTTGAACAAGGCAGTCTCTATTTGGGTTTAGCGCCGTGACTGAAGCTCTAAGATTTCATACTCAGCAGGATATATCTGGTAGCGGGGCTTGAGGCCCCCAAGATTACTTTAAGGATTCTCCCTTGCACCGGCGGGTACAAGGGTACTCACTCAGGTCTTCCACGGGTCGCATCCTCAGTTGAAGGCATCCTGATGTTTTTCAGCTCTCTCACAACTCAGGCATGGTAGATGGTCTTCTTTCCACATCTTTTCCCAATGTGGGAGGTAGGGCTAGCCCCTGGAGGACATTTCTGGCAACCTCCAGGCTAGCAGTTGCAGAAAACCACATTTACTTTACGTTTAAACTTTATCTGTAAAATAACAAATGCCCCCTAATGACTGGAGGGGCTTAGTTAAGTGGCCTAGGCCTGGAAGCATAGCAGAGGTCTAAGCCCCCATCCCTGTGCGGGGCTCCCAGCAGGCTGGAGCCTGCTCTCCTCTTCTCACTCTGGCAGATCTGAAGAAATGCTGGTAAACACTGTCTCTTATAGGGCTCTTTCTTGACTCCTGATTGGCAGAGAAGATGGAGTAACAGATCTCTGAGTGGCTGAAGGACCTGTCAATCAGAATATTCAAGGCACAATTGGTTTGATAAATTGACATCTAAAATGATGCCCCTGTAAATCCCCATGAGTACTTGGGTGTTTACCCATGAGGTGCAGTGAATGTCCCTCAAGTTCTGACTTTCTATTCCTGGCTTTCCAATTGGCTGTAGCATCTGGCAATGGCTGCTTAATCCACTGTCCCTCATAGCAGATCAGATACAGTCCTGAATAATGTCCTGGTACAGCCAGAGAAATAAAGGTATTTGCCCCAATGCCCCACATTTCAGTAGCCCAGATGGTGCACTTGCAGTTGCTACACTAATGAAGGGTGTGGCTCCACTGTTTTTCTTTTTGCTCCCCCTGCAGCAACAGATAGGCTGACACACAGAGTCCCAAAAATTCTGCTTTAACCATGGAAAAGCATTTATTTTAACTTGAAACACCCTTCCTCACTTGTACAGTACATCCCCATATACAGCAATAGTTTACAATATTTAAAACATTTGTTTTCTTTTCTTTTTGGCAGCAGCCAATTATAGCTACCCTGGAGGCAGCCAGGCTCACATATTCATTTATTCAGATGACCAGGTCCTGGCTCAGGTATTCTTAAATGAGCCCCGGTCAAACTCCTTCATTTTACAGCAGAGCGGCTCCCCAGAAGGCTGTCCATGGTCACTGGGTCCCAATTAGGTTGGAGGGATCCCAGGACCAATGGCACAGTCCCCAATAGGACTGCAAAACAAAGCAGTTCCACATTAAAGGCACTTTTAGAGCCTATGTGATTCCCACTGCCCTGGAGGAAACACTTTTAAAGTGGGAGATTGTGGCAGATGCTTTCAAGCCCTAAGGGGCTGCATTTTTATTTGGGTTGCAGCTGGGACACACGGAGGGGGAAAGCAGACCTGGGGGACCAGAAAACTTGGAGGCAGGATTTGGGAGAAGCCCAGGAGAGTGCTGAAGGAGACAGAAATGGCAGGGCTAAGGTAAGCCCAGGCAGGCAATTTAGGAACCCCCATTTGCAGGGGGGTTACATATGCATTTGCATCTGTTTAGGGTTCAATCTACATCTGTAAGCCACAGTTGTTGTTTTTTGGCTTCCCATCCACCCCAAAGTTCAGAAATCTAAATTTGTAGTGAATTTTCTGTCATCCAAAATAATGCCTGCAAAGAGATATGGCTGAAAAGATGTTTCTGGCCATGGCACTGCTGTGACTGGCAAGAGTGGCCATAGGCATGGTAGTACGCAGCATAGGTACACAGTTGATGCTAGTAAAGGGATTTCTCTGACTATATTTTTAAAAGCACAATCATTTGCTTCATTGATGGTTGTAGATGCTGTTGTCCCACTGGTGGTGGTAGTGAAGTTGCTGATGGCATCAGTATTGCCACAAGTTCAACCCATGACAATGTGACAATGTAAAGGGGGCAACATTTGAAGATAGAGAGGGGATGGATCAGGGGCAACATCAGGAAATATTTTTTCATGGAGAGGGTGGCGAATGCGTGGACAAACAAAAACTAATGCTCCACATTGTGGTGTGAGAGCAGCAGTTGGAGCATGGCCATAATTTGGAGCTGATGATCCAAGATGCGCTCCAACTGCTGCACCAGGTTCAGGTGGTCCAACTCACTCCACATCAAGCTCAAATTGGCCTGTGTGAGAGGCATTCTTGCAGGGTTGCCAGCATCCCTTGCAGATTCTGGAGCAGCCACTTGCTCCATGGCCTGACTGCACTTGACCCCACATGCAGGTGGAGGCTGTGCTGCCACCTGTTGCCCAGCAGGGACAGCAGGCACATTCTGTCCCTGTTCAGGAACCTTGGCCTCCCACTGTGCACAGTGGTGGCTTGCAAGGTGGGTTCGCTGCCCACCTGTCCCCAGATGCCTCCTCTCTCTCAAAACCTCCTTCTCCACACTAGGTAAGGCAAAAGTATAAGTCTTTCACTGTCTTGCCTGATTAACTTCCTGCCTGATCCATGTGACCAGCAGACTGTAACACATGTGATATGTGGGCTGTTTCAATTATGACTCACTTGGCATTCAACAGAAACCAACACAAAGTGAACGTGAAGTCATAATGGGGAAAAGTCATTATAAGGTGAAGTAGTGTAATTCTATGGGGACTTTGCATAGTGTTTAGTGATGTGGAGTAGATGACTTCACCCCAACTTCACTGGCAGAGTTAAACTTTGCTGCATCTCTACCCTCAATGAGTATCTGTAATTACTTTTCACATTTACAAGAAGTAGATTTCATTTTACTAATTCATTCTTTGCCTTGTAGACCAGAGATAACCATTGTTTTTTTACTATGCAATATCAAACTGTCCCAAGTTTATGGCTGTGGGCGGAGCCTACAGCCATTTTGGGATATATCAGTTGCTCCTAAAAGCAGCCAATCATGACACCTTCCTTTGGACATTTGGAAGTTTCCTTCCAAATGTCCAAAAGAGCTTGTAACGGAGATCACGAGATACAGTACTTTCCTTTTCGACAGACGAGTGGCACCCTTGCTCTCACCTCAATGCATAAAATAAAACTTAAAACTTAAAACTTTAACAATAGCTAACCAGCCTACAATGGACCTTCTGCTCGCTAACAGTCTTGTTAACTCTCTGGTGCCCATTCTTTCAAGGAAAGCAGATGATTTAAGAAGAATGTAGGCCAGAATGAAATAGACCCTCTCATCTCACACACCACTTCCAACGCTGGATATGCAGTCCAAGAGGCCGAAGACACAAAGCGCCACTACTGGCGACAGCTCCCAGCCTTCCATTGCCACAGCTCCATTATCAAAGGACAAGTTTCTGGCCCAAAATGGCCCCACTGAAGTCAGCATTCCTTGAATTGCATCCGATTTCAAATCTATTAAAACTGAGCTGAAGGACACCATTAAAGTTCTGTCAGACATCTCAGCTCATACGACATCCTTAGAGAACTGGCAGTCCTGAATCGAGCCCCAAATTACCTCCTTGTGGCAAAAAGCTCAACAAACTGGAATTTAAGATAGAAGATCTGGAAGGCCGAAACAGGCGTAATAACCTGATCATTTTCAGCCTTCCAGAAGAAGCCGAGGATCATTCTCCAGTGGTCTTTGCCCAGAAAGTTACTGAAGAAGATAGCAGGCCCCCTTCACATTCTACCACATACATAGTTGAGAGGGCCCACAGATCTCTAAGGCCCAGGCGACCTCCAGGTGTCAAGCCCAGATCATTCATCCTGTGCCTTATGAGCTATATCAACTGCCAGCATGCCCTGACCAAAATCAAGGAACTACACAAAATAAAGTGGGAACATTCAAATTTGAGAAAATCTCAGGATCCCCTGGTAGCCACCCACCAGAAACGTGCTGAATACCATCCCTCCATAACAAAACTGATTGCTGCTGGTATAAAATTTTGGATGCTTTACCCTGCCCGACTTTCAGTATTGCATCAAGGAAGCTGGAAGTCATTCAGAAATGCAGATCAGGACACAAGGGAACTTTCAACCTTGTTCTCCGACCTTTTCAACCAGCTTGCTGTCATCTGTATTGCTTGGGTTATTTCAGTAGAACAGTTACCGTGTGTGTTTATTGATCTGGGTTACATACCTTGGATGTGCTTATTGACCCTAGTAGCTAACTGGCTGTGTGGCCCATCTGAGTGAGTGACTCCCTGTTTTCGGTGTTGTCCCTTGGGCTTGGATTCCTGGAACTGCTAACCCCATCTGTGACTGTTTTGGTGCCTGTGCAGTTGTGCCTTGGGGCAGTGCCTCACTCATCTATGTGGATTTCTCTCGATCCTTCCCTTTAAACTGTTGCTGGATTTCCTTGGATCTTCATTCATTTTGTTTGCCATGGGGAGATTGAGATGGACCTGATCAGCTAGCGGGCCCTGTGTTTTCGTTCTCCTCCTCAGACGTGCAAGCCTTTTGGTCTGCTTGACCGTGCGCATGCTCGCAGAACCACTACATGAATGTGCAAGTATCTCCATTCCATCCTAGCCTGCGCTCTCTCCCCTGCATGCAGGTTTTTGCAAGCTTATGCCAAGCTACTCATACTAAAGGGAAATTACCTCCTAGGTTTAACAAACAAAGTTTAATGTTCCTAGCCCTGGGTTTATGTTTCCTTTTTCTTTTTTTTTTTTTAGGTTGTTACTTTTAATGCTTACCACAACATAAATCGGGCATGCTGTGGCCTGACTCATGGTCATATTTGGTCCTCTTCAATGTTATAATTTCTAATTTTGTATCTATTTATTTAATCAGAGTCTGCCTTCTAAGTCTTGGGATATGGATTATTAACTCAGAAGGGCCACTCATTTTTCTATAATTTCCAAACAAAGATCAGATCACAATATATGTGAGGTCGTGTATATCTTTTGCTTCAAATTTGTTTCCTTTTTCCATATATTCCTTTTGACCCTTCCATGCCCCTGTATCCCTGTATTTCTCTCTGTCTTCTTCCTCCTCTTCCTCTCCCTTTTTTTATTTTTCTCTTCTCTTGCAAGGTCTGTTTCCAACAGGACATACACATGCTTGATCCTTCAAGCACCACATGGACATCGGGGCAGACTTAGATTAGTCATCCCAGTTTATGCAATCAGTTATAATTAGCAATCAGATGTCTAGTTAAATAATTAACAGTTATACTTAGTGTTGTAGGATTATTAACAAGTTAAATTCAGAAATTGTACTGTTCACAATTCATTTAATCTGTGTAAGTGCTAGGCTTACTTAGTGAAGTTGAACTTTTTCTCCAACAAATTATTGCATGGTTCACCATTTACATATTAGCTTGGGTGGGGGGTAATGGCTGTGCAGCTTTTGGGTAAGCAGTCATGAATTTTATATTGATATTTAATCTCCATCACCATTATCCCATTATGGGATCCTCCTTATTCTAAGCATCAACATCACACTGTCAGGTTCGGGGTAGGGTGGTCAAAGGTTTTCCTTTATGGGATTAGGTTTCCTGGGTGGGGTTGGAGGCAGTATGGGTTATAGTTAATGGGAGTTCTGCCATGGGAATAGGGTTTGTCATTCTTACTCGCATAATTTGGACTGGTTGTTTCCTAGTAAGTCACTTGCCATTTATTTTCCACTCCATTACTCACTAAGGCCGGTATAAATACTGTTCTTGCAATATAAACGGGGCCAGACTCCTGCCAAGTGAACCAAGGTTTCACTTCATCTCCGAAACCTGCAAATTGACATAGCCTTCTTACAAGAGACACATCTCTAGCTAGTCAAGTCCATTATTTACGTAGAAATGGGTAGGTCAAGTGTTTGGTTCCAGCGCCGATTGTTAAAAGAGGTGTCGCCATTATTATATCCCACAGAATACCATTCACCTCAAACAAGAAATTTATGACCCCAGAGGCAGTTTTGTTATTCTGAGGGCCCATTTAGGCCATTCTGAAGTAATACTAGATTCCATTTATGGACCCAATACCATTGCCAACCTCATGGCCATATTAGTCTCCTGAACCATGCACCCAATAATCCTGTGGGGTGATTGGAATCATGTATTATCCAATCACTTAGCTAGATCAGGTCATGTCAGGCAATGTTTAACACCAGGACGAAAAGCCATTCAAGAATTAATGCATACCCTTGGTCTCACCGACCCCTGGAGACTTATGCACCCAGACAGTAAGGAATAATCAATTCACTCCCTCCCTCATCATTCTTTCTCCCGTATAGATTACTTTCTTATGACTGTGGACCATCTCCCAGGAGTCTCTCTTGCCTATTAGTCTTCTAAGGTCATCTCAGACCACCATATTGCCCATCTTCACTTGGATCTCTCACCCAAAGTTCATAAAGACAAAATCTGGAAGCTTTACAACCAAATTCTGAAATCTGATGATCGCATACACCATCTCCAAACATTTATTAATAACTTCATGGAATACAATGCTCCATCCATGCATAAAAAAGACTTTCAATGGGGTTTGCTTAAATGTGCTTTGTGGGGTGATTTAATTTGCCTTGTGACCAAACGTAAAAAAACAAGATTTGCAGTTCTGTCCTCTATTCTGGATCAAACAGTAGATGCAGACTCACCTCTCTCCTTCCTCCCCCATAGAGGACTGGGAACAGGTTGAATCTCTTTTTGCTCAATATAATCAATTACTAACTGAAAAAGCTGAGTTCCTCATGCTTCGTTCCAAAGTATCTTACTTTGATCAGGGTGAAAGAGCTGAGAAACTCCTAGCTCTTCATCTATGCACCCAGGCCACTGACAGAATCGTCACATCCATTTACTCGACCTCTGGTATTTTCCTCACCTCTCCCCTGGATATTGTTGAAGCTTTCTGGGAATATTATTAGTCAATTGTATACATCCGCTGCACCCCCATTCTTACCCCAACAGTTGGACTCCTTTACTTAGGACATTAATCTTCCAGTGCTAACCGACCTCCAAATAGCTAGTTTAAAAGCCCCTATTGCCTTAACAGAGGTTCTTGATGCTATCAATTCACTCCATTTTGACAAATCACCCAGCCCTAATGGTTTTTCTATAAATTTCTATAAAACTTTTTAAAGACTAGGTGGCTCATATTCTCTTGGACACCTTTCACTACATTTTAAAAGAAGGTATATCCAACACTTCATTGACCTTGGACACAATAGTTGTCCTTCCTAAACCAGGCAAATATCCCCTATTTATTCCCAACTATAGACCTATTTCTCTAATTAATGTAGATCTTAAAATCCTAGCTAAAATCCTGTTTTCCAGACTAGGCCGAGTTTGGGATTCATTGATTAGTGAAGAACAAGTTGGTTTCGTCAAAGGTAGGCTTTCATCTGACCTTCTTAGGAAACTAATATACCTTTTTTCTGCATCTGGGGACTCCTCTATGCCAGCAGCTTTGGTCTCCTTGGATGCAGAAAAAGCATTCAATAGGGTTTTCTGGGAATATGTTTTAATGTTACTACCTAAATATCGTATTCCATGGGAATTTATACAGTGGGTAGAAATCTTGTATTCATCCCCCTCTGCAGGAGTCCAGTGTAATGGGGTTCTCTCTGCACCATTCTCCTTATTTCAGAGTATCTGACAGGGTTGCCCCCTTTCTCCCTATCTCTTTAATCTGTTCCTAGAACCTCTTAAATTCTCCGCTTATAAGAGGTATATCAGTATGTAATTCAGAGTATAAAATCTCTGTTTACACAGATGATATACTCCTACATATCTCTTACCCTTCCCAGTCTCTATCTGCTGCTTTTCAGATAATCTCCCAGTTAGGGTCAATCTTGAACTATAAGTTAAATTTGTATAAAGCTGAATTATTTCCCCTCAGTAAGTATACACTGAGAGCTGATGTCAAGCATCTGGGTCTGCAGTGGCGTACTGATAAACTAAAATATCTAGGGATTAATCTTCACCCCTCCTCCCATACCATGGAAAAGCTCAATTTGGATATTTTTATAGGTACACTTTAAAAAGATTTTAAGCGTTGGTCTAAAGTGCTCTTATCCCTGTGGGGGTGTATGAGTATAATAAAGATGAACGTACTAACTTGTATCTTGTATTCTCTACAAATGTTCAGTTGGGCTCTTTCACTATCATGGTTCTCTCAACTACACAGAATTATTAGCTCCTTTATATGGCTTGGGAAAAAAGTCAGACGAAACTACCTCAAACTTACTTGCCAAAAAACATATAGCGATCTTCGACACCCTAACTTTTACTTATATTATTTAGCCATATATCTAACCAGATTCAGATACTGGTTGTATCCCACAGGTACTGCTCCTGATTTTCTTTATTGTCCCCTTTGGGTGAAAATTTAACAAGCACTGTGCTGTGCACACGACATCAACCCTAACACTCTTCCCTTTGTTATTAAAAAGAACCTTCCCAAACACTTGAAAGATACACCTCGAGGCTCCATGCTCCAAACACAACATCAACTAAACACCTTCATCAAAACAGATGCATATAGGGATATGGTTCAGCCTCTTTTTCATAACCCCAACCTTTTAATTTAGGGCAAAGTACTAAAATCTCATCCCTTTTGGTCAGACATGGGTGTGGAAAGAGTGGCAGAGCTGGTTAAATAGCATAAACTGCTGCCTTTTCAAGAGGCTTGCTTTCTTTTCAAATGGTCCTCTATTCATGTTTTTAAATATTATCAGATCTCTCATATGTTGCTACAACATTTTCTTTCACATCTACTCTATCCTCATACGTCAGTTCTGCCCCAACATTTCACCTGATATCATATGCATATAAATTTTTGTTATACACTATTGCTATACTTGAGGGTCAAAGATTCTACTGGTGCGATCATATTCTACCATTTACCACCCCCTGCAGGCCTTGGTCAAAACTTTGGAAACACCTGCACAGGTATATTAAGTGAAACAGTTATAAATATATGCAATTTTAGATCAATCACAATCTGTTAAACTTTGGCAAAGGGTAGATTGCCCTCCAGACAATATCCCAAATGTCAGAATGCACCTGGGGACTTACTCTACATGTTATGGTCCTGTGAAAAAATTGCTCCCTTTTGGCAAACTATCAAAACACGCCTCTACCCATTACTTGCATTGTCTGATAACTTCACACCTGATATATGCATCTTGGGAGATTATACACTGTTGAAGGGGTGCAATCAAAGAGTTCATATTGCCCTAATTTCAGCTTATGCTAAGAAAGTAATACTGAGACTTTGGCTAGATTTGATTACCCCCCAACCATGTAGAATGGTATAAGGAAATCATGCTTGCCCTACAAGCTGAGCACATCATTGCAGGATTCACTGACAGGTTGGGTAAATATAAACAAAATTGGGATCCATTATTTAACCTTATATTGATTCTCTAGAACTTTGTCATTTTATATGAACACTCCCTAAGATAGTACTCGTCCCTTTTGAAACCATGAAGTTTGATTATCACTAACTCAACCCTTTACAACCGGTTTTGAATAACAATCCAGTGGAAGTTAGGGAGGCTGGGAGGGTAGGGTGGGTGGGTTGTAGACAACTGTAATCATTTATATTTTCCTTATTTTCTTATCTGTTTCACTGAATGCTATATAATTATGTACTTAGATTGCACTGGCTATATTTCACCCCAGCTATATCATGTTGTCTGTAGCTTGGCAGAAGGCACCAGGAGAAAGGACTGCTGTGTGACTGAACTTCTCTACTGGGACTATATTGCCCTCCTTCCCACCCAAAGCTAGTTCTATTTTTATAGGCACAGGATTTGACTGACAACAGGAACTTCCGGTTCAGGGGCAGGAAGTGAGTGATCACAGAACCATCAAGGACCCACCATCCTAGAAGGGCAAGAGTAGCTCTCCGGCCCCCTCTAGCTGCTGGAGGTCTGCCTCTGAGCAAGTAAGTGGTCTACTGCGAAATATAGGATATTCTTGTCTCAGAACAGGACAATCAGGAGCTTAAAGGGCACACAGGCAGAAAGTAAGAGAGAGAAAACAAGGAAAGAGTAAGGATTGCAAACAGTTAAGGGCCAGAAATAAGACATGATTGAGTGGTGCAGTGCAGTGGCTAGTGGAGCAGCAGTCTTCCGGGAGATGTTCTGGAGGATGCAGTGTTGTCCCATCTGCAGGCACCTCTCTGGGCTGAGGGAGGAGGTTGCTCATCTCCAGACTGAGTTGGCCAGAATTTGTGGGACCTCCCCTTCCATCCAGGGACCACCAGTGCCACTGCCGTTGCCTCAGAGGTTGCCAAGAAAGAGGAGCGGTTGGACCACAGTGGGCTCAGGGAGGGTGAGGGTGGTGGAACAGAGGCGCATCCTCCCATTGTACCTCTCCACAATTCCTATGCCATTCTGGGCAAAGTGTGGTTCCTCTATGGAGGCACCCACAGTGGAGACCAAGGAGGATGCTGGGAACCTCCACAAAGGAGACCCACAGAAGGGTGGCAGGGACCCTGCGGGAAGGAAACAACTCCTGGTGGGGACTCCATTGTTAGGAAGGTAGAACTGGGGAGGAAGGGAGAGGGAGGGTGCCTGCCTGCCTGGCGCCATGGCTCGAGGGACAGGAGCGAATCCTCAGGATTGCCGGAGCAGCTGCACAGGGAGGGAGCTGGATGTCATTGTCCACCTAGGGACAAATGACCTGCTAAGAAAGGATTAGAGAAGTGCAGGAGAGTTTGTGGAATTGGGAGAGGGCCTTAGTCATAGCATGCACGGTAACCTTTCTCGGAGGTGCTACCCATCTATGGCATAAGAGAGGCTAGGGTGTTCCGCACCATGGGATTCAATCAGTGGTTGAAAAACTGGTGTGGAGCCCAGGGTTTGGCTTCATGGGATTGGGGGTCCACTTGGAGGATGCAACCCTATACTGGCATGATGGGCTGCATCTGTCCAGGAGGGAACTAGGATCCTAGGTGATAGGTTTAAATGCTTCATTGGCAAGCTTTTAACCAGCCGGGGAGGCACTGGAAAGGAGCAGGAAACTCAGCCCCCCAACAATCACGGTAGGTGCGGCAAACACCAACATAGAGGTGTCGATAGGAGAAGGGCAGGTAAATGGAGAAAGTGACAAAGGCAAGAAGGACAGGATGGGGCAAAGGGAGTAAGGCCATCAGAAATGGAGGGTATGAGTACCAATGCTCGTAGTTCAGGGCAACAAGCTCTCTGAGCTGATGGCCTTAATGGAAGAGGGATGCCTGGATATCGTAGCAGTCACAGAAACATGGTACACAGAGAACCATGCCTGGGATGTTAACATACCAGGGTACATAACCTACAGGAAAGACAGGCAGGGGAGAAGAGGGAGAGGAGTAGCTCTTTATGTAAAGGAAGGGATAAAAGCAACTGAACAAAAGAGTAAACAGGGAGGAGAGGAGGCACTGTGGATCACCTTGGAGACTGGAAAGGCACCACAATCCGCACAGGGTTAGTGTACAGACCCCATGTCAGGGGAAGGAATGGACAAGGATATGATAGAAGGCATTCTTAGAATGGCAGAGAAAGGGGAGATACTGTTGATGGGAGACCTGAATATGCCAGATGTTAACTGGAGCACATTTGCTGCAGCCACATCCAAGAGCAGGGCCACTCTTGATCCCCTACAGGTGACAGGCATTAGACAGCTAGTTTTGGAACCCACTCGTGAGGGAGCAATCTTAGACCTCGTACTCTGAAACGGGGGCAGTGAGAGGATCTCAGATCTAGAAGTGGGTTGCCATCTGGGGACAAGTGACCATCAAACAGTGTGGTTCACGTTAAACTCAGCTACAGAGTCAAGCCACACAAAAGTGAGGGTACTGGACTTTAGGAGGGCTGACTTTGGCAAGATGGGAGAGTGCCTCAGAAAAGCACTAGCAAACAGGCTAGAATGAAGTGTGAGCAACAATGGGAATTATCAAACTGCCATCACAGAGGCAACAAGCCTTGTGTGAAGCAAATAAACAAATCAAAATGAAAAAAAGCCACTATGGTTCTCAAAAGAGGTGGCTGTGAAAGTCAGGAAGAAAAAGATAGCATTCCGAAGTATAAGGAAACACAGAAGGAGCAGGGCAGAGAGCTGTACCAGTTAAGGCAGAAGGAAGCAGGGAGGGAAGTCAGAATAGCAAAGGCCCAAACTGAGGAAAAGATAGCCAACTCAGTTAAGAAGGGGGATAAAACCTTTTATAGGTACATCAGCGAGCGTAGAAAGACAAAGGGAGGGATAGTGAGGCTGAATAGAATGAACGGTGGGTGGGCAGAGGGGGACAGTGAAAAAGCAGGAATACTGAACGAATATTTCTGCTCAGTATTCACAAAAGAGGAGGAGGAAGTGCCTAATCCAATTAACAGAAGCACTCTTGATGGGGGGGTCGATCCCAGTCCTTTCACAGAAGAAAGGGTTCTGCAAGAACTCCTAAAACTGAAGGTGGACAAAGCAATGGGTCCTGATGGAATTCACCCCAGAATTCTAAAAGAATTAAGGAGGAACTAGTGAAACCACTGGCTACTCTTTTTAATAAATCATGGGAGGATGGTGTGGTACCCGAGGATTGGAGGAAGGCGGATGTGATTCCCCTTCACAAAAGTGGGTCCAAGACAGAGGCAGGAAACTACAGACCTGTCAGTCTGACCTCTGTGGTAGGGAAAGTGATGGAGTCACTTGAAGGAAAGAATAGTCAAGTACCTAGAGGCCAGTAGAGCACAGGACCCAGGTAGCATGGATTCACAGCGGGAAGGTCATGTCAGATGAATCTAATAGATTTTTTGACTGGGTGACCAAAGTAGTAGACCAGGGAGGGGCTGTGGACATGGCCTACCTAGACTTTAGCAAGGCATTTGACACAGTCCCACACAAAAGATTAATAGTCAAATTAACCAGCCTGGGAGTGGGACCCAGGGTGATAGCCTGGCAAAACATTGGCTGGACAACAGGACACAGAAGGTAATTGTAAATGGAGTCCACTCTGAAGAAAGGGGGTTACTAGTGGGGACCGAGGGGTTCAGATTGGGTCCAGTCCTTTTAATGTCTTCATCAGTGACATTGCAGAGGGACTGGAAGGAAAGTATGCCTTTTGCAGATGACACAAAGATCTGCAACAGAGTTGATACACAAGGAGGCGTGGAAAGGATGAAAAGGAACTTGGCAAGGTTGGAGGAATGGTCAGAAGTATGGCAGCTAGGATTCAATGCAAAGAAGTGCAAATAATGCACCTGGGAAACAAGAACCCAGGGAAGAATACACAATGGGTGGGGAGGTAGTAACAAACAAAAAGGAAAGGGACCTGGGGTAATCATATCAGATGACCTTAAGGTTAGCAAGCAATGTGAGAAGGCAGTAGGGAGGGCTGGGGGTATACTGGGATGTATAGGAGAGGCATCATCAGCAGAAAACAGGAAGTTGTTATACCTCTGTACAGACAGTTGGTGAGACCCCATCTGGAGTACTGTGTCCAGTTCTGGAGACCCCATCTCCGCAAGGACATAGACAGGATAGAGGCAGTCCAGAGGAGGGCAACTAAAATGGTGCAGGGTCTGCAAGAGAAGCCGTATGAGGAGAACCTAAAGGAGCTTAATATGTATACCCTTGAGGAAAGAAGGGAGAGGGGGGACATGATAGAAACTTTTAAGTACCTTAGTGGAATCAACAAAGTCCAAGAGGGTAGCATCTTTCAGAAAAAGAGACTTGCAAGAACAAGGGGACACAATTTAAAGATAGAAGGAGGGCGGTTCAGGGCAATGTGAGGAAGTATTATTTCACAGAGAGGGTAGTGGATGCATGGAACAGCCTTCCTGAGGAGGTTGAGGGGTCTAAAACTGTGGGAGAATTCAAGAATGCATGGGACAGACATAAGGCAATTCTTGTGGGGGGTAGGAAGAAATAGGCTGTTGGTTAACTAGGATCTGCGGCCTATCCTGTAGGTAGGGAAATGGGCAGACTAGATGGGCCTAGCGGTCCTTATCTGCTGTCAAAGTCTATGTTTCTATGTTTCTATGTTTCTATGTCTATGTTTCTATGTTTCTGTATAATGTGGTTATAATGTGGTTTGCTTTCTTTTTTTCTCCACTTTATTTATCCTCCTATGCAGCCACCACTCTGCCCTACATCCAGCCACCGCTCTGCTCCCCCGATGACCTCCCTAAGGCACCCCACACAACTAGCTGGCATATGCTGCTGTTCCCATGAGAGGGACCTCTCCCTTGGTTCCTGCACCAGGCCAGGATCCAATACCAGCATGTCAGGTCACCCCAGGCCGCCGTCGGGCTCAGAAAGCTGCGGCCATCATGCTGGCATGAGTGATGCTGCTGCTTTCCTCCAATTATTCCCCAGGAGTTTATATGTGCAGTGACATCTAGCACTGACATGCTGATGTCTGCTGCACTCCTCCCTCCATTGCATCAACTCAGGAGGCCTCCTGAGGAAGGAGTTAACATCCTGAAGCACAGAGGTGCTGTCACGGTGTGGGGACTTAAAACTTGTATGCACTGTGCTTTCTACTTGTATAATGACATAGTCATGGATATGATTTGTACTTTGTAAATACTATCCCGATACAGTAAAAGTGAAAGAAAATCTTTCCAGTTGAATTTTAAGTCTGGAGTGCAATTATTTTTCCTTATTCTTCAGTAATAGAAATTAATTTTTAGGAGGGACAAAGAATATTTCTGAGGCAAAATCAGGAACATCCCTGAAAACCAGGGACAGTTGAGAGGTATGTACAGTTCAGAGAAATTTTAGGAGAGACAAAGAATATTTCTGAGGCAAAATCAGAGACATCCCTAAAAAAACAGGGACAGTTGAGAGGTATGCATAGTTCAGAGACCTAAGCACCACACCACCCTGCCTTCCCTTGGGCTGAATCAACTTCTGATCAAATTTGTTTTTCTTTCAGCCTATGCTTGGAGGAAATGTGACTGGAGAAGTGGATGAAAATGGTGAGTGTATCTGCAAGGTCTTCTTGCCGGACACAACTTTTCCTGCAGATAGAATGGAAAAACTAGAATACACATCCATAGAGCTTACCCAAAAAGTTGAAATTGAAGTGTCAAAGGTAATGTATTAAAGTATTTTCTTAATTTATATCTCAGCATGTTTTGGTATATTTTAAAATCTCTTATGAGAATATTTTTATTTATTTTATTTATTAAGATCTCAGATTACAAGTACTTTAATGCTGGGATCTCATTTATAAAGGTTCCATTTCAGTGGGTAACAGTTGCAAAAATAGGAAAGACATGACTGGGGAAGACAAGGGGTAATTCAACAGTTACAATACAGTTAAGGTCAGCTGAATATACAATATGCATTGTTGAGATCAGACAAATTCAGGAAACAGTTCCAGATAGTACAGTAGATGTGAAATAGCAGGGATGCAGTACAGGATTTGATATTAAACCATTATGTTCAGCTTTGTCAGTACAGCATCACAGTCAAGAGACATTGACTGGAGCTGAATGGGTGGAAGAGGGTGAGCAGAGGGGAGAAGGGGAAAAGGCGATGAGGTAAAAGTGGGGTAGGAGAATATTTGTGAGAGAAAGTGAGCAGTAAACAAAGGATGCAGGTGGTTAGAGGAGGAAGTAGGGGAATATAGGGTAGAGGGTAAGTACCCAGGTGCTAACAGACTAGCAGCTAAGTGCATCAGTTGGGCAATATGAATAGTTCTAACCAATCTTGATTAGGTAGGGCAGTCCAAGCTACTGAGTGAGTATTGGTGCAAATGCAGCTTCTGTTTGAAAGTGCAAATATTTGTTTCAGCCAGGATGTCACAGCAGAGTGAGTTGAGCCATTTGGGAGCACGGTACTCAAAAGATCTTTGCCCTTGCAAGGTGTGGCAAAAGGGGCTTTGAAAGGCTAACTGTTTGTTCCATTGGTGTAGTGGGGATTTTTCATTAGGCATAGGAGGTTCTGGATGCCTGGGAGGGTTAGGCCCAAGGATGTTTTTTTAGGAATCAGGCAGGTCTGGTACATTATCCTGCCTTGCAGATGGAGCCACCCCGACTGAGCGTATACATCACAGGTGTACGTGAGTCAATTGGCCCCTGTAATAAGCTTACAGGCTTTATTTAAGGTTACTGAGATTCTTTAAGGGTGGTGTTTGATGCTGTGCCATATACTGTACAATCAGGCCATAGTTGCAGAGATATTAACAATATAATCTTCATACTCTTAAGAATGTTATGAACTTCCATCACTTCATGTTGTTATTTTAAAGATCTATGTTTGTAAAGAGGGAAATCAAAACAACTGAATAGTTACTTACTTAACATTAATTAACAACAACTTTCCAAATGTTTAGAGTAAAAAAAGGGTCAGGTAACTAGAAAGCTGGGGAACAGCCTGCTGTGTTGTGCTCAGTTATTATATTTTCTACAGTATATACATGGAGAATAAGTCATTTTGCCATGTAACTGTAAATATTTTAAGTACATTTCATTAAACTGGTCATTATATTTAAACTAAACTAATTATCTTCTTCTCTGGATCCCTTCCCCCACAGTGGTGTCCCAGCCTTGGACCACAAATGGTAGGACATGGGACTAGCTGGGAAAGGCAGAGTTCATGAGAATTATCAGAGGTTGACTGCATGTCAGGCCCCTTGAGGGTTCCTTTTTTTTTGTTTCTTCTACTCTAAGAAACGTGGGAGTGCATCCCTTCTTCCTGTTACTGCCAATATGTTGCATGTGCATGCTCTATGCACATAACCACACCCTGTTCAGGGGTCATAGCAATATTAAGACTGCAAGCCCAAACTGTGAGGAGCCATGGCAGTGAGACCCAGAGTACTACTACCTCCCCAATCAAGAGGCGCTGAACTATAAACTAGGAAATAGGTCTGAATCCTCAATGCTCAGCTGCAGAGACTCATTATAACAAGTGAATACAGGTCACCAGCGTGGTACAACACAACTCCCCTTCTAGGTCATTCGACATCAGGCTATTAGATTTCAATGCGTAACATGAAAAAGTACACTCTATAGCAACGTTATGTTAATATTTTAATGTTGCTGAAATTAAACAATGGCCAATTAATTTATCCTACTGGAAGTGCTGCAGGTCCACACAAATGCAGCTATTAAAGATGCTAACAAATATTTATAGAGAAAGCTCTCTTACATCAAGGATGAGACATTCTTTAAAGTCCTTGTTTACTTTATTAACTCCTTATTAATGCACGTTATGTAACTGTCTAAATTCTTTCATTTTATTGTACTGCATAAAATATCTGAGCTATCCTATAAAGACTCAGCCTAGGTTCTCAGATCAATAGGAATTCATATGTTGTTTAAAGAAAACAGAATATCAAGCAACCAATATAAAAATGTAATGAAAACTTCAACATCAGTATAACAGCCCCAATAAGAAAATGTAACTCACTCTTTTCTGAACTCTTTGTTTATAACATTTTCTTGTAAAACAATGCAAGCTTCCCATAAAGGGGAATTCAGTACAGGCATAGGTGATACAACAGTGTGAGATTTATGCTGGGATCACAGCACATTCTGGAGTGTAGGGATGTCCAACAGGTTGTCGAATGGGAAGAATAGCAAGAAAGCAGACTGATGGTCAGGGAGGTCATGATTCCACTATACAAGACACTAGTGAGGCCCCACCTGGAGTATAGTGTACAGTTCTGGAGACCATACCTACGTAAGGACATAGACAGGGTAAAGAAGGTTCAGAGGAGGGCAACAAAGATAGTGCATGGATTACATCACAAGTCCTATGAAGACAGGTTGAAGGAACTGAACATGTACTCCCTGGAGGAGAGGAGGTGGAGAAGGGATATGATAGGGACATACAAGTATCTTACAGGGAGGAACAGGCTGCAGGAAAACACTATTTTTAAGCAAAAAAAATGTTCCAGGACTAGAGGGCATGGGATGAAGTTGGAGGGAGGACGATTTAGAGGAAACATGAGAAAGAATTTCTTCACAGAACGGGTGGTGGACAAGTGGAACACCCTGCCAGAGGAAGTGGTGGGGGCTGAAACAATCACGGGATTTAAGAATGCATGGGATAGACATAAAGGAATTCTAGAGGTCAGGGGTATGGGGCAACAGACTTCTAGGAAAACAAACTGAACTTACAAGCTCAAATGGGCAGACTGGGTGGGCCATAGGCCCTTATCTGCCGACACTGTCTATGTATCTATGTATCTATGATGGGTAGGAGGTAAAGCAGCAGAAGAAAATGTTGAACTGAAGATAAAAGAAGAACGAATAAAGTATAACTTTAGTTGGATATGAGTTTGTGTAGGCTGCTGATACGTGTTGAAGCAGCTGAATGTGGCATGGATGACAAACTGATTTATGGGTAATGTTGAAATAAAAGTATGTGTGCTAGCCTGCCGCTGCCAATCTGGACCCATGATTGCCCCAACTCATTTTATAAATCACAATTATTGTAACAGTATTAAGAATAATTCCTTCTTATTCAAAGCCAAAATTGATACTGTTTGAAATACCTTCTCAGAGAAAATGTATCTGATATAGAGAAATCCAAACTAAAGGCACTAACAGGCAACAATAACAGGACTTGTGCACTGCACTGTTTAAAAAAAAACTGCCTTAAAATTAGGAAATAGGTTTTAGGAAGATAAATGCCTCCTCATGGATCACAAGTACATAACCCATGTCAGCTTGTTCCTTTTACTTGGGACATACAATTTTAGATTATGGATGCATTTATTTTAAATACACATGAAACAGATATAGAAAGGTTTAATGCCACAATAACATTATTAGCACTGCACTAAGTGTGAATAGCAAGGCAGACAGCCCATTAGCATGAAACATACACTTAGTGCAGTACTAAACTGATAGCACTTTAGGTTGAACTGATATCATGCTCCTCTGTGAACAAATCCACAGAATGCAGAGTGGTACTGTATATTCAGTGGTTCATGGAAGCACTAACAGACTGCCGAGGCAGCACTAGTTACTGTTTCCAGCTACCATGTTTTAACAATGTGCTTATGATTAAACAATGGTACCCTACCTCAACCCGCCCAAGTAATTCAGAAAAATACAACAAAGTGGGGAGATGATGGTGGATCCAGAGAGATGAAGAAGGCTAGAGCTGAGTCCATACGGGTTCTTGCCCTTGGCAGGATTTAGGGCTAGGAGGGTTTTTAGAGTGTCTGATTGGGATACAGGAGAGAAAGAGAAGGAGGTGGATGAAGGGAGGCTAGATGAGGTTGTGTAATGGGGGAGTCAGTGGGAGAAGAGAAGAGAAGAGAAGAGAAGAGAAGAGAAGAGAAGAGAAGAGAAGAGAAGAGAAGAGAAGAGAAGAGAAGAGAAGGGAAGGGAAGGGAAGAAGCTCAGGAGGTAAAGAAGGAATTGAATTTAGTAGCTAATGGGGGGGTCAGAAAGGGATGTGCCACCCACCCTGAGGACCAAAATGGGAGGCTGAGCAAGTAGGTAGAAGTGGGCTTGGATGACCTTCCAGAACTTGGAAGGAAGGATGATTGATGTTTATCTGGAAGGAGGTAGAAAAGTAGCCGACTTTGCAAACCTAATAGCCCTAGTGCATGCGATCCAAAGGGAACAGTACTTATTCAAGTCCGCAGAGGAGCCAGTGGTCTTGTGCACTTTCCACACTTGATCACATGCATGCAGGAAGGCTAGCAGTTCAGCTGTGACCAAGGGAGACCAAGGGGAGATGGGGCCCTCTTACCCTGGATCTCCTGAGGGGAGCATGCTGATTTCAGATGCCCAGGAATTTTTCCTTGAAATAGCTGAGGGCTGAGTCTAAAGAGTAGGTGGAGGGTAGGGGTGTCCCAGTCAGTATTTGTCAGGTCCTGTAGGAGGTGAGCCAGATCCAAGGATCTGAACAAGTGGATCAATAGAAGTTTAGAGGGCTTTATGACAGTGGATTTCCCATATGCAATAGATCATGTGGTGGTTGCTAAGAGAATCAGGAAGAATACTGGCTTCAATTACATGGTGCACATGGGAGATGAGGGCCCAGCCTATGAGGGTATAGTTATGGAATTTAAGGTTTAGGTGGGTGGGTTCAGTAATTAATTGGGTCAGATTGTGAGATGGAGTGTCATTTGAGCTTTAGTGTGAGAAGGAGAGACAGTTTATGTTAAAATGCCCTAGAATGTGGAGTTTGCCAGTGTAGGCATGTGTCACAAGAGTAGAACAGAGGTCAGTAACTGCTCAGAGGGGAACATAGAAACATAGACTTTGATGGCAGATAAGGACCACTTGGCCTACCCAGTCTGTCCATTTCCCTACCTATTGAATAAACTGCAGATCCTGGTTAACCAACAAGTTACTTCCTCTTACCCCTCACTAGACTTGCCTTATGTCTGTTCCATGCATGTTTTTGACCCTGCTACCTACTCAGGAAAGCCATTCCAAGTGTCCACCACCCTCTCTGTGAAAAGGATTCCATGTCATAATGGTGATTGCAAAACAGAGATCACCATTAGAGCGAATGTACATCACTGAAAAGCACAACTGTGATGTACACTTCTGGGTGAGACCACATCCAGCAACTAAAAATAGGATGTATGTGGGGTGAGGCTGTGACCCCCCTCCCCCTGCACCCTCATGATTTAATATAACCAACTCCAGGGAGGGGGAGACAGTCTGGGAAAAAAAATCACAACACAAGCCACCCACATACCACATAGTTAGCTTGGTGGCTGCAGGCCACACTACCCCACAAAACCCGTCTCCTTATACATGCCGTTCCAGTCACCCTTGTAACCCTCCCTCCCTCACTCATCCCTACCTTATAGGGTAGCTCAACAGGGTAGCACTGTAATTTAGTCACTCTTTTGACAGACACTCATTTACAGTCACTATCATCACTGGATACCATGAAGAAATATTTCCTCGCATTATCCCTGAGCCATCACCCCTCTATCTTCAAATCTGGCCCCCTTGATCTTGCACATTTCTTTTTCTGAAAGATGCTACCCTCTTGGATCCATTGAGAAAGGAAGTGTTTCTTCTGAAATGTGCCTGGAATTTTGCACATTGCACTTTGTTATATTAAAATGAAGCACCTTTGAGAGATTTGTCTGAATGTCCATCATTTCAGGTGGTGAGTGTGAGTTCCTTCTGGTTGCATTTTGATATTTTTATCCCCGCACCACCAGTCCCTGTGTAGCCTCCCCTTTTGTTTTATTAACCTCTTGGACTCTGTTGATTCCCTTGAGGTACTTGAACGTTTCTATCATGTTCCCCCTTAGCCTTTTCCTCCTTTCAGGGAAGGCCTGGGCAGCAATATAAACTACCACCGAGATGGGGAGGAAGAAGGGAGTAATAGTTTTATGAGTAGCTGCATGAAGGCAGAAAATGAAATAGAGTATGATTGAGAATTTGATAGAGGAGGACATGGTCACTTCACCACCCCTGCTGGACCTATCCTGTTGGATGAAGGAGTATCCAGGGACAGAGATGGTATCATTGGGGATTTGTGGGGAGAGCCAAGACTGAGAAATGACTAGTAGATCAAGTTTGAGGTTGAACATGAGAGGCTGGAGAAGGGTTAGCCTGGGGAGGAGGCTTTTGATGTTGAGATGTGTGATGTTAAAGCCCTTGGAAGACAAGTGTGGGGGAGGGGGGAAGTAAACCAGGCCAGGATTAGGTTAAATATCTCCCACAGCTAGAAGCAGAAGGATGATTAGGAGCTTGATAGAGGCTGATATCCATCTATATGGCCACAAGTAGTGTGAGTGGTGGAAGGAAGGAGGAGGCATGTTAGGCCCTAACCAAACCCAGTGTGGTGGTAAAGGGGAAGGGAGGATAGAGGATCCTGGGGGTCCAGGGGTAATGAGATAGAACAAGGACATAGGAGGGTGCAGGAAGCATGGGGTGGAGAGTCAGTCAAGGCATGGGTGGGTGGGAGGGAGGAGAAGGGTGTGGAGGAGCCAGAGTAAAGAGTAGGGAAAGGAGATAAAGGATCGCGGGGATCATAGTTTATGTTGAGACAGACAGCAGCCAGGAGGCTGGGCTTCAGAATGAGTAGTAAGACTTTAGGGCAGTTAATTTGCAATACAGTGAGCAACTGCTGCCAGGAAGATACTGAAATGGTACTGTGAGATTAGGTGGAAGTAGTCTGATTACTTTGAGGATTACTTACAAACAGAAACCAAGGAATTGATATTCCTTGTTGTCACCTCTGTAGAAGTGTTTTATCAGTACAGCTTAGGTGTAAGAAGTGTAGAAGTAAGTGTCAGGTCAAGCATCCAGAGACAGAATAAAAAGCTGTAGCACTGCAGAGTGAGATTAGTGAGCAGCCAAGAAATCAAAGTAAGCTGATGAGCCCTTTGGGAGGTATGACCAGGTGAACGCTTGTTAAATTAGGCCAAGAGCAGGTCCTTGTTTGGCACTGCAGAGTGCGAGTAGTGAGAAGCCATGAAATCAGAGTGAGCTGCAGAACCCTTTGGGAGGTAAATAGGTGACCAATTGATAATTTAGACCAGATGCTGGTCCTTGATTGGGGGCCAGTCAGGTACCAATATGAGAGATAAATTGAAGATACTGACTATGGAAGGGAAGTGGGTGGATTATTCCTTAGCAGTGTCACTCTAGAAGCACTGCACGCCACAACCAGCATGCTCCTGGCTCACTATGTACCTGAAGTGCTGTCTGCAGCTATGCACCAGCAGGAGCGAGAGTGGGGAGGGCTGATGTCCTGAGCCCTCACAAAATTGTGATTTACTGCAGGAATGAGGCAGATAGCTGAGGAGGGAAGAAGACAGAAGTACTGTATGTGGGCAGTCCAGAGACTGAAATCAGGTAGGAAGTTGAAATATGAGAGCAGAGTGTAATTGTGTCACCATTGTATCTTTGTATCACCAGCTGCTTTACTGTGTTATCTGTAACCATTTTGTAACCATATCTGTAACTATTGTATCTAATTGTTGCTGTTGTCCCTGATGTCCCTGTTCTCAATGACATGGAACCTTTGTAAAGGAGTTTTTGACTCAAAGGTATGTTATCCGATATTTTCAATAAATAAATAAATAAACCGTAACATTTGAACTGTTAGGCATAGAAACATACTGTACATTTTTAAAAATAAATGCTTGGAGTCCAGTCAACATGAATAGATCGCAGCAATACAGTTCTCATCTGTCATTGCATGTCTGCACAGTTTCATTTAATATGTTGTTAAAAATAACAGAACTTTAAAATTTAGTGAACCATTCTGGTTTTGTGTATCAATATATGGTGGCTGAAGCAATAATTGTGGCAATATATCAGCTCAGCTAAATCCAGCCTTTCATTTAAAAAAGTTCCATTTCTAACTGTAATGGTTCAAAAATTCTCATTTTAAAGAAATTATCTTTTGAAAGGCCTAACCTTAGTAATACTGCTATGTGGAATTTGCATGGAATTGAATTCTAGTGGATTTCAGAATATTGTGTTTAATTTTGAATTTCATTGGTAGCAGAATCCTGACAGTTTGAAAGCAGAATGTTTTTCATAGATTAGCAGTCCACAGTTTACATAAACCATGAATTTTTTTCAGCAATCTGCAGAAAGTTATTCAGTGGGTTGCATGATGCACACAAAAGTATTCCATGATTTACACAGAAATGCATTTCAAAATTCTGCAGTATTTTGGAAGTGAAGGAATGCTGCACTCTGCACAGGTCTACTTTGGAACCATTGGGGCTAGAGTCTTACTTTTTATTTTATTTAATGAAAGTTTGACACCCAGCTATTAAGAATGGGATCTGTTTATCTGTTTTTTTATGTGTCTATATTAAAAATTACATGACAGTTTAAAGAAATATAATAAAATATGTCATTTTTACTTTTTCAGAATGTTGGTAAAACCATACATATTTAAATTAGAAATCTTATGCCTTTAATTGCATTGTGAACATTTCACTCTGCTCTCTAGGAATACCTACTCTTCCTAGGTTTTGCAGGCAGGGGCTGGCAGTATAGTTTAGAGGTTAGAATAAACTGCTTTGAATAAGCTTGGTACATCCACGCAGACCTAGGTTATTTATTTAGTTGTTGTTGACCAGGTAAGTGGCTGGATTCCCACAGCCTTCATCTGGATACTGTGTGGCTCTGAGCAAGTCACTTAACCTCTTCAGTGTTCCAGGGTTACGCCTGGAAAAAAGGCACTTGTGATAATGGGCCATACCCAGTCACCAAAAAGAATTATCAAAAACAAACAAAGAGAGCTAGAAAGAGAATGGTAATCTCTGGTCCAAGTGGTCCCCCACTTCCTCACCCAACCCCATATTGTATAGCTAAACATAATACCTGGTGTTGGTGGTCGCCCCCTCACTCACCTGATCTTATTACTGTACATCTAAAAAAATGATGATCCTTTGTGCTAGTGTACCCTGTCCTACACCTGATCTCAGTACTGGATTTCTAAAAGTAATAATTCCTTGTGCCAGTAGTCTCTTCTCCCATACCTGATCCCAGTACTGTATATTTAAGATTAATAATCCTTGGTGCTAGTAGTCCCCTGTTCCACACCCAATCCCAGTACTGTATCTCAAAATGTAATATTCCCTGGGGCCAGTGCGCCCCCCAAACCCAATCTCAGTACTGCATGTGTAAAAATAATATGTGGTGCCGGTGCCCCTCAGGCCCATTACTGCTTGCATCTAAAAATAATAATCCCTTTTATCTGAGATCCCCACCTCCCACACTAGATTTCAGTACTGTGCATCTAAAATTAATAATCTCATATGCCAGTAGTCACTTATTCCACACCAAATCCCAGTAATGGGATTATCACAACGGTGGGTCAGAGCTCTTAGCTGATTGTTTTGTGAGGGCACAGTTTAGGCCCAACCCCTTCCCACCCTCACCCCACCCACATCCGGAAATAGTTCCTTTATACCTGGGGTTCTGACATCATTTCCTCAAGAGTGCAAGGTGCATATCACTGCCATATCCTCTCTAGCACACTGCACTGACAATATAAGCATACGCATTGTATAATATATATATATATATTTCTATATAACAAACCAATCACACACACACACAAAAAATGTGGGGAGTAGTGCAATGTAATGGCTGTGGGGCAGCAGTCTTCTGGGAGTCTTTCTGGAGGCTGAGATGCTGCCCTCTTTGCAGACAACTCTCTGCCCTGAGGGAGGAAGTCGCCTGTCTTCAGGCCACACTGGACAGTAGTGAGGAAACCATCCCACAGGCCACACTGGATGGTAGGGAGGGAATCTCCCCCATCCAGGAAGCACCAGAGCCACCACCACTACCTCAGAGGTTGCGAAGAAAGCACAGCAGTTGGACCACAGTGGGCTCAGGGAGGGTGAGGATGGTGGAACAGAGGCACACCCAGTCAGTTGTTCCACACCACAATCCATACACCATTCTGGAGGAGCATAGCTCCCCTATGGATGCACCCGCAGAGGAGACTAAGGAGGCTGAGGACAACTGTCACAAGGGAGGCCCACATGAAGGAGGCAGAGGACACCACAAGGAAAGGAAGCAGCTCCTGGTGGGGGACTCAGTTATTAGGGGGATAGAACTGGGGGACCAGGGAAAACTGAAGTAAGGTGCCTGCCTGGTGCCATGGCTTGGAGAGACAGGAAGCGATCCTCAGGATCACGAGAACAGCTGCACGGAGTTCGAGCTGGACGTCATTGTCCACCTAGGGACAAATGACTTGGCTCATCATGAGATTAGAGCAGTGCAGAAGGACTTTGTAGAATTGGGAGGGGCCTCAAGACAAGTAGCACACACAATATCCTTCTCTGAGGTGCTGCCTGTCAATGGCATGAGTGAGGCGAGGTACTTTGCACCATGCAGTTTAATGAATGGTTGAAAAAATAGGTGAGCACAGGTTTGGCTTCATGGGGGACTGGGGTTCCACCTGGAGGACACCAGCCTATACTGGCAGGATGGTCTGCATCTGTCCAGGAAGGAACAAGTCTTTGAGCAATCGGTTTAAATGCTTCATTGGCAAGCTTTTAAACTAGTTAAGGGGGGAGGCACTGATAAGCAGCAGGAAAATCCCAGCCTCTCCCTACAAAACAGGGTACTAAATGAGAAAAAGACCGAGGTCAAAAGGTCAGTGAGGGATGCTGCAAAAGAAGGTAAAGCCATCAAAAAATGGAGAGCAATGAGTACCAATGCCCGCAGTCTGAGTAACAAGCTTCCTGAATTAGTGGCCTTGATGGAGGAGGAACATCTGGATATCGTGGCAGTCACAGAAACATGGTACACACAAAACCATGACTGGGACGTAAACATACCAGGATACACTATCTATAGGATGGACAGGAGGTAAAAGAGGAGGAGGAGTAGCTCTTACATAAGGGAAGGAATCAAAGCAACAGAACAAAATGGAAAACAGGGAGGAGAAGAAGCACTGTGGGTAAATTTGGAGACCGGCAATGGCACCACAATCCGCACAAGGGTTGTATACAGACCCCCTTCTCAGGGGGAGGAAATGGACAAGGAAATGATAGAAAGAATACTTAGAATGGCAGAAAAAGGGGAGATATTGCTGATGGGTGATCTGAATATGCCAGATGTTAACTGGAGTCCAGTTGCAGCAGCCACTTCAAAGAGTGAGGTTATTCTAGATGCCCTACAGGGGGCATGCCTTAGACAACTAGTATTGGAGCCAACTCGAGAGGGAGCAATCTTAGACCTGGTTCTCTCAAATGGAGATGAAGAGAGGATCACAGATGTAGAAGTGGGTAGCCATCTGGGAACTAGCGACCATCGAACAGTATGGTTCACAATCAACACAGCAATAGAGTCAAGCCATACAAAGGCAAAAGTAATGAACTTTAGGAGGACTGACTTTGCCAAAATGGGTGAGTGCCTAAGGAATGCACTAGCAAATGGGCAGGAAGGAGGGGTGGAAGAACAATGGGGAATAATAAAAACTGCCATCACAGAGGTAACAAGCCTTTGTGTGAAGCAAATAAACAAAACAAAATGATGTAAGAAACCACTATGGTTCTCAAAGGAAGTGGCAGTGAAGGTTCAAGAGAAAAAGAAAGCATTCAGGAAGTACAAGGAATCACAGAAGGAGCAGGACAGAGAACTGTATCAGTTAAAGCAAAAAGAAGCTGGGAAGGCAGTCAGAACAGCAAAGGCCCAAACCGAGGAAAAGATAGCCAACTCAGTTAAGAAGGGGGATAAAACCTTTTATAGGTACATCAGGGAGCGAAGGAAGACCAAGGGAGGGTTAGTGAGGCTTAATAAAGGGAGGGAGGGTGGGCAGAGGGTGACTGTGAAAAGGCAGAGATACTAAACAAATATTTTTGCTCAGTATTTACAAAGGAAGAGGGGGAGGTACCTAAAACAAACAGTAGAAACACTCTGGATACAGAAGTGGATACCAGCCCATTTACAGAAGAAAGGGTTCTGAAAGAACTTAAAACTGAAGGTGGACAAAGCAATGGGGCCTGATGGGATTCATCCCAGAATTCTAAAAGAACTAAGGGAAGAACTAGTGACACCACTGACTACCCTTTAACAAATCATGGGAGGATAGGGTGGTACCCGAGGACTGGAGAAGGGCAGATGTGATTCCCTCACAAAAGTGGGAGCAAGGCAGAAGCAGGAAACTACAGACCTGTTAGTTTAACCTCAGTGGTAGGGAAAATGATAGAATCACTTCTGAAGGAAAGAATTGTTGAGTATCTAGAGGTCAGGGGCACAGGACCCGAGGCAGCATGGATTCACAGCGGAAGGTCATGCCAGACAAATCTGATAGATTTCTTTGACTGGGTGACCAAAGTAGTAGATCAGGGAGGGGCTGTGGACATGGCCTACCTAGACTTTAGCAAGGCATTTGACACAGTCCCACACAAAAGATTAATATACAAGTTAGCCAGCCTGGGAGTGGGTCCCAAGATGAAAGCCTGGGTAAAGAATTGGCTGGAGAATAGGACACAGAGAGTAATAGTAAATGGAGTCCACTCTGAAGAAAGGGGGGTTACTAGTGGGGTACCGCAGGGTTCAGTATTAGGACCGGTCCTCTTCAATATCTTTAAAAGCGACATTGCAGAGGGACTGGAAGGAAAAGTATGTCTCTTTGCAGATGACACAAAGATCTGCAACAGTTGATGCACAAGGTGGGGTGGAAAGGATGAGAAGGGACTTGGCAAGGTTAGAGGAATGGTCAAATGTATGGGAGCTTAGATTCAATGCTAAGAAGTGCAAGGTAATGCACCTGGGAAACAAAAACCCAGGGGAAGAGTGGGGGTGAGATACTAACAACAACAAAAATGGAAAGGGACCTGGGGGTAGTCACATCAGATGACCTAAAGGTGGGCAAGCAATGTGAGAGGGCAGCAAGGAGGGCTGGGGGGGGATACTGGGATGCATAGCGAGAGCTTCACCAGTAGAAAACAGGAAGTTATTATCCCTCTGTACAGGCAGTTGGTGAGACCCCATCTGGAGTACTGCGTGCAGTTCTGGAGACCCAATCTCCGCAAAGACATAGCCAAGATGGAAGCTGTCCAGAGGTGGGCAACTAAAATGGTGCAGGGTCTGCACTGGAAGACATATGAAGAGAGACTTAAGGAGCTAAATATGTATAGCCTCGAGGAAAGGAGGAGAGGGGACATGATAGAAACTTTCCAAGTACCTCAAGGGAATCAACAAAGTCCAAGAGGGTAGCATGTTTAAAAAAGAGGTGCAAGAACAAGGGGCACAATTTGAAGATAGAAGGGGCGTGCCCAGAGGTAATTTAAAGTATTTTTTCACAGAGAGGGTTGTGGATGCATGAACGGCCTTCTGAGGAGGTTGTGGAGTCAAAAACAGTGGTGGAATTCCAGCATGCATGGGACAGTCATAAGGCAATTCTAGGGTGTGGGGGTAGGAAGAAGTAGGCTGCTGGTTAACTAGGATCTGCAGCTTATCCATTAGGTAGGGAAATGGACAGACTGGGTGGGCCAAGCGGTCCTTATCTGCCATCAAAATCTATGTTTCTATGTATCTCTAAATGTAATAATCCCTGGTGCCAGTGGCCTCCCACACCCGATCCCAGTACTGTATGTCTAAAAATAATAATCCCTGGTGTCAGTGCCCCTTGGGTCCCAGTACTGTACATTTAAAAATATTAGTCCCTTTCCAGTGATGCCCACCTCCCACATTAGATCTCAGTACTGTGCGTCCAGAATAATAATCCCTGGTGCAAATGGTCCCCAACTCCCTCAACCAATCCCAGTACTGTATGCATTAGCTAAGCATATTACCTGATGCTAGTGGTTCCCCTTCCTTCACCTGATCCCAGTGCATTAAATCTAAAAATAATGATCCCTGTTGCCAGTAGTCTTCTGTCCCACACCCAGTCTCAGTACTGTATATCTAAAAATGCTAATACCCTGGGCTAGTAGTTCCATTCTCCCACTCCCAATACCAGTACTGTATTTCTATAAAGAATAATCCCTGTGCCAGTGGTCCCCACTTCTATGCATGATCCCATGGAGCCAGGAGTGGTACCCAGTATTGTATATTTGAAATTAACAGCCCTTGTGCTAGTAGTCTCCTCTTCCACACTTGATCACAGTACTGTATTTCTAAATATAATAAACTCTGGTGCCAGTGGCCATCCCTCACTTAATCCCAGTACTGTATGTCTAAAAATAATAATCCGTGGGTCAATGCCCCCCCCCCGATCCCAGTACTGTACATTTCAAAATAATAATCTCTTGTGATAGTGCTCCTCACCTCCCACACCAGATCCCAGTACTGTGCATCTAAAAATAATAGTCCCTGGTGCCATCGGTCCCCAATCCTTCCCTCAGTCCCTGCTTCAGAGTTAAACCACTCTCTGGGAGTTTAGTGACCCACTCTCCTGATGTTGGCCCAGTGCCCTTTCACCTAAATATTAAGTAATGTTGGTATGGTCCCACATTCCCACAGTGGCCAACGTTACACACACATCTGTGAATTCAGTGTGCACTAGATGTACACTGACCATTTTTTGCAAATGTTCGAACTACTTGGCATCTAAATGAAGAAGCTGATCCCTGTCCAGTGACCTTTTGAGATGATCACAAGATAAACCCCCTCATCAGCTGTGCACATACAAAATGATTGTGCTGTTTGTGCACAGAGATGTTGCACTAACAAGGGAATCTAGCTCTGTTTCTATTAGTCATAGCTAAACTTTTTCATAGTGGTATAGTATTTATTAAATATTTATGATAAAATGGCACTTGAAAATAAAGTTTCATTTTGGCCCATTTAAATCAAGTGTGCCTTTACTGCCCAGCATTTAGACCCCCTTTCTTTTCATAGGGGCTCCAGGTGTGTACACACAAATGATCTTGAATGTGTAACAGGACCCTTTTGAAATGGGTAAATAATTAATTACCACTGATTTTCTTGGGGCTCATGCTCCATTTGGCCACTTGCCCACACAGATGACTCAAACTAGCTTTGGATATCATTATTCAAGGCTTAAGTATTGGACTGACATGCTTTTTTCTGAATGTTTTTCAGCTGCACTTTTATGAAATGACTCTGAAAGAGTACAGTCTGAAAATTGCGAACCTGACCGCACGGGTCGTGCACATGGAGCACTACACTGACAAGTACACGGCACTTGACTTTGAGTTAATTCGAGTTGAGCTGCGAGAGATGGAGATCCTTGTCAATCAATTGAAAAGTTCTACTGAGAGTGATTCTGAAATTCTTAACCTACTGCATGAAGAGGTTCGTATTTCATCCTTGCTCTCCTGCTGTATTTGTAAACAACAGTAGAAAAAGCACACACACAGACTGAATCATTTTGCGTGGTGAGCTGAAGTGGAGGGGAGTCAGCAGGCTGTTCTCTTTGGCCCTGCAGCCTGAGCTAATGAACAGAGGACCCCAATAAATACACGGTCAGTAAGCCAAACCTGATTTACTGACATAAATCAGACAAAAATATGACCAAAGAAAGCCTGTAAAGCAAAAAATATCCCTTAGGTATCAGGGCCCTGCCTAGGATACGTGTATTTGTGAAGTATAGACAAGGGAATACAGCTGGTCCCTATCTAGAGTAAGCCTGTCTTTGAATCATAATCTAGTTAGGATAAGGGAAAAGGGGTGTAGCAGATAGGAGAGTAGCTTTGCAGCCACCAACATCTACTTTCAGCTACAAAGAGACCCAGTTAAAAAGGTCAAAGAACATGACTGCAAGGGGTGCAGCTTTAATGGTTAACCCCCATTTAGTTAAATACGGAAGCACACTCTGACAGTGGGAGAGGGTCAGGGATCGGGAAGCAGAGGAGTAATAGAAATCATGTACTGGCAGCAGGATGGGGGAAGGGAGAGAGGTGAGTTGCAGAGGTTTTGGGGTGGCACTGTTCTTGAGGACACTGTGGGAGTTTGGGAGAGCCAGTGTGTAGGAGTCTGAATTTCTGAAGGGCAGGAGTAAGCCAGCTCAGATGGGAGCTGGGGAGGCTGGCATGGAACACAGGAGTTTCAGATATAAGGTACAAGAAAGATTCAAGGGGGTGGGGACTACCTGCAGGGAGTGAGCCAGATCAGTAGCATTCTTATAGGTGTTGCCAGTACTTAGAGCAAGCACAGTCTGATAAAACAAGCATTTGTCAATGCCGAATGTTTGTTTGCTGGTATAAGCATTGGAAATGCAGTAGTTAGACAGATGCAGAGTAGGAATGGTAGTGAAGTATCAAACTTCACGCCAACCCCACCTTCACCCTGCAGAGATGGACAGGCATTGGGGTATGCCTTTGGGTTGTCACCCATAATGTTCATGCTATTTCACCTCACCCTATCCTGCAGACACTGACAAGTGTTGAGATGTGCCTTGGGGTGTTCAGCTTTACAGTCACCCTACTCCATAAGGACATACGTTGAAATGGGTGCAATATATAATGGGGTGAACTCTGAGGCCGAAGAGTCCACGGCACAGCTCGATGCCTGTCAAGGGCTGCAGGGTGGGGTGGGTGGGGGTTGGAATGGCATGAGCATTACAGTAGGCAATCCAAGGGCACACTCCTGATGCCTGTCAGTCTGTACAGGGTTGGACATTATGGTTAGAAACCGTAATGCCCCTGGCATTGGTTGGTATTTGCAATACAAATGTTCAGCATGGCCATTTTGTGTCCCCCACCTCATGAAAGAATTCTCATGAACAGTGGCACTGATTTTGTCAGTGTGTCCTGATATTTGAGTTTCCATAGAGATCGTGCCATTGTGCACCAGATGTACGAAAACACAGATCGGGGCAGGATATGAAGAATGACAGCTGTGCCATTCATAGGGAGATGTGAAGAGATGGCAATGTTGAAAATCTATAGAGAAAATATAAAAAATGCTCAAACTTCCGAGCGTTCATGGAAACTGCACAACGCATGCATGTAACACAGTCATTTAGTGGAATTATTTCACCAGATTTTCAACATAGGCATTTTGTGACCTCTGCTCGTGAACAGTGTCACTATGATTTTCTGAATCTGTCCCAAACATTGACTTTCCACAGCAACCGCAGTATTCTGCACCAGATGTGTAAATGCATATTCCAGGCAGGATGTTAAAAAATGACAGCTGTACTGTTCATAAGGAGGTCAGAAAAAATGTCAGAAGTCAAAATACTACAAATTTGTGAAGCTACGAGGGTGCGTGGAAATTGCACAATGCACATTTGTAACAGTCATTTTATGGACATTTGTCACCAAATTTTCATCATAGGCATTTTAGGACTCATTGTGATTTTACATACAAACATACATATGAACATATGAATCTGCCAGCAGAACACATCAATTGGTCTATGTAAGTCTGCTTGAGTGTGCATCTAGCACCCTAGATTGCAACTGCCCCAGCCTCCTCCCCCTCATTTCCTCCTTCGCTTGTCCCAGCCCCTGCCCCCCCCCAAACTCTTCCTCTTGTTTTATCCCACTCCTCCTTAAAGCTATTGACTGTCCTACATGTTGCTACCCCCTCTGGCAGTGCATTCCAAGTAGACACCACTCTGTCAAAAAAAGTAGTGTCTCCTCATTTCCCTCTTGAAACATCCCCCTTCCAACCTTGGTCCATGCCCCCTCATCTCTCTTCCACTCCTCAGTTTAAACATCCGCTCAGTGTTAGGTTTATTTATACCCCCAGGTATTTAAACTCTTCAGTCATATCCCCCTATCCCTCCTCTCCTTCAGTGTGTACATATTCAGGTCCTACAGCCTAACTTCATATTTCTTTCCTTCTATCCCTTTTAATATTTTTGTTGCCCTCCTTTGCACCCCCTCCAGTAACTTTATATCTCTCCTCAGGTATGGCCTGCAGTATTACACACAGTACTGTAGGTGTGGTGTGACCAATGATCTGTAGAGAGGTAGGATCACATCCCTGTGTCTGGATGAGAACCTACTTGTGATGCACCCCAGCATCCTGTTTGCCTTCGCTGCTGCTTTCCTACACTGGGCCGAGTTGTCCATGCACCCAGTTACCAACACTCCTAGGTCCTTCTCCTCCTCTTTGATCCCCAACCAATAGTCCCTTTTCTGGTTCTTAGCCATGAAGTGCATCACCTTACATGTCTTTGCACTGAACCCTAGCTGCCACTCCACCGACCATGTCTCTAGCTTAGTTAGGTCCCCCTGCAGTTTTTCCCATCCGTCCTCTTTGTCCACCACTGCCCCCAATTTGGTATAATGTGTGAACAGATGAATTCTGCTCCCCAATCCATGTGCTATTTCAGAGATAAAGAGCCAAAATAGCACCGGGCCAAGCACTGACCCCTGCGGCACCCCGCTTGTCACTGCTCTGGGTGCCGAGAGCTACCCCACCACCACCCTCTGCACCCTCCCCTCTAACCAGTTCTCTATCCATTTAGTCAGACCACCTTCAACCCATACCCCTCCTCCTCCTCACTCTTCTCCTCCTTGGCCTGTGTCCCTCCTCCTGGTAGTTCGCACCCTTTCTTCTCCTTATTCTTATCCGGTAGTGGTGCCTTCTGCATTACACTCAGACCACTCTGCCCACCCCCTCCCAGGGTTACTACGCCTCTGCCTTTACCTATATCTAGGGGGTGAGCTCATTAGGCTCCTCTGTCCGGACCTTTCTATCAACCTCAGTCTTTTGGCCACCCCCAACTAGTTTAAATCCAGCTTAGCAGAGATATACCCCTCTAATCCTGCCTTTAATACTCCCCTCTCTTCCTGCTCAAGTGTACTCTGGCCCTGCATACAAGTCACTATTCCCTCCAGACCCTACCCTAGTTAGTCACTAACCCATAATTTTTGGTGTGGCACCAATCCCTCAGCTACTTGTTGAACTCCTCAATCCTACCCTTCCTCTCCATGCTTGCACATGGTACCAGCAGTACCTTCGAGAATGCCACTGACTCCCCTACCCCTTCACACTGCCTGCCCAACTAATCGAACCTCCCCCTCACTACTTCTACAGTCTTCCCCGCCAAATCGTTTGTACACACATGCAACACTAAATGAGGTTTCTTCCTCCCCCTCATTGCACACTTAAGCAGCGCCAGCCTTGCCCCTCCTGCAGTCAACCTGGGGATAGCTTCAACCCAAATATGGCTGTGCTGTTCTCCCCTTCCATTCCATCTCACCTCTTTCAGTATAGAATCCCCCAGGATGAGTTCTCCCCATCCCTTACCCCCTTTCCCTTCTAATGCCCCTTCTGCCACCCCAGTATTCATTCTTCCCTGCCCCTTAACCCTGACAGCTGCACCCTGCATGACTTTTGTATCTGTACCCCCTACTTCTGCCTTACCCCTTTTCTCTGCCTTATTCCTCCCATCCCCCTTGAACCCCTTCCCAGCCTGACGACTTCCTACTGGGCTTCCCATGTCGACCTCTCCTCCTCCCCTGCTGATTTCCAACCCCTCTCCTATCCCCACTGTTGTCAATTTACGCCCCCATTCCTTTCTACCCTGATAGTGATGCCCCTCCCATCCCTCCCCTTCCTATAGCCTTCTCCTCCAGTCACCGCCCTGCCTTCCTTACTTTTTCTACCCTTTCGCTTTTGCTTTTTCTTCCCTACCTGTTGCCATCCTCTCATGCCCCGCTTGTCCTCCCCTTCAGTATGTTCCGCCCACCTCTCTCTCCCACAGCAGAGGTTTGAATCTATTCCTAGTCGATACCCTCCTACATCTCTTCCCCCATCAGTTGTCCCTCCTACTTGTTCCCTCTGTGCCATGCCTGGTCCTACCCCTGGTCCCTCCCTACCGCAGCCATCTGCTCTCTCCTCTGGTACTCCTCTTGGTCTCTTCCTCCCCATCAGGAGGCCCCTTCACCTTGGTCACCCCTCCTTCTCCTCTCTGTTCTGTTAGTGCCTCTGATACTGGGGTCAACTTCACTCCCTAGTTGTTCTTCCTCTGTCCCCCTTTGCTATCCCCTATCCCCCCCAGCCAGGATGCCTACCATACTCATCTGCCCTACCACTTAGACTCCTCCCTAACCTCCACAGTTCCTCCCTCAAACTAGTCAGTCATCTACAGACCATACATCCCCCACCCCATCCTCCAAGCCCATTCCAGGATCATGGTGGACCCACACTCTGTACACCCCGCCACCCTTCCAAAGATGCCCGCTCTATTGACATGTGGCACCTGCCCCATTTTGTCCCCATCTTATGTTATGGGCTGTTACTCCCAGGTTCTTTACCCTACTACAACTGTTAGGCCCCTATTTACTCAAATTCCTGTCCCATCCCCACATTAGTCCCACTACTGCCCCCTTGCCAACTGGGTTAATTCAGTCTCAAATCTCATCCATTAGATACTGTATTACTGTAGCAATCCTAAAGCCTCCTTGTCCGGTTTTCACCCCTCAGCTACCATACTTTTTGTTCTCAGCTCTCATATAGTTTCTGTTAGCCCAGTTAGAAATACAATTGCACTCCAAGTATTACTCAGCTCAGAGAAACAAAACAGAACAAATAAATATGTATTATTACAGCAATCATAACAGTATAGCTCAGTACTTAGCTCAGTTAGAGAAATAAACAGAACAACTAAATCTGTATTATTACAGCAATCCTAAAAGTATCCAATCATTGCTTTTTCTCCACTCCAGAGGCCCTGCTGTAATATAGGACCACAGAGGACCCTGGGTGGGAGTGTGGGCAACTCTAAAGTCCTGGCAGAGCTCCATTAAGCTCACTCACTCCCCCCTCTCACTCACTCGCTCTTTTTCTCCCGGCGCTGCAGGCTGCCCTTTTGTACTGGGCTCCTGCCTGCATTGGCACCTTTTTCTGCCCACAAAGGAAATAGCAGCAGTCCCAACAGAGCTCCGTTGAGCTCACTCACTCCCTTCCCCTCGCTCACTCACTTGTTCTGTTTTTCCCAGTGCTGCAGGCTGCCCTTTTGTACTGGGCTCCTGCCTACATTTTGTCTCCTTTTTCTGCCCACAAAGAAATCCGCAGCAGTCCTGACAGAGCTCTGCTGAGCTTGCTCACTCCCCCTCTCTCACTTACTTGTTCTGCTTTTCCCAGTGTTGCAGGCTGCCCTTTTGTACTGGGCCCCTGCCTGCACTGATGCCTTTTTATGTCCACAAAGAAATCCACAGCAGTCCTGACAGAGTTACACTGAGCTCGCTCACTCCCCTTCCTTCACTCGCTTGTTCTGTTTCTCCTGATGCTGCAGGCTGCCCTTTTGTACTGGACTCCTGCCTGCATTGGTGCCTTTTTCTGCCCACAAAGAAATCCACAGCAGCCCCGACAGAACTCCATTGAGCTCGCTCACTTCCCCTCTCTCACTTGTTTGATCTTAATTTGTCCCAAACACTGATTTTCCACAATGACCATGCTATTCTGCACCAGAAATGCAAAACAGATTTTGGCCAGGATGTAAAAAATGACAGCTGTACTGTTCATAAGGAGGTATGAAAAAATGCCAATGTTGAAAATCTGGCATGAAAATATTACAAATTTGCGAAGTTACAAGGGTGCATGGAAACTGGGCAACGCACACTTGTAGCAGTCATTTTATAGACTTTTGTCACCAAATTTTCAACATAGACATTTTAGGACCTCTGCTCATGAACAGTGTCACTGTAATTTTCTCATTCTATCCCAAAAACTGATTTCCCACAGTGACTGCACTATTCTGCGCCGAAAGTGCGAAAACACATTTTGACCAGGATGTGTAAAATGACAGCTGTACTGTTCATTAGGAGGTGTAGAAAAATGCCCATGTTGAAAATCTGGAGTGAAAATATTACAAATTCGCGAAGTTACGAGCGTGTGTGGAAACTGCACAATGCTCGCTCATAAAACAGTCATTTTTTAAAATTTTTCCATCAAATTTGCAACATAGGCTTTCTGAGAGTCCATCTCATGAACAGTGACACTGTCATTTTGTTACTCAGTCCCGAAAGGTGATTCAGCGCAGTGACTGCGAAATCACCTTTCAAGACAGAATAACGCCATAACAATGACTGAATTCATGAGGAGGGGTCCCAGTAGCCCCATGTTGAAAATTTGGTGCCAAAATTCCTGAGATACTGTATGCACCAAAGTTGAAAAAACCCTATTTATGCCATTATACAGCTTACCAGCATTTCTTCAGTTCGTGGTCGGCTTTGAAGAGTGCAGACGTGTTCCCGGTTCACCGAAGATCATCGCACTGGACTCCAGAGGTAAGTATGGGGTGAGGGGGTGTGGGGAGGCAGGGTGCACAGAGGGTGGGTGTGGTTTGGGGAAGCAGCCACTAAACTCAACAAGGGACCATTTTCTGGTTTACAGGTGTTAACAGAAGGGGAAAAAAACAGAAAACATTGCGGGATGTTTTTTTTTCCACAGGGACATTTGGCACACTGGGGTGGGCTCCCAGCATACCACCTGAGAGTTTGGGGGGGCTGTAGCTGACGGGGGATTGGGCACCCCGTGGGCACACACACCGAGTGGGGGGAGGGAGTGCTGAGGGGGATTGGGCACCCCCCTTGGCCCACAAATTGGAGTGGGGACATTATGCTGATGAGCAGTGGGCTGTCTTGTTGGCAAACTGAAGTGGGAAGGGGGGACTGAAACCAAAGCGGATTTGGGCCCCCCATTGGCAAATAAAGACTGTTGGGGGGGGTCCTGATGCCAAGGGTGATTGGGCACCCCCTAGCACACAGAAAATGGGGGAAGGGGTCACAGTATGTCAACGGGAAGTGGGCTTCCCCATCAGAAAATGTTCTGGGTTGTTGCATGGGACATCAAGGTATTGCCCTGCAATGAGGGGTTGCTTTCTCATTGCAGAGAAATAGCTGACGCTGCAATGACGAGGTGGCCCCTGATTGCAGCAGTGAGAAAGTTTCAAGGTGGTGACATGCTGGCTGAACTAGTGTCAGCAGCAGTGTGCCACTGCATTGGGGAAAGGGGGCCAAGCCTCAAAAGGCACCGGGGGCATTGGCTACAACAGTGCCGCACCTCCTCAACCTCCTTCTGCAGCAAGCTGCAGCAACATGTTTCTTGTGCATGCATGCAAGCAAATATAAAAAGAATAGAGGTATTCAACAAATGGATGATGGAGTGGTGCAGAGAGGAAGGGTAAAGCTGCATTAGTGATGGGGGGGGACCTAGACAGATAATATACTCTATGCACTGGACAGACTGAAGCTTAGTTGATGGGATGGAGGGGGTTGAGAGTCCTCAAAAGCTGGATGGAAGGTTATATAATTAATTACCTTAATTTAAACTGCTGGGGAAGCAGAGTGGGCCTTCAGGCTCAGAGTGTCCTGGAGGAAGAGGTCAGCAGACTACTCACTCCCACACTAGGCAAGAGGAGGAGGAGGAGGAGGAGGTGGGATGGGGTGGGAAGAGGGTTACTAGCAATGGGGAGCTGAGGGGACAGCAGAAGAATGGGTGGGGGAGGATCAGAGCACTGACAGGTGGTTTCCCTGAATGCAAGAAGTCTCAGTAACAAGATGGATGACCTGCAGTCACTGATGTCTGAGAGTGGCATAGACATAGCCATAGTCACAGAGACATGGGTCACACCTAACCATGACTGGGACCTCTCTATCTAGGGGTACAAACTATATAGGAGGGACAATGGAGTAGGGAAGGGGCATGGTGGTTTGCTTAAGACAAGGTTTTTCTTGCATGTGGAAGAAAGTGAAAGTGAGGAAGATAGAAATTATGTGGATTCAATTAACATAGAAACATAGACTTTGATGGCAGATAAGGACTGCTTGGCCCACCTAGTCTGCCCATTTCCCTACCTACTGAATAAGCTGCAGATGCTAGCTAACCAACCACCTGCTTCCTCCTAACCCCCACTAGAATTGACTTATGTCTGTCCCATGCATTCTTGAATTCCCCCACTGTTTTTGATTCCACAACCTCCTCAGGAAGGCTGTTCCATACATCTACAACCCTCTTCATGAAAAAATACTTTCTTACATCATCTTTGAGCAGTCCTCCCTCTATCTTCAAATTATGCCCCCTTGTTCTTGCACATCTTTTTCTGAACGATGCTACCCTCGTGGACTTTGTTGATTCCCTTGAGGTACTTGAAAGTTTCTATCATGTCCCACCTCTCCCTCCTTTCCTCAAGGATATACATAATAAGCTCTTTTAGTCTGTCTTCATATGTCTTCTGGTGTAGACCCTGCACCATTTTGGTTGCCCTCCTTTGGACAGCCTCCACCCTGTCTATGTCTTTGCCGAGATGGGGTCTCCAGAACTGGATGCAGTACTCCAGATGGGGTCTCACCAACTGTCTGTACAGAGGGATAACAACTTCCTGTTTTCTACTGGTGATGCGTCTCCCTATGCATCCCAGTATCCCCCAGCCCTCCTTACTGCCTTCTCACATTGCTTACCCACCTTTAGGTCATCTGATATAACTACTCCTGGTCCCTTTCCATTTTTGTTGTTGTCATAAATCTGTTGTTGTAATAAATTACTGTCTAACAGAGACAAAAATGATGTGCTTAGAGGTGGTATACAGACCATCTACCCAGGAAGAGGAAGAAGATCAGGAACCGAGGGTGGCAATAAGAATAGCTGCAGAGAAGGGTGAGGTAGTCATTGAAGGAGACTTTAATCTGTCCAGGGAGGGCTGAGGAATCCCAGCCATGATGTGTGCCAGGAGTCAGGTGTTATTAGAGATGGAGTAAGGTGGATTACCAACACAGGGTGTCACAGAACCCACCAAGGAGGGGGCAATCCGGGATTAAGAACTGATGAACGTGGACTATGTCCAGGACATCAAGTTCAAGGATCCCCCTGGGTGGGAACAGCCATCGTACTTTATGGTTCCAGTTGGATAAGGGCAAGGAAAGGGCCCCCACTAAGACTAAATTCCTGGATTTTAGAAGGGCAGACCTCAGGAGGATGGCTGAGTTGCTAAGGGATCACCTGGCAAGTATTAAGGCAGAAATTGGGCTGGATCAAAAGTTGACCATCATAACAGAGGGAGTAATGGTAGCCTCAGGGGACTGCATTAGGTTCAAAGGGAAAAACTTGAGAACCAAATACCCCACCTAGTTTAACTCAGAGGTCACCCAGGTGGAAAAAGAGGGCTGTCTATAAGATGTTCAGAGAGACTCAGAGGAAGGAAGATAGAGACAACTACCAGATGAAGGCTAGTGTAGCAGGCAGAGTAGTCCACAGGTAAAAGTCCAAAAATGACTACAGCTAGCAGAGTTTATTAAAAGGGGGAAAATGTCTGATTTCAGTATATAAGTGGGAATAGAGACAAAAAGGACAGGATAGTTGGGCACAGAAAGGGGAAAGGTGGGTTAAAGGAAATGGGGACAAAGCAGAAGTGCTGAATGAGTTACTTCTGGTCAGTCTTCACAAGGGAAAAACAAAGACCAATATTGCAAGGAGGAAGATGGGAAGAGGGGAAGGGAGCACAAATTATTTCATAGAGGTGGATAGGGAGAGGAAGGGGTTGCTAGACTAGAAGGTGAATAAATCCCTAGGCCCAGGCAGCGTACACTCAGGGTGCCAAGGGTGCCAATGGAGCTAGGAGATAAGCTTGCAGCTCCCCTGACTGACCTGTTCAATAGTTCACTTGAGTCAGGAGTGGTACTGCTGGACTGGAGAATAGCACATGTAGTGCCCTTCATAAGAGCAGTCACAAGAACAACCCGGGGAATTCCAGACTGGTCAGTTTGACCTCAACAGTGTGTAACATATGGAATCCATACTTAAGGAAAGTTTAGGAGGGTACCTGGAAGAGAATGACCTCCACGACAGATGGCAGCATGGACTTATGGGAAAGAGATTATGTTAAACAAATCTGATAGACTTCTCTGACTGGGTGACTAAGACAGTAGGCAGAGGCCAAGTGGTGGACATCATATACCTGGATTTCAGCAAGACTTTTGATTCTGTGCCCCACAAGACATTGAGCAAGAAGTTGGCTGATCTAGGGGCAGGTGAGAAATTAAGCAGGTGGGTAACAAACTAGCTGGGGCACAAGACCCAGAGTATGGTGGTAGGGGGAGAGCACTGAAGTACTTGGGAGGTCACCACTGAAGCTGTACAGAAATTGGGGCTCACATCAGCATTTTTTAATGTCTTCATTAATGACATTGTGGCAGGCATCAGGGGAAACTGTGCTTATTTGGGGACAATGCCAAACTCTGTGGGAGAGTGGACACATCAGAATGGATACAGGACCTAAAGGTAGATATGAAAAGATTAGTGAGGTGATCTGGGATCTGGCAACTTGGCTTCAATGCAAATAAATGTAAGGTTATGCACACTGGAGCAAAGAACCCAAGGGCTGAGTACAGCCCGGGTGGATTCTGGATATCTGCATCCAAGGAGAAAAAATACCTGGGGGTGATGATCACTAGTGACCTAAAATATTCCACATACTGTAGGAAGGCAGCAGAAGAGGCAAAATATTGGGCTGTGTCACTAGGGGGATCAGTTGTAGGTGGGAGGAGGAAATACTGCCATTGTGGTTGAGGCCTCACCTGAAGTACAGCATACAGTACTGATGTACATACCTAAAAAGGATATAAATCTACTGGAGTCAGTGCAAAGAGGGCAACAAAGGTGATTATGGGTAATCAGGGTATGACATATGAGGAGAGACTGGAAGCATTTAATATGTACTCTCTGGAAGAGAGAAAGGTAGCGGTGAGGACATGATTGAGACTTTCAAGTATGTGAAAGTGATGAACAAGATGGACAATGCTGGTATCTTCAAGTTTAAAGAGAACAGGACCACAAAGGGACACAGTCTCAAGTTGGAGAGGAGGAGGTTTAGGACAGAGACCAGGCACCACTTCTTCATGGAGAGTATGGGGGCAAGTTGGAATGGACTTCCCAGGGAAGTGATAGGTTGGAACCAATAGCTAGCATCCAGAGAGTGTGTGATAGATTTAAAAGAAAAGTAAAGGTCTCTAGGTGTGGACAGGGGAGCTGGCTACTGGGTCTGGGTCATTAGTTGGAAGTTGAGGACCCTGCAACATGAGCAGACTTGATAAACAGTAAGGTCTTGTTCTGCTGACTTGTTGTATGTTCATGCGATTTGGGTCTCAGATCCTCTTCTCTACCTTGAGAAAATAACAGAAAGCTGAGAATCATATGACATGCACAAAAAGAGAACGTTGTGCAAATCATCAGAAAAGAACTCCAAAACTCATGAATGAGTATGTGTGCTGTGCCATTTATTTAGTGAGAGTCAAGGCAGTGTACAAAAACAACAAATCTCCAGTAGCACCCAAGGATTTTTTTCTGTATGGAATCATATAATGTGCCTTCTGTGAACTCCAGAAATGTCCTCAGAATAGCCAGTAAAGCTCCCCTAGATTTCAGCATCTCACTGAATAGTAATTACTATTCAAGAAATGGCCCTGCATATTTGGAACCCTACTATTGATAGAATTTGGGAAATAATATTTAGGAGATACGCACCCCTACTACAGTATATAGGCACTTCACAGTATGTTTGTAACAGGGTTTCTACTTTCATAACTGTTCACGTGCAGTAGCTTGCTTGTAAAAACTTTCCCTAGAGCATTCAGTTTGTGGCAGTCCAACTGAATAAAGTTGAGCATAAAAACCTTTTGTGTCATTTATGTACTCCAGGAGGTGATGGGGAGTTTTTGGGGTCAGAGACTTCTGATTACAGACTGAAGCTGTACAATATTTGGTCTATATAATAAACAGTTCACAGTGTTAGCACTTGATTCAACTGAAATAAACAATCTGGTATTTGGTGGACAATGATCCTGGTCTGGGGGGTTAACCTGAATGGAAGAGCATGTTGCATGTAAAATGGTAAACATATCTGGTTGATTTATGTGTAGCACTGTTCAGACCAAGCTTGCATTTCATAAGATCAAGATAAAAACAAAAGAATTCTTACACTGAATTGTATGTAGAATGCTGCATTACTCTCTCAATATATTGATGGCATCATTATGCAGTATGTTGGGGATGCTGGGGACACCAGCAGCATCTGCAGGTTGGGGGCTGGGCCTTCCTCACTCCCATTTACCATAAAATGCAAGTTGAAAATCAGGTTTGTGAATGCCACACACACATACAGATACTCCCAGCCTGTACCCTACTGCCTGTTTTGGGGCAGACAGTGATCATGTGGTTCTGGGACACCTCTAGCCCTCCTTTTGATCTAGGAGTCACCCTCACTAACTTCCACTCAAATGCAAGTTCCTGAAATCCTATTCTCCATGCACTCCTTCATTCTGAGCCCTCACCAAACTCCGTTCCCCTCTGGTCACATCTTGCGAGGGCTGCCTTACTCTATGGATGGCACTGTGGGTCAATTATGTGTCAAACTCTTCTTCCCTTCCTCTCACATTTGCAAGACAGTTCTTGGCCATAAGAAGAAGGCTGTAACCCCCTTTGTGGATAACTCATGTGCTTACAGGTATTTGATCATCACCACAAATTAAGTTGTGCAATAATTTTTCATCAGTACTTTGCAACTGAGAACCCTTGTGTTCACTCAATTTTTATTGGTATTTCAAACCTATAGCCATTTTGGTTTAAGTGGTATGTCTGGTTCTTACATTCATATTCATAATATGGAGAACCTAAATGCATTCTTTAACTTGCTTTTGTTTTCAGATTAGAAATATGACAATTATGATCAACCAAATGGAAGTTTATGATAAGAACAATGTGCTCATCATCAGGAAGCAAGTAAAAGAACTGCAGGAGCGCTTGAAAGAATGTGAACTAATAGCTAATGAGACAAAGCCCCCTGAAATTGAGTATGGTGAGTTTACTAATTATATAAATGACAGAACTAATTCTGCATAGCAACCTGCATGATAAGGTCAGCCATGACTTTTGTGAATGGAGTGTGGATAGAAGAAACCTCTCCAGTAACTAGACTGACATGCAGTTTTTGCAGGTGTTTGTTAAAGTTCTAAAGTGTTTAAAAGAGAGAGATAAAGATAGCTTTCAAGTGTCTGGTCTATATACATTGCACATGTCTCAATTTGTAATCTTTGTGGAGCAAGCAATCATCATAATAGACTTTAGGTGGACTCTCATCAGTCCATTTCATTTGGTGGGCTCTCATCAGTCCGTTTCATTCTATTCATACACATTCACTGTCAGTGGCAGCCCAAATTTGTTGTGCGACTGTGTGGGAAAAGAAGTGAGGAAAGACAGCATTATGTACTGTGGTATGAACAGCCACACACTAGCCCCTGTACACTTCAGTACCTCTTAGACTGGAGGTATTTGACACCTGAGAGAAAAAATCTTCAGGAGATGGAGAACAGTGAGAGACTTAAATAGGAAATCACTAGCTGGGTGGACATCATGCTATGGATGGGGTGTACTCCTGAATGCTAGGAATATGTTAGGGCTTGGAGACTAAGTGTGGGAGAGGGGTACTGGACCACCAATGAAGATCAATGAGTGACAAAAAAATAAATAAAGCTTCTTCATGGCCACAAGCAGGGCTACACATATGGCAGCAACATTTCCATTTTGACTTAGCCATGCAACAAGTCAGAACTTTGTTTGGCTGTTTTTGGTGGTGGTGGAACAATGAGCCTCTCTGCACACAAAAAAGTTGCATACCCACCCACCCACACAAATAGAATTTCTATGCCACCATAAATCACCACTCTGGTGAAATTAGAACTAACAATAAATTGTTAAATCACTGAAAATAGAAATGGCCGTGAAGAAAAAAGAAGCACATTCCAGCTCGAATATATTTTGGCAAATAATAAGATACTTTTGCCATGCATCCCCACTCTGCTGAGTTTGGAACAGCAATTAAAACTTAGAAAAAGATGTTGAAAGTTCCCACTGGAGTTTCATTCTGTCCTGGTCCCGTATTCAAAGTACGCAAATGTATGGGTTCTGCAGGGATTCAAACCCAGGTTTCCTGCTTCACTATCTGTGATTAAACTACTGAGCTACACTGCACTGAATGTATTTTGCTGTGGCCTAGGGCATCCTGTGTTCTAATCCCAATAGGTGCTTTAACATAACCATGCACCTAAAAAATACATATATACACTACGGGCTGGATATTCAAAAGGGTTATGCCATGAGCAATAGGGTTGCTCCTGGACAAGTCTGAAATTGCGCCATTCTGCGATATTCAGCAGGAGGCAGTTGGCCCCCCAAGTCATGCTGAGCAACAGCGCAATACTAATGAAGGAATTTTCAACTGGAGGGGGAAGAACCATGCATAAACTGCACAGCCTGATATTCAGCCGGGCTGTGCAGAGTTGTGTAGGTGCAACCCCCAACCTGCGCCTGCACAACTTTGAGCCAAAAAAATAGGAGTAAGTTGAGGGCCACCCACAGGTGAGCTGCCGCATTGCAGGGTGCAACACAGCAGCTGCCACCTGTGGGTGACCCTCCATTTCTTCCCTGTGCCCCCCACAGCCCGATCACAGGCATAATAGTAACCCCCAGATCCCGATTGCGGGCAGAACAGAACTGAACAACCCCCCACTGGCCCGATCGCAGGCAAAACTTTAGTAATCCCCCTGACTGGCCTGATCGCGGGCAAAACTGTAGTATCCCCCGACTGGCCTGATCGCAGGCAAAACTGTAGTAACCTCACCCCTCACTAGCCCAATCGCGGGCATAACAGTAGTAACCCCACCCCCACTAGCCCAATTATGGCATAAGTAGTAACCCCACCCCCACTAGACCGATCGCGGGCAGAGCAGAGTTTTCAACCCTCCACCACAAAGACCAATATCCCTGGTGGTCCTGTGGACCGTGAAGTCCGATCGCAGGCATTAGAGTCAACCCCCAGGTCCAAGTACACTGGTGATCTAGTGGCCCCCACCCACCCACTCCACAGAGCTCCCACCACCGCCTCCCCCGTCAGCCAGTGGGCGGCAGCACCCCACCCGCCTGCTGCCCCGCCCGCCGACTGACTGCTTGGTAGGGCTGCACACCCATTGGTTCAGAGCAAGAGTGGGCATGCAGCCCATACCATACAAGGCAGTCCAGATATGTGAATGAATTCATTCACATATCTGGACTGCCTTGTACGGTATGGGCTGCACAGAGATCTTGGGCCGGTACCACCTGAACAGGGCCATGCTGAGGCAGCCCTGTGAGCTGTGCAGTGTGGACCTGCAGGCACCCACCAGATGGAGTCATGCCATGTCCATGGAGATGACGGTGACCACCAGCATGTGCCTGCTCAACACAGGCACCAGCCAAGGACCAACAAGGGACACCACAGACTTCACCCAGGTGGCCATGGCCCACCGCCCCACACAGGTCTCCGTGGCTGTGCTACTACATGCTGTGTTATGCAGCTGTCTCCCCAGCACACAGGCAGAGTGTACAACACTGACGCAGGACAGACACAGGGTGGCATGCATGCCTGGAATGAGTGGTTCCAGTGCCTGCACCCACAAGGGCGTCCACATGCCATCTGGCTCTGTGGGACTGGCACATATCAACAGGAAGGGGTGCCCAAGCATCACCTGCCAGGTGGTGTGTGTGATGCTATGGGGCACACACCAATGCCTGTGCCACACATCCTGGGAGTGCACAGGATGTCTTCAACTGGCACAGCCCTGTGCCATGCCACAGATATGAACATGGGGATGACTCCACAGGCCACCCAGTGGGCGTGTGTGGCATGGGCAGGGTAAGATGGGCAGCACAGTCCTGGGGATGGGGGTGGGCAGGGTGTGCATGGTGGTGAGGGTGCTAGGGACAGGCTGGGGCACAGAACAGCATAGTAGAGGGCTAACCATGGCATGTTCCACACAGGTAACAGCACATACCCACTGAGGCCCTGGCAGTATCACTCTGGTCCATCCCACCTTGAAGTGCTGTCTGCCCCCAGTGTGCTGCTGTGGCATCCACCATCCTTATCAAGGTTGCAATACCAGTACATGGCCTATGCTGTTCTGTGGTGCTTATGTGGTGCAATGCATGCAGATGAGGTAGTACACAATGGTAATGATATGCTAATGCACCCCACTGTGCCATGCATTAGCTGATGTGCACATTTGCATACGGCATCTGAATATTGAGATACTATGCCGTGCGCAATGGTATTTAGTCAGAGCAAATGGCGGCACGATGCCTACGCATGCGTGGTGCTAAGGGCCTGCAGTGCGCATGTGCACTGTGCTGACATGGTGTCAATCACACAAGCCACGTGAACAGCGCAATGTATTGACATAGCGCATACTGCACGAGACCAGCAATGTGCACTTCACACATGATGGTGTGTTCCTTATCGCACACATGCACACTGTGGGTGGGCATGGTTCCTTGGGCCATTGCACTGGGCACCTGTCTTGACCCTTGCTATAGGTGTCCAGTGTGGACAATGCCATGCCAGATGCTGAGGCGGCTTATGCAGCAGACCTTGCTCATTGTCTCAGGCATACATGAGTTGGTAGCAGCCATGCAGGGCGTGTTGGTGGCAGAGAGAAGTGGGGGATGGCATGCCAGGGAGGCCGGCCAGGGCTGTCGCTAGATTTGCCCATGTCCCCTGTTACCCCTGTTGGGCCTTTCCCTATAGTCCTCCCCTTCCAACTGAACAGTCCCTGTTCCCTGTCCCCTTCCCTCGCTGTCCCAACCCTTCCCCAGCACCTGCTGTTTCTGTACGTTGTTGTTCCATACATATATATTGTCTGGTATACCTGTCTGTGTCCATTTCTGCTTTGCAGGTGGCATGAGGCACCATGCTGCAGTGGCCTAGTGTCCGTCCGTGTTGTGTGCATGTGAGAGGGTGTGCATTGTGCTTCTGTGGTTCCCTGCTGTGTGCTGTGGTCTGTCCCACTGTGGTGGTGTCCATCCCCTGGGTTGTTGGCTGTGCATTGGAGTGCCCATGGGGCAGCAGTCAGGGGTATGTGGTGGGTGTGTGCATGGTGTTGGCTCACGACCATGGTCATTGGTCAGGTACTGTCCGTGCACTGTGTTGGGGTCCTCTGCCTGGCATTGTGCAGTCTGTCCCATGTGGTCTGCCATGCTGTCTGCCACCCGGCCTGTTCAGTGACCATTGTATGGGCTCCCTGTGTGCCTGTGTGGCATGTGTGTGCTTGGCTGCATGCTCCTGGGTGTGGCCTGTTATGGTCTCAGGGGGGTTGGGCATGGCCAGCAGCCTGCCGGGGGGGGCTCCCTTGGTGGTCCTTCGTTGGACGTTGGCACCTCCTGTTACCTGCTATCCATGCCACTGTTGTATTCTGGGCTCCAATGTCAGGTGCCTATGTCTGCCCTGTTGTGCCCTGCTGGTGGAGGCCTCTTGTGGCCTGTCACTGTGCTGCCATGGCCCTGTCCCTGGGTCTGTTCTCTGTGCCCTGACCCCCTCTGTTGCTCTGCTGCTTTGCTGCCACGGGTGCACTGGAGCATTTCTGTGTGCACCATGGCACACCTCTGTTTGTGCCATGGCACTACTCTGTTTGTGCCATGGCACAACTCTGCCATATTCAGCCGCATTGCGCTTGCACAGTTTGGTCTGCGCAATCTCTGAATACAGCTCTAGTTGCACCATGGCACATCAAATTTGTGCTGCACTGGACTTGCGCCGCGCTTTAGTGCATTTCTGAATATCTGGGCCATAATGTCCAAGACAGGAACATTTTGTGATTGCCCACTTCCATGTTTGAGAGTAGTTTTTATATTTTTTTTAATAAAATATGCAAATCATTCAAAAATGTAAAAAATGCTGGGGACCTAAATTGATTTCTGGGAGAGACTTATGTTTTTCTCATGGAGCAAAGCTTGACAATTTATTTATTTATTTAAACAAATTATAAAGCATTATGTCATTCTTTGGCAATTAGTATAGTTTATTTTGAGGTATGTGATGTACTCTTATAAAAGCATGTTGTCATACTTAGAGTTCTAAAATTCTGATGCTCTAAGTTAAGTTATTGTAGTACCAATCATTTCCTATATAGGAGTTTCTCAAATATTCTGCATAGTTAATCTACTTGATTTGACACTGAAGTTTTGTTTTCTGTATAATGCATTTTACCTTATCGGGTTCAGGTGGACAGTCTCTCAGCCTTGCCCCCACTACTCCATGCTATCTTACACACCTCACCGGTCCTGCAGGTGAGTGTCCCCCATGGATTGTCCCCTGTTGGGTGGTCAAAGGAGGGATAGACATCATCTGCATTGGTAAACAGTGTAGATTTACCTGGGGAACTGGCCGGCAGCACCTTCCTCTCCACCTCTTCCCTTCCCTCCCTTTCATGCCACCCCACATCTGCAGTGATGCAAGACCTCCACCTGGTGGCAGCCCAAGACCAGTCTGCTAAGCCACCCTTCCCTCAATCCTCTCACATCCCAGCCTCCAACCTCCAACCCCCATCAACCCAAGCTTGCTCTTTCTTGAAGTTAGGTTGCCAGGGTGGCAGGAGGTAAAGATGCATAGTGCCTCTGCTCTTCATGCCAGTGGCCTGTTTTTCAAGTAAATTTTTTATAACAGAAATTTTTAACATGATTTTTCACCTTTTAATATTTTATTGAATTTATATTCTGTTTTTTACATCAGGTAATAACACAGACAAAGAAACAAAAGCACAATGCCATACAAATGCCATAGATGTTGGTGTGTCTAGACCAAATATTAGCGGGGGTCATTAGAATATATCAAATAACAGGTAATAGCTGCACTCTTGAAAATACATTCCAGCCATTATTTCCACTTAATCCAGTGTTTATAACAGTGCTCCCCTTGATTTATATTTAAAGCAGATACATGACACTGTAACATTAAAACATTACCCCCATCCAAAACCCCTCTAAGTACTTTAATCTTCTTTTCCCAGCTTCTGTACCGAAAAGGTCTAACAAATAAAAATAAACAAAAAAAATCTACTCTTCTCTACTCTCCACTAGGTCACTCACAGCACAGCACAGCACAGCACAGCACAGCACAATCACATATTGATCATCTCTTCCTCGGGCAATGTAGAGGATTCTATATCACCACTATCAAGGTGTGAGTGTATAAATGACACTAGCTGATCTACATCATAAAAAAAGATACTGTGCATCTTTATATTTGATTTTAACCTTAGCAAGGGATAGCAACTAAAATCCCCCCCCCCCCCCATTTTCAAAATCTCTTGCTGGAACCCCAGAAAATGTCTTCTTCTCTGTTGAGTAGGATAGGCATAGTCAGGAACAATTGAAAATCTGACATTTTTATAAATTAACGGGGCTTTAATCCTAGATTGCCACATTATCAGCTCATGGTCAGTGTCAAATGCAAAAGTAATAAAAATGGTGGATTTTTTGGAAGATTCTGTTTTCTTGTGATTCCTTGGGTTAAATTGTCTGACAGTGGTTCAAACAAAGAAATAAAAATGTCTCTGACCAAGTCCCTGACAGAGTCAAAAGTGCTATCCAGAGATTGCGGCAGTCCAACAATTCTCAAGTTTTTGTAACGTTGCTGGTTTTCCAACACCTCTATTTTCCTCTCGAAATTGTGATTCTTTCATATCAGGTTTGCAGTAGTAGCCTCCAACCCAGTGATTTTATTGCTGTTTTTGTGTATTTCAGCCTTGCACACCTCCACCTCTTTAGCCATTATTTTAACCTTCTCTCTATTTTTCTTAGCATCCACCTGAAGGAAAGCAACTTTTTCTGCCAGCGTTGGAATTTTCTATCAAACAGCTGAGTCCATTTGAACAATGTGTTGAGAGTGTCTCCCATAGAGTCTATTGTATGTCTTGATGTTGATTTTGAAGTCAGTGTCTCAGTTAGGACTGCTTTAGTCTCCATAGTCTCCATAGTCACAGTTCCTGGGGTCATTTCCGTATCTAGAATATCATGACTTGATATGGAAACAAAGGTATTCCTTAGGTCTTTTTCAGTGTTCAGGGGGAATGTTATAAGCCAAAGTGTTGTCGTCCTCTTTGTAGTTTCTACTCACCAGCTATGAGTGGATAAGCTGTTTGGCAACCAGCGTACGCGAGTGAGAGGTCCGACTCTGCTCCCTCACCCTGCTGCTGCTTTGGTTGCCGGGCTCCAGCCAAAAATACTTTTCAAGAGGTTTGATTCTCAGTGATGTGTACTCCTCAGAAGAGGCAGATGAAAAAACTTTCCATTTATCCGCCATCCATCACCTTAATCAGGTACAAACAGAAAAACTTCTCCTCAGAAATGTTAGTTCTTGCCACAGCAGCCTGTCATCATGATTTTTAATATGTTTATATGTACTGTTACTGTGTCTCTTAGAGTTATAAGAGTTTCTTCTCAAGTCTTTTGTATGCCAGAACTGTGCAGCTTCACATCTCAGTTCTCTTACCCAAAGAACTCGAGGATACACTCATAACTATAACAGAGACCGTAACTGAAAAAATATAAATGTGCACATTGCAGATCAGGCCCTCTGCTCCCACAGTGCCAAACTCAAAGTACAATAGTGTGAACAGAAGACAAACAGGGTAACCCTCCTGTCTGTTCTGAGTCTGAATCACCTACCAGCCTCGAGTTCTGGGGGTCAGATGTGAACCTTATGCTAGCATACCGAGTTAACAGGCTCAGATATGTACCCTCTCCAGGGGATGCAGTACAATCCTTTGCTCAGTGGCACCCAGCCAGGTTCCCACAATTGTACCCTTATGACTCAATATGAGACCTAGGTACTGTATATTCTTACCTTTAGCAAGATTAGTAACACATTCAAGCCCTTTTGAGCTCTTAACAGCTGTCAGAATTAAACACTGGTTCAGCATTCACATGCAAAAGAAAACTGAGAACACAGGCAGAATTTCAAGTAAAATACTGTTTACTAAAAATTGTAAAATAGGTAAACTATCAAACACAGAACATATACAATGAATTGTTTTTAGAAATTCTGTGAAGCGCCTTGATAATTTGAAAGGCGCTCAACAAATAAAGATATTATTATTTATTATTATTACTAAAAATTGTAAAATAAGTAAAATATCAAACACAAAACATATACATTAATAACTCACAGTCAAAATAAATGGGAAAATTACAGAACAAAAACGCCTACACAATCTTAAGTTCTTGCCTAGCTAGATGTTGCAAGAAGTGCCTTGCTTTTGTCTACAGACAACAGTCTTACCCCTCTTGAGTCCAGAAATAAAAAGCAATGTTTCCCTAGATGCCTGACCATTCCAAAATCCATCTCCCCACCCCCTTGGTGAGGTCACAGTTAGATCCTCCTATTGACTTCATTTCTACTGTGGAAATCAATGGTCGGCAATTGTTAAAATATGAGTCTCTTTCATCAAAGCCTTCTTCTGATCTCTTTACTGGTTTCCTGTCTCACAAGAATGATCTTAGGTTTATGACTTAAGGTTCTGTAACCAAATATTCTCTTCCTGCAAGAATCATAAAATTTTATGAGGTTTTATCCTCTGGCTTATGGCCGGAGGTCCTTTGTTAAAACAGAACAGGAAACCTTTGATCAGTTTCCCCCTAGTCAGCTTTTACGATAGCCAGCTGCTTCAACATACTGTCAACTTTGAGGTCAAAGATCAGACCTCTTTCACACTGGCTGACTTGTGTGCCAAGCAGTCACAGATACACATACACATTTATTTAAAATACAAATATTATACATATAACAATAAGTAGGCAGCAGAGCTTCACACCCCTTCCCACCTAGACTGAATTTGGAGGCTCTATCCCAGCATGGGATGAGTTCCCCAAGTCAGTTCATAGCTTAAACTGACGTGAAAGTCCATCTGCATTTTTATGGGCTGCCCTGGCCCTGTGTGCGACAGTCATCTCACACCCTTGCAAGGCAAGGCTCCATCTTAATAGCCTACCATTTGTTTTACTCAATTGTGCTAACCAAACCAGGGGTTGTGGTCAGTTTGTACCTCAAAATGCTGTCCATACAGGTATAGCTCTAACTTCTTTAGTGCCCACACCATGGTAAGTCTCTTATTTTCCACAATAGAGTAAGCCTGCTCCCTGGGAAGTAACTTTTTACTGAGGTACACTATGGGGTGATCTTTCCTTATGTTGGATGTCTGACTCAGCCCTGCCCCAATACCCACATCTGAGGCATCAGTCTGGACAACAAAGGGTCTGCTATAGTTTGGACTTGTCCATACAGGAGCACTGCACATTGCCTCCTTTAGTCAGGTAAAGGCTTGTTCACAGGCTGGTTCCAAGGTAATTTTCTTAGACATCCTTTTCTTTAATGGGCCAAATAGGGAAGCAGCCAGGGCACTGTAATTTTGGTACAAATTTCCAATAGCACCCTGCTGTCCCTAGAAAACTCCTGACCTGCTTCTGTGTTTCTGGTCTGGGCCATGCCTTGATTGCCTCTATTTTCACTGGGTTAGGATGGAGCTGTCCCTGGCCCAAGGTATGCCAGCTCAGCCATGGCCACCTGGCACTTATCAGCTTTTACAGTGAGTCTGGCTCTCTGTATCCAATTGGATCATAAATAATAACTAAAGCAACAAGCCTAGTTTTCCTACTGTGCTAATATATTTTCTGCTTTACTGTTTCATCTGGCAGTCTATGCCTAACCATGCCACAACTAATCTATGCACTCTGCAGCTGTTTTAATTACCACTGGTATTGAGTTGTCTACTGATGCTGCTGTCTGTTCATTGTTGTACTGTGTATTCTTTCCTTACCTCAACCTATGTAACCCCCCAGGTTGCATCTGGAAACAAGCGGTCCCCGCTCAGTATGCTTATCTGGTAAATCTCTTAAATAAATAAATAAATAAATAAATAAATCCTGTCCAGCACTTCCCTAAGGTGGGACAGGTGTTCCTCCCAGCTGGCACTAAAGATGGCAATGTCATCTAGGTACGCCATGGCGTACTCCTCTGCACCATTTCATACCTGGTTCAGCAACCTTTGGAAAGTATCAGGGGCATTCTTCATTCCGAAAGGTATAACTTTAAATTCAAATAACCCTATTGGAGTGATGAAGGCTGACTTCTCCCTAGCTCTTACAGTTAACTCTACCAGCCAATACCCTTTTTGTCAGGTCAATAGTTGTAAGTTATGTTGCCCATCCCAAATTGTCTTGAAGTTTGTCTGTGCATGGCATTGGGTGGGCATCAGACTTCATGACTGCACTAAGTTCACAATAGTCCACACAAAAATGAGTAGAGTCATCAGGCTTGGGAACAAGGCCTATGGGTGAGGCCTAGGGGCTGTGGGATTTCTGGATTACCCCTAAATCCAGAATTTCCTCCACCTCCCTCTTAATGTCCTTTTGGACAGCCTCTGGCAACTGATATGCTGTCTACCATATGGGCGACTGTGTCCCTGTCTCCACATCATGCATCACTAAGGGGGTTAGTCCAGGCTTAGCGATAAACAATGGAGCAAAGTCTGCTAAAACCTCCATTACTTCCAGGATCTGTTCTGGGGTCAGTTAGGGTGACATTTTCATTGCCTCGACAGAGGACTCCTACTTGCTTTCATCCAGCAAGTCTAGAAGGAGGTCTCCTTCATCTGTTCCCTTCCCAGGACTACACACTGAAAAACACCATGTCAGCCCTATTAGCATATGGCTTCATCATGTTGACATGGTACATTCTTTGTGTATGTCTCCTGTTGGGTAGCTCCATAATGTAGTTTACGTCATTTACACATCTGACTACTTTGTATGATCCTGTTCTCTTGGCCTGCAGCTTGTCTTTCTGGACTGGGATTAGGACCATGACTTCCTGACCTACAGTGTATGAGCAAGCTCTGGCTCTGTGGTCATACCACACCTTTTGTTTTTGTTGGGCAGCTGCCAGGTTGCTCTGGGCTGTCACCATAAGCTCTTTCAGCTTTTCTCTAAACCTAAGGACATAATCCACTATGGGAGTTCCCTGGGTGGTGTGCTTGCCTTCCCAGCCCTCCCAAATCAAGTCTGGGGGCCCACATACCCTATGTCCATATAAGAGCTCAAAGTGGAAAAACCCTGTCAACTCTTGGGGCACCTCCATGTATGCAAACAACAGGTGGGAAATATATTTCTCCCAGCCCCTCCCATGCTGTTCAGCAAATGCTTGGAGCATTGATGTAAGGGTGCTATTAAATCTTTATACAAGCCCATTGGATTGTGGGTGATAAGATGTCATGCATCTCTGCTCCACCCTACACCTCTCTCACAAACATTTCATCAGGTCTGACATGAAGGAACCCCCTCAATCAGTGATAACCTCCTGCAGAAACCCAACACAGGAGAAAATCCCTAGTAAGGCATCTGCCACTTTGTCTGTTCTCAGTGAGGATAGGGCAACTGCCTCTGTGTACCAGGTGGCATAATCCACCACAGTTAGGATGAACCTCTTCCTGGAGGAGCTGGAGATATTTAAAGGCCCCACAATATCCATTACCACCCTCTGAAATGGCTCCTCCACTAAGGGCAAGGGAATTAGGGCAGCTTGGGTTTTCTTTCCCACCTTCCCTATTTCTTGGCACTGGTGACAAGACCTGCAATACTCCTTCACCTGCTGGGTGAAGTTGGTTCAATAGAAATTCTGGTGCAACTGCTGCATAGCGTATGCGATTCCCAGATGACCAGACATGGGAATATCCAGTGCAATCTTGAGCAACTGCTCATGGTACCCCTGGGGAATGACAAGTTACCTGCCCATCTTCCCTCCCTCTGTTTTAGCATCCTGTGTATACATCAGTCCATTGTCCCAATAAACTTTATGTTTCCCATCATGTCCCTGTGCTCCATCAGAGTCTGCTGAAGCCCTCAGCTTCTCTAGACTAGGGTAATTTCTTTGAGCAGCTGCAAACTCCATACACGTTCCTAAGGCATGGGGCAGGTCCTCTTCAGTGCCTACACTAGAGTCCCTAGCTCTAGCATCAGGGCATTCAGGATCACTGCCATCCCTAATCCTCTGACTATGGGTCACATCTCCTTCCTCGGAGTAACTCTCCACAGCTGTTCTGTTAACTGCTACCAGTGGAATTTCTACCCCCCCTTTCATTATTCTCCTTATCCGGAGGCACAGGCTGGGAAACCAGCCTCACAGTGGTTTCCACAGGGGCTTCTATGGGGTCCAGGGAACTACAGTTTTCCTTTGCCACTTGGCTGTGGTTAACTGCACACACTATCCCCTGTTTGAGATTGTTGCCAATAATTACATTGACTGCCAATGTTTCTGCTATGGCAACCTTTTGCACAGTCACCCCAGTCTCACCCCAGTCTAGGAGAACACTAGCGAATGGCAATGTTTTCTCCTCCCCAATGAATCCCTGTACAGTTACAAATTGATTGGGTATAAGTTGACCAGGCTCTACCAAATCCCCTTTTACCAAAGTCAGAGATGCCTTCGTGTCCCTTAACCCATATGTCTGTACTCCATTCACATTGACTGGGTGTATGTGTTCCCTCATGTTTACTGGCATGCTTTCAGGGACACACAAACAACCCACTTCTTTCCAGCACAACTCTGTGCGCTGTTTACCCTTTTAGGACACTGCCTTGCAATATGTCCAGTTTCTTTCCAAACCCAATATTCATTTCTTTTCTCAGGTAAATCTTTTCTTTGTAACCTGGGACTACCTGGTTTCAGTGGAGGCAGGGAGGATTTTAGCTGCCCTGAAGGTGCAATTTTCCCTTTCTGCACTGCCACACCTGCCGCATTCCCTCTCAGAGAAGGTCTGCTCCTGGCATAGCAGTCCAAGAGTACAGCAGCCTCTTGCACTGTTTATGGATCTCGGTCCTCCAGCCAGATTTTCAGCTCTTATGGGCATGCCCCCCAAAATTGCTTTAACAGTACAGCATTTTACATTTTTTCTACAGAGTTTGCTTCAATTTCTTCCCATCAATGTTTTAAAAACTGACATTGTTTAGTGGCTAACTCCTCATAGCTCATATCAGGGTTTCTCATGAGCTTACAGAATTTAACTCTGTATGCCTCTGCAGTTAGCTCATTTTTTTTAAAGTGCAGCTTTATAAAGTGCAGCTTTAAGTTTGCTGTAATCATTACTGTCCTCATTGTCCATTTGACCCAGTGCATCCTGAGCTTTTCTGGTAAGTAGCAGGGATAGCTGGAAGCTTCAGTACTCTCTAGGAATATTTGCCTGAATACATACTTTTTCAAAGGAATTTAAAAAGGCATCCATATCTTCCCCCTCTTTAAAATCAGCTATCAATTTAGAATTTAATTTGTAACCCAGTTCTATAGTTCCAGTCAAACCCAGACCACTTACCTGCTCTGGTGCTGGTGTTTGGAATCGTAGCTTCTCCAATTCATGTTGCCTTTGGTGCTCACGCTCTTCTCACTCGGTTTCTCACTGCTCTCCCTTCTCCTCTCTCTCAGCACAACTGCCTCAGCTGGTCTGCAGTGTGCTCACTGTAGTTGGAAGCAATCTTCTTCCCTAACTACGGCTACACTAACTTGCACCCGAAAAAAAATAAAACAGGTAGCGAACTTAGACTGTAAGCACAATGATATAGTTCTGTTTACTTTAAAAAAAATGTTTTATTTTGCATGTGAGCTGTACAGTATCAATCAGACACACTGGACTGTTAATGCCTGTGTTGCCAAATACTTTTAAATCCCACAGCTGCCCACCAAATCTGTCACAAATGTACTCCGTAGGTCAGGCCCTCTGCTCCCACAGTGCAAACCTCAAAGTGCAATAGTGTGAACAGGAGACAAACAGGGTAACCCTCCTGTCTGTTTTGGGTCTGAATCACCTACCAGCCTTGAGTCCTGGAGGTCAAATATGAACCTTATGCTAGCATATCCAGTTAACAGGCTCAGATATGTACCCTCTTCGGAGAATGCAGTACTATCCTTCACCCAGTGGCACCCAGCCAGGTTCCCAAAATTGTACCCTTATGACTCAATATGAGACCTATTTATATTCTTACCTTTAGCAAGATTAGTAACACATTCAAGTCCTTTTGAGCTCTTAACAGCTGTCAGAATTAAACAATGGTTCAGCATCCACTTGCAAAAGAAAACTGAGAAAACACAGGCAGAATTTCAAGGAAAATATTGTTTACTAGGACCTTGTTTACTAGGATAGAGGGGTTGAGGACTGATTTGCCCTCCGGTTTGTTCTTGGGGGGTGCTTAGATCCTTACCTCTGAACGGGTGCGCAACCTGGGAGTGGTACTTGACGATGGTCTGCCCTTCATTATCAGGTGTCAGCAGTCATGAAGTTAGCCTTTTATCATCTTAGCAACATTGCCAGGGTCAAACACCTTGTTCTGTCCAGTGATCTGCCTGTATTGGTCCATGCCTTTGTGACCTCGCGTCTTGACTATTGTAACTCCCTTTACTTAGGGCTTCATGGGGTTGATATCTGCCACTTGCAGCTAGTGCAGAATGCTGCTGCTCGTTTAGTGACTGGGGTGTCTAAGAGATCTCATATTACCCCAGTGCTATGTGAGCTGCACTGTCTGCCGATCCAGTGGTGGATTACCTTTAAGGTAGGTTTGTTAACCTACAGAGCTCTACATGGACTTGTTCCCGACTACTTGAAAGAGCTTCTGATTCCTTACATCCCTGTGCAACAAGTTCGCTCAGCTGACGGGTTGCTGGAGATCCCGAGGGTTACTTTGAATTCTCCTGGGGCCCACACTTTTATGTTTGTGGACCCAACACTCTGGAATTCTGTGCCCTGTCAGCTTCAGGAGTGCAGGACTGTGGTGAGCTTTTAGCAGGCACTAAACACATTTCTGTGGAATAAGGCTTTTCCAGATTTATTATGAGATTGACACTGTGTTTTAATGAATTGTTTTTAAAAATTCTGTGAAGCGCCTTGATAATTTGAAAGGCGCTCAAAAAATAAAGATATTATTATTTATTATTATTACTAAAAATTGTAAAATAGGTAAAATATCAAACACAGAACATATACATTAATAACTTACAGTTAATAAGATAAATGGAGAAATTACAGAACAAAGATACCTACAAAATATTTAAGTTCTTGCCTAGCTAGATGTTGCCAGAAGTGCCTTGCTTTTGTCTAGAGACAAAAGTCTTACCCCTCTCGAGTCTAAAAATAAAAAGCAGTGTTTCCATAGATGCCTGATCATTCCAAAATCCATCTCCCCACTCCCTTGGTGAGGTCACAGTTAGATCCTCCAATAGACTATATTTCTACTGTGAAAATCAACAGTCAGCAATTGTTAGAATATGAGTCTCTTTCATTAATGCCTTCTTCTAATCTCTTTGCTGGTTTCCTGTCTCGCAAGAATGATCTTAGGTTTATGACTTAACAAGGTTCTGTAACCAAATTGTCTCTTCCTGCAAGATTCATAACACTTTATGAGGTCTTATCCACTGGCATATGGCCAGAGGTCCTTTGTTTAAACAGAATAGTAAACGTTTGATCAGGTTTCCCTTAGCCAGCTTTTATAATAGCCAGCTGCTTCAACACTCAATCACCTCTGAGGTCAAAGGTCAAGCCTCTTTCACACTGGCTGACTTGTGTGCCAATTAGTCACAAACACATACACATTTATTTAAAATACAAATATTATACATATAATAATAAGCAGGTGGAAGAGCGTCACACACATTAGTAAGCTACTTTTTATTTTAAACAAGTCAGGTATTTTTTCAATTAAAATATTTTATTGAGGAGATCATCATAAACAATACTACCCATTTGATACACTCTACTTTAAAGATCAAATGCAAATATATTTTAAAAAGCAACCCCTTTTCCTGACACAAGGACAACCAGGCTTTCTGTATTACAAATAAACTGGAGAAATTGCAATTTGTTATATATAAATGCTATTTTACTGTCACTTTTATTTGATGGCTTTACAAAAGGTCCTACTGCTTTTTCAGACTAGCTGGGAAAATCTTGGGTGGGTGGTAATCTCATTTAAGTAAGAATTGCATCATTTTCATCAAGGGCCTAACAGCTTAGTATATGCACAGTACATCAGCTTATGAAATAGCAAACATCAGTTGTCACTTCAAGCAGTACTGTATTAAATATCTAGTAACTTTTACAGGATGATGCTAAATCTTTGGGGACAGTATTAAACAAGAGAAGAGGTAACCAAACCTCATAATCTCATGTGAATTATTTTTCCATTTTCCTAACAAACATAAATGCAGTTCTATTTTGATTCACCCCAGTAGTATCCTTCAGAAGTAGTCATGTGTTTTGTGTTGAGCAATGATTTCTTTGCAGCACCTGTAATGTCCCCTGTAACCCCTAAAATAAGGTTTTCCCTAAATTGTCTTATTTATAATTCTTATATATAAAACTTAGTGAGTGCAGCAGCTGTGCAGCTCCTATGATTCCACTTAAACTGGTTTTTGCTACCCCTATGATTCCAGTGAAATTACAGTGGCGTGAAAAAGTATTTGCCCCCTTCCTGATTTTCTCTATTATTGCATATTTGTCACACTGGATGTTTTCAGGTCTTTAGAGAAAATGTAATATTAGATAAAGGGAACCTGAGTGAACAAATAACACTTGCTTTTTTTTTTTTTTCATTTCACCTATTTAATGAAAAAAGTTAACCAACAACAACTGGCACTGTGTGAAAAAGTAATTGCCCCCTTACACTTAATAACTGGTTGCTTAACATTTAGCTGCAATGACTGCAACCAAACACTTCCTATAATTCAATATCAGTCTTTCACATCGCTGTGGAGGAATTTTAACTCACTCTTCCTTGCAGAACTGCTTTAATTCAGTAACATTTGGTAGGTTTTCGAGCATGAACTGCTCGTTTCAGGTTCTGCCACAGCATCTCTATTGGGTTTAAGTCTGGACTTTGACTAGGCCACTCCAAAACTTTAATTTTACTTTTTAGCCATTCTGATGTGGACTTGCTTTTGTGTTTTGGATCATTGTCTTGCTACATGACCCAACTACGCTTCAGCTTCAGCTGACGGAAGGATGACCGGACATTCTCCTTAAGAATTTTCTGGTACAGAGCAGAATTCATGGTTCCTTTAATTTTGGCAAGTCATCCAGGTCCTTAGGCAGCAAAGCATCTCCACACCATCACACTACCACCACCATGTTTGACTGTTGGTATGGTGTTCTTACTGTGGAATGCTGTGTTTGCTTTACGCGAGACATTATGGGATCCATGTCATCCAAAAAGTTCCACTTTGGACTCATCTGTCCATAGAACATTTTCCCAAAAGGCTTGTGGATCATCCAGGTGCTTTTTGGCAAATGTGAGACAAGCATTTATGTTCTTCTTGGTTAGCAGTGGTTTCCGCCTTGCTACTCTCACATGAAGCCCATTTTGCCCAGTCTCTTTCTGCTTGTGGAGTCATGAACACTGACCTTAGCTGAGGCAAGAGAAGCCTGCAGTTCTTGGATGTTGTTTTAGGATCCTTTGAGACTTCCTGGATGATTTTACGCTGCGCCCTTGGAGTAATTTTGGCAGGCCGCCCACTCCTGGGAAGATTCACTACTGTTCCAAGTGTTCTCCATTTGGAGATTATGGCTCTCACTGTGGTTCGATGGAGTCCCAGAGCCTTAGAAATAGCTTTGTAACCCTTTCCAGACTGATAGAGGGCAACACATTTTTTTTCTGATCTTTTCAGGAACTTCCTTTGATCATGGCATAATGTGCTGGTTGAATCTTTGTGCTGGCAACGTGACTCTGATGGTAAGGGTCAAAATAAGTGAGGTTTATATTGAGCAGGGCTGGCTGTAATCAAGCCTGGCTGTGTTCAATCAGCTGACTCTAATTATCCTTTTAATTGGGTTGATTTAACTAGGGGGCAGTTACTTTTTCACACAGTGCCAGTTGGTGTTGGTTAACTTTTTTCATTAAATAAATGAAATAAGTAAAAAAAAAAAGTGTTATTTGTTCACTCAGGTTCCCTTTATCTAATATTATATTTTGTCTAAAGACCTGAAAACATCCAGTGTGACAAATATGCAATAATAGAGAAAATCAGGAAGGGGGCAAATACTTTTTCACGCCACTGTATACTATTAGGGGTTCGTTGTCTGGCACTGACCAAAATGGTTGCCTAATCCCCTTCCTCTCTACCCCACCAGTCCTTGCCCCAAACCACCCACACAGGGCAACAGCCTAACATTAAATTGTCAAAAAATCCTGTTTTGCAAGGTCTAGAGGAATTGCTAGAACCCAATTTGATGCCACTACCTTCCATGGAGCACCTCCTGTACCACAATACTCCCTAGCCCAGAGGGAGCCTGCAGGGCCCTTCTCAGATGCTGTTGCCTGATGCCCTTCCCACAGATGGGTGGAACAGATGTTCCAACAACTTCTTCTGGAAATCAAATCCTTAAAAATGGAAGCAGACACAAGTGTAGTAGCTACAGTATCAATGAGGTTTCTGACCAACTGGGTATCACAGACAAATGGAACCAAATTACAGAAAATACCTGCTGTGATCAGCAAGCTGAGCTCAGAGAGCAATCAATAATCATCACTCAAGGCCCAGTGACATGGATGACTGAGGCTCAGCAAGTGCCTTACCTGCTGCCATGCCAGTGACCCATGTTTGGGAAAGGCAACAGCTGCCGGGGGTCAGAGGATTGAGTGTTCAGAGGGGAGCTCTCCTCCTTTGCAGAAGGGGGGGGTTCTGTAGTCCGCTGTTCTACTGTCACTTGGAGGAATCCTGTTGGAGGAACATGTGGACACATCAAGTGGGAGGGCCCCATGTCCAGAGCACTGGGGGGAATCTCCAAGGAGGCAGAGCTTCACAATATATTCCTTGCACATCTGTGGTCGGTTGGGGAGAAAAAGGAGGAACAAAATGTGGAGGATGGACTTAATGAAGCCCTGTCTGTCTGATTGCAAACCTGCTCAGCTGCTCCATGTGTGGGACATGTCTAAATGAGTTAAGGGAGAAAGGACAGCCCTCCTGCCCTGGTCCTGCTGTGGGGGGGGGGGAACCACAGAAGATACAACACCTGACCTCATATGCAGCTGGAAATGTCTGCAGCAGATGGGAACAGGGGCCAATATAGTGCCCAGGAGGAAAAACACCTATATATGTTAAAAAAAAACATCATTCAACAAGACGAGACAAACTCAACAACCTTGAAAACAGTGGTCATTGCAGCAGCCTAAAATTCATGGGCTTCCCTGAACATATATAGCTGTGGGACACTACTGGTTTTCTCTGCCAAGCCCTACCAGGGTTGCTAAAACTGCCTGCAACCTCTGCTGTAAAACTGAATGAGCTCACTGATCACTAGCCCACGTGCTTGAAAGGGATGAGAAACCCAAACCCGCAATTGCCAGATTCTTCCATTTTCAAGTAAATGAGGACATCCTGTGGTGATCAAGGAACCTGGGTACACTGGATTGGCAAGGTCACAAAACCATGATTTTACAGGATTACTCTTAGGACCTAACTTGACTGTGTGGCATAGATCTGCACAACTGCCTGCTGTTCCTAGAAAGGTGGATAAACAATATCCTGCCCCTTTTGCTAAGCTGTACTATTCTTCACAGTCTGAAGCAGATTCTGTGGTAATAATGACTGCTCATGATAGATCTAAAGAGCATAAACACTTGAACTCCCTGTCTCCAAACAAGGAGTCCAGGAAGCTGGGTGTCATAGGTAAGAGGACTTTTGCCTGAGCTACACTTGGCCTAAGGATTGCAAATTATCAGGCATGCATGATGAAATATCAGAATTGCCTACGGAAAACTGTGCTGACTCTAGCTGAAAAATTGCCCAAAAATCAGGACAAGATCTTGGATCAGTAGACAATTACTAATGGCCAAGAGTCTGGTAAGCATCTGCTAAGGTCAGCATATGATGCTTCTGATGCTGCTGCCAGAGCTACTGCCTCAGGTATCTGCATCAGATGCCACTCCTGGTTTCACATATCTGTATCAGATGCCACTCCTGAATTAGAGCAGCTGTTTTTATCTTGGATGTCCATCAATCAGTAATGAAGGCCCCTTTCAGAGGGAAGCAGTCATTTGGGAATGATGTTGAAAACACTTTAAGGGATCTATAGACTTCAAGAATGACACTTAGATCCCTGCACATTTTGAAACCTAAGCCCAGTGGAAGGGGTTGCAATTTGTTTCAAAGGATCTATGCCCATCCTGTAAGAGGTTATTTCAGACAGCCCCAACCGTAGATCACAAAGGCCTCATCCCTCTGCCTCCCAGACCACAAACTTGCCCCTTGGAGCCTAGGCCCAGCTCACAAAGGGTCAGACCATTATCGGATCCTGTCCTGTGGTCCCCAGTGCATTTGGACTCATCTCCTTTTCCTCAGGACTCACTGCTTCAAGAGGTTTGATGGCAGGCCGTATCTCCCTCTTTCTAGAAAAATGGAGTGAGATCACTACAGATGTGTGGATTCTGGAGGTGGTTCAGCAAGGACATTCTCTAGAGCTCTTTACAAGTCCTCCAGTTACTCCCAAATGCCAAGCCTATATCCCCCAGAACATCTTGCCTTTCTGCTGAAGGAGTTTCAATCACTTCTCCACAAAAAGGCTGTAGAACTGGCCCCAGCAGTAGAAATAAATCAGGGTTATTACTCCTGGTGCCTTCTGGTTCCAAAATGGACTAGGGATTTACATCCTATATTAGACCTACAGGAGTCATGACCTGAACATACTGTATACATAGAATACAAGAAGTTCAGAATGGTGTCCCTCCAGTCTCTGTTACCCCTGTTTTTAAAGAGAGACTTGATGGTTGTGCTGGACATGAAGGATGCTTACCTTCATGTCAATATCAGAAAATCCCACAAAAGATATCTCCCGTTCATGCTTTAGAGCTCTCACTACCAATATTGGGTCTTTCCTTTTGGCTTATACTCTACCCCACATGTCTTTACCAAAGTATTTGCAGTGGTTACTGTGGCCCTCCTCAGGGAGGATCTGTATGTTTTGCCATACATAAACAAATGGCTATTAAAGGACCTGTCCTGGGGGGGTGACCCTCTTTTGCCCGACACCCCGGTGGTGAAACATGGAAAAAGACCTCTACAGCAACAGTCGCAGTAATGGTCTGTTTCCATGTTTCACTTTCTCCCAGTGTTCTGCCCCCTTCCCGGACCAACTCCAACCTGGAGTTGAGAATCCTAAAGTTTGGGGAGTGCAGGGAGCAGAGCTCCTCACATGGGGGTGTGGGGGGCACAGCCCCCCACAGAAAATACTGGGGGATTGGGTGGCACAATACCTGCATCAGTATTGTGCCATTGCTGTGCAGGATGTCGGCAGTTTTACTGTACACCTAACTTGGTGCTTCCATCCTGGGAAGCAATAGTGTGTGCACTGTTTCAGAACAGACAGCTGTTTGACCAACTGGGCAGATTGGTCAATGAGCAGAAGATGGTCCTTACTCCTTGCCAATGTCTCCAATACATTGGGGCCATGGTTGACAGAGGTCTGGGTTGGGTGTTTCTGCCCTCAGGCTATGCCATGATACTAGCGGCTCAGGCACAGCTGGTGACCCTGGTGATTATGTGTTAGCCCATTTTCTCTTAAGACTAGTCTTTTTGGGGGCAGAAGATGATGGATGGAAGGTCTGGCAGGTCCTAAAAAAAGACTAATCCATTTGATGACTGCTGCCATTCTGGCAGCTCTGTTGGCCCACCTCCATATAAGAATGCCACAATGGTTTCTCAGGGTACAATGGGTTCAGCATTCTGATGACTTGGAGTGACACATACAGGTCACTCCTCTTCTTTGTTGTTCCCCCTTTGGTTGTTGGACAGATCCAACCTGTAGAAATTGTCACAATTCTGGGGTTGTTCCCTTGCTGGTCATGACCACATAGGCTTCAGAGACAAGTTGGAGGCTCATCTGATCCCTTTCCAGGTCCATGTTCAATGGTGCCCTCTAGATTCGATGCTTCACAGCAATACTCTGGAAATGAGGGTTGTTCCATGTGGTCTATAGGCTTTTGCTGCCCTCCTTCTTGGAAGCAGTTGTTGATTCACACAGAACATATGTCAGTGATGTACTACATCAGTTGACAAGGCAGAGTTCATTCATATGCTCCGTGCAGAGAAGAACCAAGAGTTTTGCATTGGATGGTGGAACACAACATACATCTGTCAGCAGTGTTCCTCCCAGGGACCCTAAATGCACTTACGGATCATCTCAGTCAATTGTACACCCTCAGCCATGAATAGAAACTCTCAGACTCCACTGTGTATAGCCTATGAGTATTCAAAAAATGGGGTCATCCTGACATACACCTGTTTGCATCTCCATGTAGTACAAAATTGCTGCATTTCTACTTGCTCACTCCAGGGCCTGGAGTTTTGTGGTGATACAGATTGTCCCTCTCTTGGAAAGGGAGGTTCCTGTATGCTTTTCTCCTGTTCCCTCTCATACAGAGGATTCTGGTGAAACTGTGGGCTGAGCATACCATCCTAATTTTGGTGGCCCCTTACTGGTCCAGCAAAATTTGGTTTCCACTTATGGTTCCAGTAACTGGTGGTGGAACCTACTAGCCTGCACCCCTTGTGATTCAGCCTTCTGACACAGAGGCAGGTGCTCTGGTGCATTGGATCTTCAGTCTCTGCACCTTCACGAAGAGGGCCAAGGACATAGAGCTCTCCCACTTCAAGATTTCCCCAGCAATGGCTGATGTGTTTTTGGCAGCTAGAAAGCCATCTACTGAGTACACTCATTCAAAAAACTGGAAACTTTTATGGTATGCTGTGTGGGGCATGTACTAAATCCCTTTACATATCCAGCTCTTAAAATTCTGAACTACCTACTGTCCCTCAGGGACTCGGGACATGGGTATTCCTCCATACAGGTCCAAAAGGCTGCCTTGTTTTTGCCTTCCATGCCCTATCTGAGGGTAAGACAGTGGCCCATCTAGAAGTTTCCTGGAGATTTCTAAGAAGTCTCCTTCTTGTGCACCCCCTGTCTGAGTATTGGTTGTAGTGTGAGAATTTTATTTGGTTTTAGAAACCCTCACTGTACCTCCCATTGAGCCTGAAGCTACTTGTGAGATTCATTTCCTCTCTTGGAAGACATTGTTTCTAGTGGCTATGACATCTTCTGCAGCAGATGCATCTCAGAGTTACAGGTGCTGGTCACAAATAATCATTTATTAGTTTTTACAATGAAATGGCCATATTATGAACCAATCCTTGTTTTCTTCCAAAGGTTGCATCTGAAAGAGCACTAAATTTATTTATTTCGGTTTGGAATTAATACCTTTGAGTCAAGAACTCATTTTTAAAGGTTCCACATCAGTGTTGAACAAGCATTACAAAAATACAAGGTTTACAGAGAAAAAAGAGAAAAAACATTGAAGCATATACACAGGAAGTAATAGTAAAATTTTAACTTGTACACATCAGATTAGTAAATATTAACAGATAGACTGATTCGATATGAGGGGGTTGGGGGGATCAGCCAAAGGTGGCATTGTCTGAGGCGGGAGAGAGGTGGAACTTTCAACCAAGTGAGGCCATGGCCAGGTAATTGGGGTAGGGGTGTGGGTTAAGAAAAAAGTGGTATATAGCAGAAAGATGTAGGGGGGTAGGTAAATGGAAAACTGGGGGCACTGTACTATCACATTAGCACAGGCAGGTGGCATTGGCTGAGGTGGAAGAGAGGTGGAGCTTTCAACCAAGTGAGGCCATCATCAGGTAATTGGAATTAGGGGAGTGGGTTAAGAAAAAAAGTGGTGTATAGCTGAAGGATGTAGAGGGGGTAGGTAAATGGAAAACTGAGGGATACTATCACATTAACGCAGGTAGGTACAATTCATTTTAGAGTCAAGGAGAGATTTGGGCCTGGCTTTGAAGGTACTAATCTTGGTAGTATCAGTGAGGACAGCAGGTAGTTCATTGTACCATTTTGGACCTTGATACAGGATGGAGTTCTGGGCAAGTTTCATCCTTTTGAAGGGAATTACCATCTTGTCAGCAACTGCACTACGGGTAGACAGACAATAGTCTGTCTTGTTTACTTTTGCTCTCCCACAGTTAGTAGGGAATGTTGTTAACATATGTTGGACATCTTTAAGATGTTGCATTGGTACCTGGATCATACTAAGGATTCAAGAAAATACTCTCAGCTGTTTATTGCTTTTGCCTCCAGAATGGTGGGCTCACCAGTTTCTTAACAAAGCCTGCCCACATAGCAGGCCAATTGCATTATCTTGTGTTACCAGAAATTTGATAAGCAACTTCCTGGACCTCTAAATGCTCATTCCACCTAAGAGGTGGCTGGCTCAGTGGCATATTTTCAGAATGTGTCCACTGCAGAGATTTGTGCTGCTGCTGCTTGGAATACAGTTCATACATTCACTAAACAGTACAGTCTGGACATAATAACCTTTTGCAGATAAGCTGGCTCTGACCTAAATGTTCTGCAAGGACTCCTCACCCAGGCTCTGTAAGTTTTTCCATCTTCCATCAGTACATGAGTACTGCTTGGGAATAGTTCAATGATGTGGCTCAATGGAAGGAGATATCCATAAAGAAGGACAGTTAACTTGCATAATGGTATATCTTCAAAAGAACCTCCTGCACTGAACCACAGCTCTAAATATCACCTTCCCCCTTCACAGTTGATGGGTGACTATACTTCTTGCTATCGCATGCTGTTTTCTACTCTGACACCATTACAGCATCTATCTGTACTTTGGGGTCATGAGAGGGACCTTCCACAGGTTGCAGCTAGTGCAGAATGCAGTGGCTCAGTTACTGATGGGCCTGTCCAGGTACAGTCATGTGACCCCAGTCCTGTGGGCTTCACACTTGCTGCCTATCAAGTGGGGGGTCCTTTTTAAGGTGGGCTTGCTCACCTTTAAGGCCCCATATTGGCTTGGTTTGGGCTACCTGATTGAGTTCCTTACAGTGGCCAATTCTGTCTGCTTCCTCTGCTCTTCATCTAGGGGTCTCCTGGATGTTTCCAAGGTTCAGCTCAAGACATCGGGTGACTGTGCCTGCAGTGTCACCTGGCCTACCCTGTGGAACTCACTACCACCTACAGTCTGAGAGGCCCCTTCCATTGGGGTGTTCAAGCAGAAGCTAAAATCCCACCTATTTTGCTTGGCATTCGCTGAGGAGACCATGTGATCTACCTGACTGTGTGAATGAAACTATGAGTTACCTATGTCACAAGCACACTGCACGGGTCATGCCCTCTTCTCCCATAGTGCCAAATCTCAAAGTGCAATATGTAAACAGGAGACAAACAGGGCAACAATCCTGTCTGTTTTGGGTCTGAATGACTACCAGTCTCAAGTCCTGGGGTCAAATATGAACCCTTTTCTATAGCATGCCCAGTTAACAGGTTCAAATATCATACCCTCGTCTAAGAAATGTAGTGCAATACTTAACCCAGTGGGCACCCAACCTGGTTCACAATCCCCCCTTTTGACTCAGTTGAGACTTAGGTACTTCTCTTACCTTGGTGCATATGGTAACACACTGTATGTGCACAACAGTTCTGTCAGACTGATCAACACTGTCCCAGCATTCGCATTCAAAAAGAGAAAAAGAGTCAGGCTGGATTTTAAGAAAAACAACATTTACTAAAATACAAAAAACTGTAAAAAAATACAAAACACAGAACATATAATGTTGAGTGTTCAGTCATATAAATTGAATGGGCAATTTAAACAAAACTGCCTCATTGCTGAATATTTAATCCTCCCCTAGTGTCAATTAACAAATAGTGGTGATTGATTACCTGCTTCAGTACAAGTGCTCGTGAGTGTTTACTGGCTAACTGCATGTATAAAAATTGATATCTAAGCCAGCCAGTGAAGATATCATTGATATATTCATGTTCCTATATGTCATATGTTATTTCCATGTTCTTATACATCATATCGAAACTTATCTGGTTGATCCTGCCATTTGTTCTCACATTTCAACTAGCCAGTTTTAGTTTTAGAGTGTTTATCTGGTGTTACTGAGCTACGTCAATGATGTGCTGACACTGATTTGAACTATGGCACTCTCTTCTATACAATTTGAAACTGTGTGCTTTTTTTTCAAATTGTACTCACTCTTTTTTATTTCAAGTAATCCTATGAGTGTATAAACACATTGAGCCCATTCTCTTTTTTGTCCTGATTTGTAGCGTGGCCGAGCGATATCAGTTATGTGGCCACATAAGCACTCTGTACTAAAAAATGTAAGTAAAGCTCCTCTTTTCCTAACTCTAGTCCATTTATTTGAAAGATGCCACCAACTGTAGAGAGATGACAGCGAGTGAGTTGATGGCTTCAGAGTACTACACAGAAGTGCAAGCGAGTGTTGCTATAGCAATGCTTGCTTGCGCTTCTGTCTACTACTCTGAAACTGCTGACTCGCTTGCTGTCATCTCTCTACAGTTAGTGGCTTCATTCAAATAAATGGACTAGAATTGGGAAAAGAGCTAACTTACTTACTATTTTTAGTACAGAGTGCTTGTGCGACCTCATAACTGATACCCTTTGGCCACGTTACAAACCAGCACAAAGAGTGAAAGTGCTGACAGCAGCAAAAATTAATCTGATAGTTTAAAAATACACAAATTACAGGATCAACCAGATAACTTTTTAATCAAAAATGCATTCTTTTTGATACTATGCAGAGTTTGGGGGGGGGGTTAAACATACTAAGTCACCTGGGATGCACAGGGTCCAAAACCTCTGTCTTGGAATTCCAAACCTCAACATGAGGAATCACCTTAATGAGAGGACTTGACAGGACTTGTGCTGGAGGGGAGCCCAAAACATAAGTTGTATAAACAGAACATGACATGGCCTGACTGAAGATATCATATTTATCTTCACTTGAGGCCAATGACATAATGACATCAAGAAATCTTACTCATGGCTTTGCCACTTGTGAGATATCATGATATCATTGGCCTCTTGTGAAGATAAATATGACATCTTCAGTCAGGCCATGTCATATCCATATATATATATATATATATATATATATATTCTATGCAAAAAACATTGTTAATGCATCAGTTAGGGTTCTTCTACAGTGACAAAAGTGGGGAAATTCAATTTTAGGTTCCACTCCTTGCACTCACCCCACCCGCCCCTCCAACAGGCATCGGGGTGTGCATTGGGGTCATCAGCCCTCTCATCCCATCCCATGTAAACAAGCTGAGGAGCTCCAGTGTAGGAGAATGGGGTGAGTGAATGGGATGACCTCAAAGCACATCCCAATGCCTGTTGGTGGGGGTGGGGTAGGGGAGGGGTGCAAGGGGTGGGAACCCTAAAATTGAATTTCCTTGCTTTTTGCACTGTAGAAGAACCCTAACTGATGCATTAACAAAGTTTTTTGCATAGAATTTCCTTACTTTTTAAAAAAGAATAGGGCCCCACGCTCCCACCAACTTGTAAGTGTCAGGCCACATTGCACACCTAATTACTAAAATGTACATTCACAACAGCAAGGCCAGCCACCAAACAAATGTTAATCTAGTAGAACAATAAAAAATGCTGTCCACAAAACATAAACTGTGCCACACAATGTCTCTGCAAAAAATATATTGTCTGACACATAAACACCTCTAGTAACATCTACAGGACATGCTGTCAACACCTTCCAAATTTCAAGTAAAAAGACCAAACCATGTCCAAGATATGACATGCCAAAATTTGAAATTTTCATTCATCAGAGTGGAACTGTTCCACACCTGTTGACATTTAACACACACAACAACTGAAAACTACATCCATGACACTAAGGCTAGGTATCCTATCAGTTTCAAGCCACCACCACAAGCAAAATGCTGTTTGCAGAATGTAACTGCACCACACCATATCTCTACCCAAAAAATATTTTCCAACATGGAAACACTGTAATTTACATCCACTGGACATGCCATCAACAGCCTCCAAATTTCAAGTGAAAAGACCAAACCGTGTCCGAGATATAACATTTTAACGTATGAGATGTTCATTCATCAGACTGGCACAGTTCCACACCTGTTGACATTTAACACACACAACAACTGAAGACTACATCCATGGCACTAAGGCTAGGTATCCTGTCAATTTCAAGCCACCACCACAAGCAAAACACTGTCGGCAACACGTAAAGTGTGTCACACAATATCTCCACAAAAACATTTTTCTCTGACACATAAACATGATACTTGACATCTAGAGGACATGCTGTAAACACCCTCCAAATTTTAAGTAAAAACACCAAGCCATTTCTGAGAAATTCAATGTTAAAAATTGGTAGAATTTCCCTATCTATTCCATTATAAAAAATCTGGCCATCTTATCCTGCCCTCACGATCAAAGATAGCGATCAAAGAATCTCACGCTCAAAGAATTTGCAGGCTTGTGATCAAAGAATTTGCAGGCTCAAGAACAAAGAATTAAAAATCTTGTAAATCAAATAATTGATGGAATTGCAGTATACCACCACCATTGTTCAACAGAACAAATCCCCTTGACTAAAACCCACCCTCATTTGACTTCCTAGGACACACCTGGGCTGAGAAAACAGATTTTTTAAATTGGGCCATCTCATCCCTTATTCAAGATGCATGATTGTGAACAAAGAATCTCACGATCAAAGAATTTACAAGCTCATGAACAAAGAGTTAAAAATGGTGAAACACAAAGTTTTCACCAATTTGAATGGAACCAATGGCATGCCTTCATAGAACGGACCCTCCTGAGCAAAACCCACCCTCATTTGTGTCCCTAGCCAATGCCTAAGCAGATATATTTGTGTTTTTATGTCATGATGCAAGATCGCAATCAAAGAATCTCACGATCAAAGAATTTGCAGGCTCGTGAACAAAGATCGTAAGCGAGCTGCGACTTAAGATTTTAAAAGCTTATAGCTCTATTTTTTGAGCAATTTGGATGAAACAAAGGCATGGCTCAATAGATCAGAGCCCCCTGAGTAAAACCCATCCAAGTTTGACTTCAGAAGTGACCCCTGAGCCGATATATTTGTGTTTTTCCAATCGGAAAACTAAAAACAAAATGGCGGACCTCACGATCAAAGAATTTTGAAAATCCTCGGGGATAAACGTTCTTAAACCGTGAAGCTACAAATTCTTTGACTGCCAGGTGGGACCAGATGGCCAGAACACCATTCTTTGTTTGCAAGATATACAGTACATATAAATTTTCCCATTGACTTATAATGGGAATTTAAAAGTGCCATAACTTTTGAATACCTTAATATTTTTTCACCAAATTAAAAGCGACGTGTTCAGCCACCAAAGCTCTTTCAAATGAGCTATCTCACAGAGCAGCACACTACACGACAGCCATGCAGGACCACATTCAGAATCCCAAAAGGTGCCTCCAAAAATGGATAATTTTGCATTTTTCAGCACTTTCATACACGAAGACTGTCACTCCGACCAAAATACAATTTAAAAATCAAGAGATCTGTCATGCCCCACTGCATGTACCAAATTTCAGGCAAACCCATTGAATGGGTCCAAAGTTATCAATGCCCAAACTTTTGACTTTAGTATGTAACTGACCGCTGAACCCTAACTATAGTGGTGTGACCGCACCACTATAATATATATATATATATTTTTTTTTTTTAATTAGTGTGCCTGCATTATGGCACATCAGAATTATCCCTTTGATCTTCAGGGAAACTTCCTGACAGCTACTGTATTTCTCCTAGTGGTGAGAAATGTAACAGGTATCTGTCAGAAGTTGCTTTCTTCCTAACATGTCATAAAATGCAGCACTCTATACAAGTGACTGGTTTTACAACCTGTTACAATCTGGTGTAAAGGAAGCTCTTAATTAGTTAATCTACTAGGTCATGGAGATTGCAATCTCTCTTTACCACACTTTTAAAATCACAGCACCCATAGTGCTCTTCTGCCTGGCCCGCCATATTTCCCAAGCAGACATTCAAAGAAACATACATTTATATCACAAATATAATACAAATAATAACAAGCAGATAGGTGATGCATCACAACCTATACCATTGACTATAAATGTTTAGTATTGTATATATGTTTAATTTGTGCTTTTTGGTTTTATCACTTATTAATGCTGTTATTTGTATTGTTTTATTGTTAGGCACCCAGAGCCTCTGGAATTGGGTGCCACATAAATAAAATTTGCCTTGCCTTGACTTGCCATACTTAGGTTCCAATATCCTCTCATGTGTGCCTGGTTTAGGTCCAGGTTGCTTCAGTCACTGCCAGTTTGGTGATCCTCCAAGTTTGTTACCAGCAGGGAACTGAGGTATGCTGGAAGCACTAACATTATATAGGCACTGATGCAGAGTGTTGACGTGAGCAGCCCCAGCCTGTAAAAAGTTTCCAAGAGGCCTCGGCACTGAGGCCTTATGGTTCCACAATGTGGCTCAATTGAGAAGATTCTCTCAAAGATTGACTGTTATGGTAACTATTTTTTCTTGTGTGTAGAATGACTGCTTTGTTAATGGTTATGTGGCAACAAACAAGTTCTATTCCTAAGGTGTGTAATAATGGTGCAGTAAGTATACACCCAGGAGGACGTGTTGGTCAGTAAAGTAGCTTCAATTCTCCTACACATTTTATAATGCCAAGTAATTGACCTCGTGTAAGAAATGAGACACAACGAGGTATGGTTTATGAGCTTATAAGAGCATGCCCCAGGTGCATAATGAGGCATAAGACGCTTGTGCTAAGTGCCTTTAGCACCTGGTAATTGCTCTTATCAGCCCATAAACCACACCTCAGAGTGTCTTATTCCACTAATACAATTGCTCCCCCCATGAAACACCTCCTCTGGAAATGAAATTATTGATTAAATGAAATCTTATAGTCATAGGTGTTTTAATTAAAGTAAATTAAAGTAGAAAAATAGAAAAAAATGTCCTTGCATTTCCACTGGGTGTTTGTGTTTGTGTCTGTCTCTATCTCTCCACTCACACACATTCTGTTTCTCCCCCACTTCATTTTTTATTGTTTAATGTGTTGTTTATAGCTTTCTTAAGCTTTTTTTCATCCAGTTTTGTGGTAGCCTACCCCTGTCACTAGGGAGTAGTCGGTATGACTAGCACTTATAATATCTGATGATGATCCTGCATTACAGCCCCAACCACACACACACACACACACACACACACACACACACACACACACACACAAATACAGAGTAATGAACCAAGAGTGCCTATTTTGTTTTATTGTACTGCTTTTCTGTGGAGTTTGTCTTCCTTTTGTGCCAGGCAGGGAGTGAAATCACAGTATGCTTCTTGTGTTTAGGTGCTTGCCACCCACTGTATTGGGAGTGAGCTTGTCCCTTAGTGTCTGCCACAGAGAGCAATTTACTCCTTTGTGGGTTTACAATTGTTGCTATATTGTGCTACTGGATGAGAACATTATTTGTATTTGGTGATGGCAGTGCTACAATACAGTAGCAAGGCTGGTGGATGCGCAGATCTCAGATTTCATTTAATAGCGATTTCTTGGCAACCCTGATGAGCGTGTCTGTAGCATTATTTCTAACCTTCATCCTAGAGGCATGCATGTCAGTTGTTTCATTGCTTTTGGGATCACCACAGGTCAGAATTTCTTTTAAAACTGTGTTTAATACTTGTCTGTCCACTTACTATAGTGAGAGAGAAATAGTGTGCGTGTGTGTGTGTGTGTGCCTGCATGCATGCGTGTGTGTGTGTGTCTGGAGAGGGGAGTGTTTTCCACCTGCAGTGCCTGGCTCCACTTCTAAAACATTAGAGGTTGGCACAGTGAAGTGATATGTGCTGTTCTCTGTCCCAAACGGCTGAAGAGGTACCGGTTGGCACAATATGTCCTGATAAGGACATGGCCACAGGTGCCTTTCAGCCAATGAGGATGCAGAAACTACAGACCAATTTTATAAGTGTAGTTAATCATAGGATGTTTATAAGTCCATTAACGTTAGACATAGTGGCTTGTTTTGGGTATTAAACATATCCCACTAATCCCCTTTCTTTCATAACTACATGTAATGATTTCTTAAACTGACTCATATGGGAACTATGAACTAAATTACTTGGTAGACAGTTCCAAGTAGAAACAATTATGGTTTATCCATGATCTTCTTTTCATCTCAGATAGAGATGAGAACACCTAATGTTAATGGATGTCAAGCTCAGTCTAGCCTCTTTACATGCCACCCCACCCAAGTGCATCTCAATAATGCTGCTTCCCTTTTCCAAATCACTAAATATTCAAACTACTCCAAACACTTAGAGTATGGGAAGCATGCATTCATTTGGGAAATAAGTTCACATTTGCCATAACAGTATGAAAATAAGGGAATTTTCTTACATACAATCCAATTGTAAATATTTTCTTTAATTTTTTAATTGAATAAAATTCAGAGTGAACTTAGTCAGAAAAAAATAGGAATTATATTATAAGAACATTAAACATACTTGAATGTAAGAGAACATATTGGTCTTTTCAGTTTTTTTGGGAGTTTGACTGTTTCTTGATATTTTGTTATAAAGGCTACTCATGTATTAGGTTTCGCTGCATTTACACAAGAAACATTTTGTTACAATAGACAGCAAATAGCATTTTAGAGCTGTACCAGTTTCATGTCCGATGCAGATCTAGCTGCATTGTGCTCATCCCTGACAGGCTAATGAGCATGCAAGCTGAATATGACAGTGGGCAAATGTTCATGGGCTGAAACTTTCTGAAGTTGAAAGGACTGAAGTACTCCAATGAGAGAGAGTGCATGGGACCTTTCATTTGCATAAAGCTGGCTGGCAAGCAGTTGAGCAGCTTTATGATTTTCTGGATTGTGAAAGCTGATATTTTGGACAGGACCCCTGTTGACACAGTTGTGGGAATTTGCACTGAGTGGGACCTTTCCTGTTGCTGCAGTTGAATGAATAAACCTTACCCATACTATTAGTAGCTCAGGAAGTGAAGTGATGCTAAAAGATTTCAGAACATCATCTTGGTTGCAAATTTTGAATGAAATGTGAAACTACAACTTGTTTCACATATATTTTGAAACGATTTGTGACAGTGACTTGTTACTGATGAGAGACGCTGTTTGGAAATGCCCTGGGGAAATGAAACCTCTCATCCATGTCACAGTATTAAAATATGACTTGCAAGTAAAGGGTGTGGCAAAAAAACATAGTACCCCGTGTATGAAATGCGTTTTTCTGTAGTTTAAGCATACTATCTTATCACCGGATTATAATGATAGTCTCGACAAGAGCAAAATAGACAGACAGTGTCCATACTGTACATTGTTATTGTAACCACCCCATTACCCTTCAGTGGAATTGTTTAACTCTTAATCATAGAGGTCTAATATTTTTTAATCAACTGTCCCTAACCACACACCTAATTCCCACATCTCAAATCATAAATGCATTTGCTAGCAGACAATACCTCATACTTTTTGACAACACACTGCTAAATGATTACTAAAAAGAACATAAAATATTATATGGACAGGACAGGACGAAGTAGAAGAAGCCTGACAGACTGAAGCCTGACAGGTGAACCCCCCACCTCATCTCTGACCAGTTGATTTTACAATGATACAGACAGTGTCCATGTCAAGGTCATGCAGGTGTTGCTTGGCATCTGGTCTGTTGTATTTCCTGTTAAATGCAAACAGGATGCAGATTGTCATGCTGGAAATGATGCAATTTGCCTTCAAAATTTGAGGATTGCTAGCGTGAGATTCCCATATTTGACTAAGAAATGATCACTCAGGTGGCAGAAAAGTCTCAACCACATTTTATAAATACATTTAACATTTGGCTTTCATAGTAACTGAACATAGTATGAAAACCAATTCTGAATAGAACAGGCAGAGAACAGCAAGAGGAAGGAGGTGCGATTAGAACTATAATTCTCTACTGGGACTAAAGAACTAGAACTCTTCTACTACTGGAACCTTCAATTTAGGGTAAAAAAAAGACTGTGTTTGTCTGAGTTGGCTGAAGTGAATTGTTATCTGTGCAGTTATCTAGGTGTTTGTCTAAGTTGGCTGAAGTGAATGGTTATCTGTGAAGTTACCTAGGTGTAAAAGGAGCTGTAAATTAGGGGGAGTGGCTTAACTAGAAGGAAGCCAGGTGTTTTGGATTTAAAAACTGCCCTAGATAGCTTCTGGCAGAGAACAGGCAGAGAACAGCAAGAGGAAGGTGGTCCTGTTAGAACTGTATTTCTCTGGGACTAAACTGCCCTCCCTCCCTCCCCCACCCTTGCCAGTTCTACTTCTAGAGCACAGGATCTGACTGACAACAGGAACTTACTGTTTGGGAGCAGGAAGGGAGTGATCACAGACCTACAAAAGACTCACTATCCTAGAAGGAAAAGAATAGCTCTCTGCCGCCCCCCCCCCAGCTGCTGGAGTTCTGACTCTGAGCAAGTAAGGAAACTACTGAGAAATATTGGAACTTCCTGTCTCAGAAAAGGAAGATCAGGACCTTTAAGGGAAGAGATGCAGTAGGTAAGTAGGGAGAAAAAATTAATAAATAAAAAAATAAATAGAGGAAAGAGTAAGTATTCAACACAACAGTTAAGGGACCAGAAATAAGACATGATGGGAGAGATACAGTGCAGTGCAGTGGCTGTGGAGCAGCAGTCTTCTGGGAGACATTCTGGAGGATGTGGTGTTCCATCTGCAGGCACCTCACTGGGCTGAAGGAGGAGGTTGCTCATCTCCAGGCTGAGTTGGCCAGGATTTGGGGGACCTCCTCTCCCACCCTGGGACCACAAGGGCCACCGCTGTTGCCTCAGAGGTTGCTAAGAAAGAGGAGTGGTTGGACCACAGTGGGCTCAGGGAGGGTGAGGGTGATGGAACAGAGGTGCATACCTCCAGCTGTACCTCTCCACAATTCATATGCCATTCTGGCAGAGTGTGGTTCCTCTATGGATGTACCTGTAGTGGAGACCAAGGAGGATGCTGGGAACCTCTAAAAAGAAGACTCACAGGAGAGTGGCAAGGGCCTCATAGGGGAAGGAAACAACTTCTGGTGGGGGAAACTACTGTTAGGAGAGTAGAACTGGGGGAAGAAGGGGAGAGCTAGGTAAGGTGCCTGCCTGGTACCATGGCTTGGAGTGACAGGAAGCGAATCCTCAGGATTGTGACAGTAGCTGCATGGGGGAGGGAGCTGGATGTCATTGTCCACCTAGGGACAAATGACCTGGCTGGGAGAGGGATCAGAGCAGTGCAGGAAGAGTTTGTGGAGTTGGGGAAGGACCTTGGACAACTAGCATGCATGGTAACCTTCTCAGAGGTTTAGCCTGTTTGTGGCATGGGTGAGTCTAGGCTACTGCACACCATGGGATTCAATCAGTGGTTGAAAAACTGGTGCAGAGCTCAGGGGGTTGGCTTCATTGGGGACTGGGGGTCTACCTGGAGTGATGTAGGCCTATACTGGCATGATGGTCTGCATTCTTCCAGGAGGGGAAACAGAATCCTAGGTAATAGGTTAAAATGCTTCACTGGCAAGCATTTAAACTAGCCAAGGGGGGAGGCATTGGAAAGGACCAGGGAACTCCTAGCTTCCCCCAAAAAATCAGGGTAGTTAGTGTGGTAAACACCAAGATAGAGAAGTCAATAGGGAGAAGGGCAGGGGTAAATGGAGAAAATGGCAAAGGCAGTAAGGACAAGGATAGGGAAAAAAGGGGAAAGGCCATCAAGAAATGGAGGGTAATGAGTACCAATGCCCATAGTCTGGGCAACAAGCTCCCTGAACTGGTGGGCTTGATGGAAGAGGGATGGCTGGGTATCGTGGCAGTCACAGAACTATGGTACACAGAGAACCATGACTGGGATGTTAACATATCAGGGTACACAACCTACAGGAGCAACAGGGAGGGTAGAAGAGGGGGAGGAGTAGCTCTCCATGTAAGGGAAGGAATAAAAGCAATGGAACAAAAGAGTAAACAATGAGGAGAGGAGGCACTGCGGGTCACCTTAGAGACTGGAAATGGCACTACAATCCACACAGGGGTAGTATAGGATCCCCATCTCAGGGGGAGGGACTAGATAAGGATATGATAGAAAGTATCCTTAGGATGGCAGAGAAAGGGGAGATATTGTTGATGGGGGACCTGAGTATGCCAGATGTTAACTGGAACACCTTTGCTGCAGCCACATCCAAGAGCAGGGCCGTTCTCAATGCCCTACAGAGGGCATGCTTCAGACAGCTAGTGTTGGATCCCACTCGGAAGGAAGCAATCTTAGACCTTGAACTCTCAAATGGGGACAGTGCAAGGATCTCAGATCTAGAAATGGGTAGCCATCTTGGAACAAGTGACCACCCAACAGTGTGGTTCACAATAAACTCAGCTGTAGAATCAAACCATACAAAAGTGAGGGTACTGGACTTCAGGAGGGCTGACTTTGTCAAAATGGGAGAGTGCCTTAGAAAAGCACTAAGAAACAGGCAAGACGGAGGGGCAATCAAAGTCTATGTTTCTATGACTGGAAGGAAAAGTATGCCTCTTTGCAGATGACACAAAGATCTGCAACAGGGTTGATACTCAAGGGGGCATGGAAAGGATGAGAAGGGGATTGGCAAGGTTAGAGGAATGGTCAGAAGTATGGCAGCTTGGATTCAATGCAAAGAAGTGCAAAGTAATACACTTAGAAAACAAAAGCCCAGGGGAAGAGTACACAATGGGGGGGGAAGTAGTAGCAACATCAAAAATGGAAAGGAACCTGGGGGTAATCATATGAGATGACCTTAAGGTTGGCAAGCAATGGGAGAAGGCAGTTGGGAGGGCTGGGGGATACTGAGATATACTGTATAGGGAAAGGCAGCACCAGCAGAAAACAGGAAGTTGTTATCCCTCTGTACAGACAGTTAGTGAGACCCCGTCTGGAGTACTGTGTCCAGTTCTGGAGACCCCATCTCTGCAAGGACATAGACAGGATGGAGGCAGTCCAGAGGAGGGCAATCAAAATGGTGCAGGGTCTGCAAGAGAAGCCATATGAGGAGAGACTAAAGGAGCTTAATATTATGCCCTTGAGGAAAGGGGAGGGCATGGTAGAAACCTTTAAGTACCTCAGTGGAATTGACAAAGTCCAAGAGAGTAGAATAATTCAGAAAAAGAGATGTGCAAGAACAAGGGGACATAATTTGAAGATAGAGGGGGGACAGCTCAGGGGCAATGTGAGGAAGTATTTTTTCACAGAGAGGTGGTGGACGCATGGAACTGCCTTCCTGAGGAGGTTGTGGGGTCTAACACTGTGGGAGAATTCAAGAATGCGTGGGATAGACATAAGGCAATTCTTGTGGGGGTAGAAAGAATTTGGCTGTTGGTTAAATAGTATCTGCAGCTTATCCAGTAGGTAGGGAAATGGGCAGACTAGGTGGACCAAGCGGTCTTTATCTGCTGTCAAAGTCTATGTTTCTATGTTTTTATGAATACCTAACATTGGGTTCATAACCAGTTGTATACAACACTACATCATTGCCCGAAAGCAAAATAAGGCATTATCTTATAGTAGAATAAGTGACTTGCAGGACAAACTTTTAGCAAGTGGTCATTGCATGATTTTAACCTGCTATCCCATTTCACAATTCAGAGTGCTAACAAACAGGTATCTAACAAAGTGATTTGTCCAGTGCAATGGACACTACATTTTAAAGGCACCTTAGTCCATTAGCTCTTTTGCATATTTGTTATGGGATGGACTCTGGTTCAGATAAAACACTTTGAATCCCAGAAGCTATTCTAGTCCCTCTTGTTTCTAACACTATAAAATTGATAAAAACAGGTTACTCATCTGTAACAGTAGTTCTAAGAGTGGTATGTGGTGTACATCTACACATTCTGTCAGTGTCCTTTCCCTTTAAATCCTGCTGGAAAGTCTTCAGGCTGGCTGCTCCCTCCCACCTGGGTGGTATCTCCCCTAACACTGCCCTGTGACACCAGTTCTTACCTGCTTGAGGCAGAGTTATGCGCCACTGTTAGGGGAAGTTGGGTGGGTCCATGTGGATGTACACCACATACCACTCCAAAAATTACTGTTACAGGTGAGTAACCTGTTTTTTAGGGACATGGATATAGTGGACTTATCCACATGTTCTGGCAGACTCCTAGCAGTTCTCCAGAAGGAGGAGGATGGCAAGGCACACACCCCTAACTTAGGAAATAATGATTGGAGAACTGAGGCCCCGGCATTACTCAGGGTCGATATGGTAGAGGGAAATGAAGGTGTGTGCTGACCTCCAGGTAGCAGCCCTGTAGATTTCCTGAATAGGAATGTCCCTGGAAGCAACTACTGAGGCGGCAGTATAATGGGTGGAATAAGCCATTAGCCCTGTGGGTGGCTCCCTACCCGCCAATCTATACAGAGGTTGATGCAGGATACAATCCACCTGCCAATCATCTGCTTAGCTGGTGGTGTGCCAGGTGCAGCTTCAACGTAGGTGACAAATAGCTGAAAAACCTCTCCCCAAACTCCAGCTGTGTGCTTCTTGTAATATGTAAGCGCTATCTACAGGTCCAAAGTATGAAGCCTGTGTTCGACCTCCGAAGTGTGATTGGTTAAGTACACTTGGAGGTTAATCACCTGGATAAGGCAGAAATCCAACACAACCTTTGGGAGGAACTTTGGGTTGGGGTTTAGGACAACTTTGTCCCTGTGAAAGACCAGGTAAGAAGACACCACTGAGAGGGCCTGGTGCTCACTGATCCTTCTAGCAGATATGATAGCCACCAGGAAGCCAGTCTTCCAAAATAAGTGTGACATCTTTACACCTGTGCATAGGTTTGAATGGCTTGCCCATGATCTTTGCCAAAACCAACAACATATGGGCTGTCAGAATCTGGGCTTCTGGAGCATGACCTCAACCGAGCCCACTGGGAGGACTAACAGACATCTTGGAGGGGGACGGTGAATGCCAAGACTCCTCCAGGTCAGGATACTCCAGAGTTGAGGAAGGACAGGACAGCTGACTGCTCCACCCCCCTGAGAAAAAGTCAGAACCAAAGTTCTGGAGAGGCAAGGCACATTTTATTTTTAAGGTGCCCAATCCCAGAGGCTCTGGGCACCATACACGATATAACAAAGAATGTACAAATACCTTTAAAAGCAGCAGAAGATAAAATCAATTCTCAATAATTAAAATTAAATGTCATAAAAGACAGGGTTGGGGTATGTTATTCAGTAAGTGCCTTGCTGAATAGGTGGGCCTTAAGCCTCTGCTTAAAAGCACCAACTTCCAGGCTGCAGGTGGAAGAGCATCCCACAAGGTCAGCCTAGAGACACTGAAGCTTGATCAACAGAAGTCCAGAGCTAAACCCTGGGAACATCCAGGAGATCCTTTGAGGAGTAGTGGAGGGGTTGAACAGATGTCATAGATGTCTGGCGCTCCAACAGGTAGCCAAGTCCCAGTCCATATAGGGCCTTATAGGTGAGCAAGCCTACCTTGAAAAGGACCCTCCATCTGACCAGCAGCCAGTGCAGAGCACATAGGATTGTGGTCACAAGACATGAAATGTGTAGGCCTATCAGTAACTAGGTCACCATGTTCTGCACCAGCTGCAGCCTACAGAGGGTCTCTCCCATGACCCCAAAGTAAAGAGCATTACAGTAGTCAAGCCTGGAGGTAGCAAAAACATGTATTAGGGTTGGTAGATCCTCAAACAGAATGAGGGGCTTGAGCCTAGCTGTGTTCCATAAGTGGTAGAAACCACTGTTAACAACAGACAACATCTGATCTTCAGAGGTCAGCCTGCTGTCCAGGATCATGCCTAGACTATGTACCGTCGGGGAGGCAACCAATGGAGCAGATCTCAGGAAAAGTCCTGTGTCTGCTCCAGGCAGCAGCCTACCTTGCCTGTGACCCATCTCAACCACTAACAACCCTCTCTTATCCAGGTGAAGTCTCAGCCTGCTGAAAGCCATCCAGTCATTGATTTTAGCCAGACAAATATTAAGCACATCAATGGCACTAGCTGTTCTGGGAGCAAATGACAAATACAGCTGGGTATTGTCTGCATAGCAGTGAAACTCCATATTGTATTGCTGAATGATCTCACCCAGGGGCAACATATACACCATGAACAGCATCAGTGACAAGACCAAGCCCTGCAGAACTCCACATGACAGAAGCATTGGACAGGATAAGAAATTCCCCATCACTACAAGCTGCACCCAATCTGCGATATAGGACTCAAACCAACTTATGACAGCACTGGCAAGTCCATAAAACTCACAGAGCTGTTCAAGAAGCACAACGTGGTCCACAGTGTCAAAAGCTGATGAGAGATCTATAAGTACAAAAACTGGTCTGTCTCCTCTATCTCTAGTCCTGAGTGGATTATTATGCACCCTCACTAGTGCCATTTCTCTGCTGTGTCTAGCCTGAAAACCCAACTGAAATGGTTCATAGATGTTGTAGGACAAGAGACGCTCCTCAAGCTGATGAGCCACCAATTTCTCAACAACCTTGATCAAAAAAGGCAGGTTGGAAATAAGACTGTAATTTCCAAGGCTGTCTGGGTCGAGAGAAGATTCCTTCTTTAGAAGGTGTCTAACCAGTGCCTCTTCAAAGCCACTGGGAACACCCCCTTCCCCATCAAGCACCTGACAATCCTGGCTAACATCGGGCAAACAGCTTTGGCACATCCCATCAAGAAACACGTTGGGGCTAGGTCCAGTTCACAAAATGCGTGCTTCAGCTCTAAAATCACCCCAGTCACTTCCGGCACCTCCACTGGCCAAAACTCCTCCCAGACAGGCAGATAGTCTCTGCTCACACCAGTCCAGTCACTGTGAGGCATAAGCCTCCCCCCAACATAATCCCCTACAGGACGGACAACATCCTGGCAGAGAAGAACAGAGCAAACTCTTCACACAAGATGGATGAAAAGGTCTTCGACCATGGACAGGCTGGGTGAAGAAGCCTATCCACAGTCCGAAAAAGCTGAGCAGGTCTGTGCCTCCCTGCTGCAATCTTCCTGAACACAAACTCTGTCTTCTTATGGGAGCTTGCCTCCTGGTACTCACCATAGTGGGCATGCAGAACCAGTTTGTCGCCCTCCAGATGGGTCTTCTGCCAACAATGCTCCAACTTCTGACCCTTGTGCTTCATCACCTTGAGATCCTTATCAAACCAAGGGGAGTTCAAGTGAGAGGATCTGAGTTGTATGCGAACTGGAGCAATAGCATCCAGTGCTTCAGACAACACCATATTATAGGTGGCCACCACCTCACTAGAGCCAATCACACAAGCTGCCTCAAGTGTAGATAGGTCAGTCAATGCCTTCTGGGTCTAACCCCCTTAAAGGACAGTAGCTGACCATCTCCACAATGGGAAGGACTATCGGGGGGGGGCCCAAACAAGAACTCCACAGTGCAGTGATCAGACCAAGAGACCCAATCGATCTTAAGGTTATCAACCCCAAGACCCAGCTGGAACACCAGGTTGAGTGTGTGGCTGTGCCGGTGGGTTGCAAAAGCAACTGCTTGTGTTATGCCCAGTGAAGACATTAACTGGAGGAGGTTGTAATCATACTGCAAGGATTCATCATTAACCCAAGTGTTGAAGTCCCCAGGATTAAACACCTGGGGGGCTCCAACACCTGGTCGATGACAAAGTCCACTACCTCCTGCAGGAATTCTCCTCCTGCCCCAGGAGGGTGGTAAATATGGAAAATTTTGCAGCCTGCACCTGGACCCCTGCACATGGCAATACACTAAAAAGATCTGCTATTACCAACTGAATGCACTGTGAAGCCCTGGTTGGGTCTAAAAACAATGGCCACTCTACCACCCCGTGATCCTTCCTCATGCAATGCACTATGGAGTACCTAGCAGGGATGGTGGCCTCTAGAACTGGACCAGCATCGTCACCCAGCCAGGTCTCTATAATGCAAGACAGATTGACAGAGGAAATCAAGTCCACAAAAATAGCAGTCTTGTTCCTTGTCGATCTAGCATTGCAGAGCACTGCCCGAAGAGGATTAGAGGAAACAGCCATCCCTATATCTGTCTGCCCACTCAGTCTGGTAGGACTCCTGGGAAAAAGGGACTAAACATGTCCAGCATCTCTCTCTGCCCTGTTTAAACCCAGGGCATCTCCTGAACCTTACTGCCCCAATGTCCCTTACCCCCTCCTCCACTGCCCTCCTCCAGTAATGACTCACCTGCCTCCTTGTTATCCTGCCCTCCCTACAGCATCTAGCTGTGATGGAAGGAACAGGAAGATCAATAAAGGGGTGGAGGTTGATAATCAGAGAGGCAGCATAGATGATTCTTATGAGGCCTGTGCCCTGACACATTACAGCCAGGTCAAACCAACCCAAACTAGCTCAAAACACACAATTAAATTTCCAGTCGACACAAATCACACAGTTACACAGCTTTTACAAAAAATCTGTCTAACCAGTCACACACCACCATCCACTCACCCCCACCCAAATCATAAACTTTCTCCCACAACAAAACTCCCAAACCCCAAATCACAACCATAAATAATTAAATTTACATTTAAAAGGGAGAAATGAAAACTATGGTGTGCAGCATTATTAGGTCCAATTCACTGCTGGAACTGGACAAGAACTTTTCAATCTTTCAAGGTCTAATGTCCAGAGGAAAGCAATCCATCTAGTTCACATATTTAAACTCCACAAGGACAACTTCAGCACTCAGGAACGAATAGGTACTGGTGCTCAGACCACCATAATCCAAGAAGTACTGAAGCTGAAACAAAAGGCAGTTTTAAGAAGAAAATTCAAAGCAAGCAATGCTACGATTTAGCGCTCCTCACAGTAGTGCAAAACACAGAAGCATAGAGGTTGATGGCAGATGAGGACCAGAAGGCCCATCCAGTCAGCCCATTTTTCTACCTTATGAATGTGCCAAAGGCCTGTACTATGTCGATGGCCTATCTATTCATACTCATCTGTATTGCTCCCTTATTCCTGTCCCATGCCTGTTTGAAGCCGTGCACTCTATTCATATCCACCATTTCCTGAGGTAGGCCATTCCAAGCATCCACCTCTCTTTCTGTGAAGAAGAACTTCCTCACATTACCTCTTAATCGGCCTCCCTCTAATCTCATGCTATGTCCTCTTGTCCTGCCATTTTTCTTATATTGAAACATGTTAGACTCTTTCACCTTGTTAATGCCCTTAAAATGTTTGAATGTTTCAATCACATAACCTCTCTCCCTCCTTTGCTCTAGGGTATATATATATATATATATTGAGCTCCGTTAATCTGTCCTCATATATTTTCTGATGCAGTCCCTGCACCATTTTGTTTGCCCTTCTCTGGACTGCCTCCATTTTATTAATGTCCTTGTACAGGTGCAGCCTCCAGTTCTACACCCAGTACTCCAGATTGGACCTAACCAGTGACTTGTAAAGAGGGATTATTACCTCCCTCTTATGACTTGTGATACCCCTACTAAAACACCCCAACATCCCTCTAGCCTTACCTACTGCTTTAGTGGTCTGCTTGGATGATGTAAGGTCATCTGTGATGATGATGCCCAAGTCTCATTCTTTCCTTGTGATTTCCAGCAACTCCCCTACCAACCTATAGGTGGCTTCAGGGTTTCTCTTCCCTATGTGCATGATCTTGCACTTCCTTGTGTTAATCCCCAGTTGCCACTCTTCTGACCATTTTGCCAGTTTATCCAGATCTCTTCTCATTCTGCCCACCCCAACTGGATCATTTACTTTGTTGCAGATCTTGGTGTCATCTGCAAACAGACAAACCCAGTGGTAAGGCTTATCAAAGGGCACTCACCCTCACAAAACCAATCGGGGAACTCCAGTCACCAAGGGAAAAGCTACTTTCACCAGACCCTCCACTTCTCTGACTAATGTTCCACAAAAGTTGAAAAAGCACACACCCCAACACGATGGGTCTATAACCTTACAGGGCTACCATTTACAGAAAACACTAGAGGAGTCGTTCACATTCTCGGGGCACCAGAAAGAGGGCCACTCCTGTCAGGCCCCACATTCAGTTCTGTGTTCAGGTGGAAAACCGCAGAACAATGGCAGAGTTTTCCCGGGGGAGGGCAATGCAGTTCTCACCTCACACCACACTGGTTAATCCCTGCTGCTAGCCACCACTCCAACACAGATGATGCCTGCATCCTTCAATCCAATCAGAAACATCAAGAAGTGATGCCCTGGGCAATCTGCCTCCTTTGTGTTGCAGTTCACAGAAATCAGTCTCAACCCCAGAGCAATGTTCCAGTCCTCTGTACCACTCACTGCTGAACCTCTGTAGTGCTCTTCCACTTCCCTTGGTGGTAGAGAGAGTAAGAAATCTAAAACACTTTGAAAATTTGCTCCTTGCTCCAGTCCTTCATGTATGGGGTTTTCAATTTCAGTACAGCACACATCAACTTCAGACCCTTACTAAAAGAAAAACTAAACTCCTACTGTAACTCACTTCTATAATCCTGTTTTATGCTTTATCCCTACACTATACTAACTAACTTAATTAAACAAAACAAGAATAATTAAAGCTTTTCTTTCTTCAAAGAGTTTTCCAAAGATCTCCTGCAACTTTATCGCAAAAGGTAAAAAACAAGAAAAAGGTAACAAAAAACAATCCCTTCTCAGAGCCTGTGCAGACAACAGCCCAACATGGCCATCATCTTGCCATTAGGAAGTCCCCCTAGTCTAAGGAGTGAGGTATCCACCTCCTCAGAGGAAAACGTCAGGGCCACCAGCTCAAGAAAAATCTCAGTCAGAGTGTTGACCCAAGTCTTGGCCAACTGGCCTGATGGGTAATGTGGAGTTGGCGGCCAAATCTGAAGCCTCAGCTAGTGCTGGGAGCTCCAAAGAAGCACAGGAATCAGAGGCAAAAGAGCACTCCTGATCCCACAAACCTCGGTGAGATCACCTCTTGGTCTCTTTCTCCTTAATATTATCCTTCTTCTTTGAGCCCGAAGGATCCTCCTCAAGAGTGGGGAGGGGTTGAACTAACTCCTTGAATGCTCCAGTAAAAGAGGCACACAACTGGAATGGCAAAAAGGCCAAAGCTAAGGAGGACTGAGCTATGGCCTGGGCTGTGGCCTTCTCGAAAGCCACTAACTTTTTGGAGGAAACCACAGCTGCAGAAACCACCATAGCCCCCTAATTTTGGTTTCAGATTTTCTTGGCAGCTGTTGCATGGGGATTGTAATATCTGAGCCCCATTCTCCAACTGACTGTGTTGATATGAGATTTAAAGGAAAATGACCAGCCCCCATTACACACACACACACACACATATGACAAGTAGCATAGCTTGAAGTTTTTTTTCTGGTCTTATAGGTGTGAAAGTCATAGAGTTATAGAGGGGTCAGTTCTGAAGAGAAAGGCCAGCAACACTTTAAATTAAAAGCAGAAGGTCAGTGATGTGAACCAGCTGCTGTGACAATGGTGCACATGAATAATATTCATTAGCACCAAAACAAAATTAAAGATGACTTTTTCAAACAAATTCTAGAAAGATCAAATATGGCTACAAAATAATGGTACTGTGGGCAGTGAAAAATGTGTAAACTAGCCATTTTTGCATTAACCACTGCGCCATCCCACTGCATTTTCAAATTGTTGAGATACACATGTGCGCTCGCACACACACACACTAATACATATACACACATATGCATATATCTTTCAGTGTAACATAGCAGTACACTGTCTACACACATTTTTACAGATTAAAAAAAAGAGACTGCGGGACCATTTTCTTCTTTTCAGGCTCTGAAGCACATCGGAGGATGGGGGGGTTGCCACTAGACACCTCATTAAATTAGCAATGACATGCATAAGGCTGAAACTGATATAGAAAGCGGGTGAATGTAGACCAGCAATTTTTGCACTAACCACTGAGTCACCTAACTGCACTATTTAATTGTTGTGATACACACAATCTGACTAATACATAGTCACATATATGCATATGTATTCTAGTATAACATAGCAGTGCACTGTCTACACACATTTTTGCAGATTAAAAAAAGACATTGAGGGACCATTTTCTGTTTTCTTCTTTTCAGACTCTGAGGGACATCAGATGGTGATGGGTTGCCACTAGACACCTCATTTAAATCAGCAATGACATACATAAGGCTGAAACTGATCTAGATAGTTGGGGAATTTAGACTAGCAATTTGTGCACTAACCACTGAACCACCTAACTGTACTTTCTAATTGTTGTGCTGTACACACATTGACATATACACATACACAAACATGCATATATATGGCACTATAACACAGCAGTGCACTGTCTACATGCACAGAGCATTGCACACACACACACACACACACACACACACACACAAACACACATACAGTGTCTTATATCGCATTTATTTACTTTTACATCTAACCCTAACTTTTATTTTATTTAGGATAAGCACTATGTTTAGCATTAACTTATTGTACTAACCTATAGCATGACTGGGTAACTAGGGTAAAGAACCAAGGAGAAGCAGTAGATGTGGCCTATCCAAATTTCAGAAAGGCTTTTGACACCATCCCCATGGAAGGCTGAATAACAAACTGCACAGCCTAGGGTTGGACCCTAAAATAGTTCTGTGGGTGGAGAACTAGCTGAATGGCAGGAGTCAAGAGGGTTCTGGTAAACAGGGAGTACTCTGAAGAGGAAGAGGTGAAGAGCAGGACACCACAGGGGTCATTGTTGGGGGCAGTCCTTTTCAATGTCTATATTTGGGGCATTGCTGAGGAACTGGAGGGGAAAGTATGCCTCCTCACAGAGGATATAAAGGTATGCAAAAGGGTGGACATGCCAGGGGTGTTGAAAGAATGAGGGAATATCTTAAAAAATTGAGAAATAGTCTGAATGATGGCAGATGGGATTCAACGCAAAGAAGTGCAGGACCATGCACATAGGGCAAAAGAACCCAGGGGCAAAGTACAATCTAGATGGGGAGGTACTGACAGTCACAAAGCAGGAAAGGGACCTGGGAGTTATCATCTTGGAAGACCTAAGAGAAAGTAGGCAGTGCAATAAGGAAATTGGAAAGGATAGCCAGATGCTTGGGTGCATAGGGAGGAGTAGCATGAGTAGAAAGAGGTAGGTCATCTTGCCCCTGTATAACACACTCATCAGACCACATTTGGAATAATGCGTCCAGTTCTGGAGGCTCCATCTGAGAAAGAACATAGATACGGTGGAGGTGGTGTAGTGTAAGGCAACTAAAATGGTGCAGGGCCTACAGCATAAGACCTATGAGGAAAAACTAATGGGGTTAAATATGTATTCCCTGGAATAAAGGAGGGAGGGAGGCAGGATTGAGACATACAAATACATCACCATATAAACAAGGTACAGGAAGTAAGCATCTTCCAAAGTAAGAGATGCTCCAAGTCAAGGGGCAGAAAATGAAGTTAGAGGGGGAAGGCTCAGAGGAAATGTAAGAAAATGTTTTTTTCATTGAGAGGGTGGTGGACACCTGAAATAGTCTACTAAAGGGGGTGGTTGGGCTAAAATGGTCATAGAATTTAAGAAGGAGTGGGATATACACACGGTTATCCTAGAGGCAAAGGGGGGGGCTTCTAGATTCAGTTTGGGCATGGGGCTTAACACTAGACAGGGACAAAGTGCCACACACACACACACACATACACACACACACATGCATTGCTTCATGTTCTGAACTGTGCGCTGCTAACATATAGCATTACAGCCATTTGCAAATTTGACTAGAAAAAGTTATAAGATCAGGTGTTTACTTCTAATAAATAGAAAACTATTTTATTTATTGTGTTTTGATGTGTTAGTAATTACTTTCTATTTTTATAATAACGTGTTAGTGCAATGAAAAAGTGTATTTTCATCTTTGCTTTTCACACTGCTAGCAAAAAAGAATTCAGTACAATTCTAGAATTGTAATGTCAGAAACTGCCACCTACTTAACAGCCCAATGTATTTCAATGAGAAACTAAATATATTTTTCTATATTTTAAATAAGAAAGTGATACTTACTTCATCAACAGACATTGCCTTTTATATGTTTACATTGTTGTGCTCCAGCTGTATGATTTTACATATTTAAAAATAATAACTAGTTTCTCTTTTCTTCTTTCCCAGTTAAATCTAGTTCAGAAGAAAATGTCACCTGCTAAATTATAACAAAAGATCACACGTTATCAAAAATCACATACTTCTATTAAATATATAGTAGTTTGACGACAGGAATGTTATTTCTCCTTGTACAATGGCAGGGTATAATCATGTAATCTGATTGACTCTTATTTATGTGTAAAATATGGTTTGCACATAGTAAAAAAAAGGACTGCTCAGCAGTGAAGAGTCTGCAACACAGATCACTGGGCATTTAGAACACAGGCATTTCAGTTAGCCCTCTAATGCCAGAACTGATCTTCCACTACAGACATGGCTGCTGTCTTTACACTATAAAAAATCTTCAACTGAGCCCTAAACCTAAAACTACCTTAAATAAAAAAAAATAAAGCAAATGAATGAAATGCTGTTTCCCTTATTATTACACCCCCTTACATACATAAACACATTAGAAACAATAAGTAGTGTTTATAGTTTTCACTACAACTGTTTCTTTGCTAACAGCAAAAAATCTCCCTTCAATCTTTGCCTGCTTATCAGGGAACTCTTTTCTTCTTCTTCTTGCACTGACAGTAAGATAACTGAGTCTCTGGCAGTAACAAAGGCATGTGTTGTCTGTATGTATAGTGTGTTGGGAGAGTAACATTCTGCCAGTGGAACTGAGCAGAATTTTGAATCCATGTATTCCACGTTAAACATTCCATGATAAACAGTCCATATCTTGAATGTGGAGAACAGCAGAGTGAAAAAACAGGAAGAAGAAAGTAAGCAGAAATACAATTACATCATCAATTACATCATTTGCATGGGCGGAAGGACTATTTTATCACAAATGCACACAAGTAAATCTATTTTTTCTACATATAAACAAGCTTTTCCCAATAATCAAACGTAAAAAAAAAAAAAGAGCCAATTTATAAGCACAATAAGGCACTCGAAATTATTGGCCTGACCATATTTACAACACGTGAGCAGCTGAAGATACTTGGTCTTCAGCCTCATGCCTTGCTACATCCCTGGCTGTGCTGTAAAACATGGTTTACACACACACCTTCATGCCTTATTGCTTACATAAAAATCTGAAAACAGATTTGCAGTTTCCCATTGATATACACTAGCAGCCTTGCTGATAAAGAGTTTCTGACATCATAATACAATGATTCCATTGGAAGATTTTTTACTAGCAGCTGTCAAAATACAAATATAATTTTGAAAAAGTAAGTATAGAAACAAATGAAACCAAACTTGAATGATAGCAGAGGCATCTAAAGGCACCAAACCGTCACTCTTATTATAAGATATACACCCTTACACTTGCTCTTGCAGAGCTCCCTCCTGAACTGATAACAAAACACAGCTGTTAATACACTGAGAAATCCCCTGACTGCAATTTAAGATGGCATCAGTATGCTCTGTGTAGAACAGCTTTATGAATGAAGCAAACAGTTTCAGCCAAAACAATGTGGAGCGGGGAGACAACTAAAGCCAAACTGCTCTAGTGAAGTAATTCTAAAAAACCTCTAATAATTCTGCTTGGACTCTGAATAGCTCATTTTCTCTAAAGAGATAGTAACATGTCTGCAGGGCTCTGCCCACTGCAGCCATAAAAACTGCAGCTATTTTTATTACTTAAGGGCTCCATGAGTAGCTGTATATTGCTATACCAATAGGAGCTGAGACTGCACAAGAATAGTGAGTGAGTGAGGGAGTGAGTGTGTGTGTGTGTGTGTGTGTGTGTGTGAGAGAGATAATGATGTTTGTCTGAGGGTCAGCTTGTTTATTTTATTTATTTGCTGAATTTTGTTGACCCAGTAAGCCCACTGGGCCTAAAAGTCCCTTTTTTAGGGTTGACTGGGGGGAGAGGGGAAACAGATGGTTAGCAACCGAAATCGAACCAGATTAAGCTGTTGGTGGTATTTTAGTGAATGGGAGAAATTTGGACAGGACACCAGGGAAATTCCCCTACTCTGCCAGTAGGGGGCTTGACTTCCTGCAGAGTGGAGGAGCTCAGTTTGGAGCTGGAATGAGCAGAAGAGCAGGATGTGGCAGTGATGTGGACTTGACAGAGTAAGGAGTTGGAGGCTGAGGAGTGGGTCTCCTCCTTGGTCTTTATGAAGCCAGAGACTGAGAATATGGGTGATCAGAGCAAGTGAGATGTGGATGAAAAACTGACCGAACCCAAAGCAAAAGACATGAGATCTGGAAATGCAATGGAGAATTGTGAAACTGCAGCTTCCTCTGTGGAGACAGAGGAAGGAGGTAAGCAGAATGCTGAGAAACAAAATAGCAAGCAAGAAATTGAGAGGACAGGCTGTGGAAAAAAAAGAATGTGTCTAAAAGCAAAACAAGTAAAGCGAGTGACAGGAAGGTGAAGTCCTGTCAAGATCAAAGGCCTAAGGATGATGTGGCAAATTTAGGCCCATCAGATGAGACAGATGATGAGAATGCAGCAAGTGTAAGCAAGAAGACCCTGAAGGAGAAAGCCAGTGGGAGTCAGAAACGGCTTGGCTTGAAAAGGGTCCGAGAAAAAATTGTGGGGAAAAGTAAAACATGTGGCAATGTAAAACCAAGCACTCCAAAAAAAATTACCAAGGAAAAGCATGATAAGAGTAAGGGAGGAAAAGGGGAACAAAGTAATGACACAAGGGATGAAACAGTGGAGTTCCCTAACACCCCTGAATGGATTGCAGAAGCCCCTATGAGTGCAGGCTGGAAGAGAACCCCTGATGGTAAGAGATGGGATCCCAGTACAGAACAAACAGTTGAAATACATCAACAAAATGAAGAAGAGGTAAAGGATGGGGTAGATGAGGAGCAAGAAGAAGGGAAGAATGTTTCAGAAGTGGGAAACACAGAGAAGGAAAGCAAAAAACAAGAAGTAATGGCAGAAGAGGGGGCCCAGAATATTGTGGAAACAGAACTGGAATCTTCTTTGGAGCTAGAAGATAAAACATTACAAACAGATAAACAGCCAAATGAGCATGAGGACCGAACAGGCAATAATGCGCGGGGAGGAAATGTGAGGGAAAGGCTTTTTCCCAGAAGGAATGAATAGACTAAATGAGCCTGCCAAAAGACAAAATGTTGTGTGTTTGAAATTCAAAGGAATGGCGGCAGATGCCCCTGATAGACTATTTGTGGGATGGCAACTGATTAAAAATAGTATGAGATTTTATGACTATGAGATCTATGTGCTAATCCACATTCCAGGTGATCTTATGTACGACATCAGCTTTAAGAATCCAACTGGCCTAGAAAGGTTTTGGAAGTTGTACCACCAGTTAAAAAACATTATCTTGTGGAAGAACTTTGCAGCAATCCCTCTGACAAAATCAGCACTTAAAGTAGTAGTTGTTGTAGACATTTCCTTCTGGCTGAGACAAAAATGTTAACTGAAAGGGCCCCCAGAGCCAATTCTGGATGAAGAGAACTTATGGACCGGAGACTGGAGGTTTAAAGTGGTCTTGAGACAACAAAATGGACACTTTTTTCATTTACCCAATAGTTTTTTTTTAGGAAGGGACAGAGGGGTTGTATTTTATGCAGATCAACCTAGGGTGTGTTATATGTGTGGGGCTAGGTGGCACCTTAGCAATGCCTGTGAAAAAATTAAGTGTGGCCTGTGTGGTCAGCTGGGTCACTATGGAGCGGCATCTAAGAATGACATAAAGATGCAGTTTATGTGAAGAATCTGGTCACTCTTTCCATAATTGTCCCTGGGCAACCCATAACAGTCCTGACCCTGTGGAACAAGGAGAGCCAGATGTGTATTTTGCCTTAGCAAATAAAGAGAAAGTGAGGCAAGAAAAGCTGGGGGAGAAGGCAAAAAAAAGAGATGAAGAAGAAAGAGACATAGAAAAGGAGATCCCCAGCCAAGAACCTACAACGAGTGAATTTAGAGCAGATCAAACTGAAGCAGGTACAGTGTGAGTGGAATAAAGCAAAGTGCAAACTGAGGAAGGAAGGGCAGAAATAGTGGAGAGAAAAAAAGAATCATTTACTATGGTTACACTATCTAGGATCAAAGGGCCAAGACAACCAGGGAAAGAAAAGATGGACTCTCAGGGGAAAGAAATTGTTAAACAGAAAAATAAGTTTGAGGCTCTTCAAGGGGAACAGGGGAAGGAGCTGAATGGACTAATTCTCTATCAGAGTGGGGGGAGGAGGAGGAGGATGACCCCTCCAACTGTGACTCAGTGGATACTCAAGTTTCCAAAAAAAGGAAGAAAGATAAGATAGGGTGATAGTGGGCAGAAATAATCTTTTATGGCACAAATAAACTGTACTTCCTGCAATGTTAATAGCATTAGGAATAAAAGTAGGATGTTAGTGACTTTTGAAATTTTAGGTGGACTAAAAGGAGATGTGGTATAATTGCAAGATACTCATTTATATACAATTGGGGACATAGAAGCTGCTAAAAAGGATTGGAGATGGGGGTCCTTAGTTTGGTCAATAGGGGTAGAGAGATGTTCTGGTTTGGGAAAAGGATTTAATACACATGAAGTCCGAGTTCTAAAAATGACGGATATTTCACCAGGGAGAGCATTAATGGTAGATGTAATTATTAAAGGGAAAGAAATAAGAATAATAAATATTTATAATCCTAAAATGAAAACACAAAGAATCTCTATTATGAAGCAGGTAGAACCCTTTTTACATACAACTAAATTAGTTCTACGAGAGGGATTTTAATTGTGGAACTAGTAGTGCAGATTGGGGAAGGAAAAAAAAAATTGTGACTCCCAGAACTTAAAAAATATCCTAAAAAAAGCCAGGTTAGAGGATGTGTATAAGATTGTAGGAAAGATGGTAGAACATACCTTTTTTAAAGGCAGAATATCTTCTAGGATAGATTTTTGCTTTGTCCCTCAAAATACTACAATTGCTAGTGCATGCATAACACCGATAGAAACTTCAGATCATGCAGCAGTGAGCATACAGATAAATGTAGGAGCTACTATGATATGTGGGAAAGGTTATTGGAAAATGAATGTGGAACTGCTAGAAGAAGAAGAAATTCAGAATGAGCTTATGGATAGTTTAGCAGCAAGGGGAATGGTGTGTAATTCATATGACAATTTAATGGAATGGTGGGATGACACTAAAAAAATATTAAAGAAGTTATGATAAAAGCAGCTCAAAAAAGAGAAAGGACTAAGTATCACAAATATTTAGGGTACAGAGCAAAATTATGTAAAGAATTAACACAGCAGCATAGTGATGGAAAGGATCATTGGGAAAGAATAGATGAGCTGAGACAACTAATGTGGAGATACCAGCATGACAGAACTTGATCATTGGTAATGGAGCAGAAATGTGGGACTCAGGGCACAAAAGCTCAGATGAATCCCTTGGATGACAATAGCGACAAATAGATAAGAGTGTAATGTATAACTTAGCTGATAAGGATGGGAAGAAAATGGCTAATATAGGTAATATGATGGTGATAGTACAAGAGCTCTTAAAACAGAAATTCCAAATCCTTAAAGAAAGAGGAAGGAGCACATCCTTTTTAGAAACAATAAAACTGCCACAAATTTTGGATTTGGACAGACAACAGATAAAAGAACCTATTACAGAAAGAGAAGTTAAAGAAGCAATACATATTTTAACAAATAATACAGCCCCAGGTTTGGATGGCATTCCTAATTCCTTCTACAAAAAGTTTGAAAAGGAAATAACCCCAGTTCTAACATTACTGTATAATAATATAATGAGTACTGGTGTAATACCAGAGTCAATGAAACAAGGTGTAACAGTCTTGATTGATAAAAAAAGGAGAAAAGAGTGAGATAGGGAACTGGAGACCAATTGGTTTGCTAAAAGCAGATTATAAAATTTTAGCAAAAATCATCCATAGAAGAATGACAGAATATGCAGCAGAATTAATAATGGGAACTCAGACATGTGCAGTGAGGGGAAGGAATATTAGGCAAAACTTAATTTTCTTAAGATAAATAATACAGAAAGGGAGAAGAGGGGAGATAGAAGGTTTTTTGTATATATTGGATCAGCAGACAGCATTTGATTCCATCAAGCATGAATATATGTGGGAGGTATTAAAAAAGTATAACATGCCAGAAGAATTTTTAAAATTAATAAAGGGTTTATATTTTGAAGCGCAGACATGTCCATTGGTGAATGGGCATCTAGGTATATCTATGTATGTACACAATGGGGTAAGGCAGGGATACCCATTGAGCCCTCTACTTTATGTAATGTGTTTGAACCCCTTATTAAGACAAATAGAAGCAGAGCAGCAGATAGCCCCAATTAACTGGGGAAAGCAGTGTATTCCCAAAACATGTGCCTATGCAGGTGACTGTGTAATTTTAGTGCAGAATTAGGTAGAAGGAGAAAAGGTAGTATGGATGTTAGATAAGCAAAAAAACATATACGGATATTGGAATTAATAAAGAAAAAGAGTAGGATATTTCCTCTAAGGGCAGGAGGGAGTAAACAGCTAAGTAGCATTAAGTTAATAGAAGGGAAAGTGGAAATTCTAGGAATTATGTTTGATGGGGAGAGTCCTATGAGGGAAAACTGGATGTGGAAATTACAAATTGCAGAAAAGAAAGTACATAAATGGAAAGGTTGCAATATGACAAAAGAGAAAATAATTTATATGATTAAAACTTTCATAATACCATTTTTTTTACATATTACCTATGTGTTCCCAATACCTTGGGATATGAAAACTAAGGTTTTAAGTGTACGTTTTACTGTGTTGTGGGGTAGCAGGTTAAATCCTGTCAAGAGAGTACATACTCATAGGCCAGTGAAGGAAGGGGGCTTGAACATGCTCAACCCAGTGTTGTTTTTTATGTTAATATTTATATATGCAAATATAAGGCATTTATTGTAGGCAGAACAAAGCCTATGGCATTTTCTAACAGAAAATTGGGTAGAAGTTTTCGTGCATAATTGGGGTGAAAAGGGAAAGGTAGGTGAACAAGATAAGCTCCCAGGATATATGAACGTGTGTAGGAAATATTTAGCACAATGGGAGGTGTCCAAGGAGGAAATACAGATAAAGAAAAGGAAAGATATCTATAAGATAATTATGGAAATGAAATATTATGAAGAACCTGTATTTAAGGTTGGGGAGAATGTGAAGCTTGAAAAGGTATTAGAATCTATGCTGGAAAATAGAATACCAAAAAATGAAACGGGTGATTTGGCTATTTAGTCATGGGAAAATGAATGTTAAAGGGAATTTGAAACACAAAAGGGTTAAGGAAAGAGTTTGCCTAGGAAATAAGTGCCAGGGCTTAGAGGAAACAATTAGTCACATGCTGTTTGGTGTGAATTTATAAATTCATTTTGGGATCTTATAGCCAGAGTATGGGGTATGGGAATGTTTAAAAACATGACCTATGAAATTCTGGTTTGTGGACAGCTAACAGAAGAATGGGGCAGCTTGGCAAGCAGTACAGTATATGTAGTGTTGGCCATAATTAAATGGGCAATATGGCAAGTAAGACGTCAGAGAGTTTTGCAAACTCAAGATGTAAAAATTAATGATTTACTGTTTAAAATACAAGTGGAAGCAGATAGGTGTTTTCAAAATGAATGTATTAAATATGGGGAAGATAAAGGGAAGCAGTTGTGGAAGAATTTTAAATCTGTGGGATAAAAACATAATATAAGTGCTGTTGAGAAGATGAGCTATTTATTTGGGGGGCAATAGGGAATTATGGAATATAAGGATATAAGATTAAAAATTGGAAGAAAAATTATTGAGTATACAGAGAAAGGGAAGATTACATATTTGAAGGGAATGAAGAACAAAATGAATTAAGAAGTATTTGGAAGCAGGGTAAAAACTGTAGCATAAAAGATTATCTATGTATTTGAAATTGTATATGTTGGTTTTTGGTCTTGAATAAAAATGTCCCCGACTTTTTTTGATAAGTGCCATAGGCTCAGCATGGTTTTCGAAAGGGACATAGTACCACCACAGCCTTGGTCTCAGTCGCCTCAAGCATCAGAACTGCTATGGACCAGGGAAAACCCTCTGGAGCCATCTTTATTGACCTGTCCAAAGCCTTTGACTTTGTCAATCACGCACTGCTCTGTTCTCAGCTATGGTCATTTGGCCTCTCCCCTCCCGCCATGAAATGGTTTACGAGCTACCTGCAAGGAAGAATGCAGCGGACTAGTTTCAACAAAGTTCTCTCCGAACCCCAACTGGTGACCTCCGGTGTCCCCCAAGGGTCGGTACTGGGCCCCCTTCTCTTCTCCCTATTTATCAATAAACTCCCTATGGTGTCGACCAACTGTAGTGCCACCCTATATGTAGACGACCTGGTGATAGTGGCCCATTCCCGTGACACAGCTACTCTAAACCAATGCATGTCAGAGGACTTCAACAGTGTCCAGACCTGGGTTACCAACCATAAGCTGGTCCTGAACCTGAAAAAAACACAGGCTATGCTATTCGGCTCTGCAGCCAAAATCAAAGCCTCATCAACCCTGCTAAATATCACTAGTTCCAATGGCTCCTCCCTCCCAGTAGTGAACTCAGTCAAATACCTAGGGGTCACGCTTGACCCCCAACTTGACATGGGATGTCACATCTCGAATGTCAGTAGGGCAGTAAACTGTAAACTGGGCCTGGCCTACAGAGCCAAATATAGTATCTCACCTGCAGCTAGACTTGCCCTTGCGAGAGGTGTACTCCTTCACTCCCTTAGCTATGATCTGCATCTATTCACTCGCTCCTCCATGACACACCTCTCCCGATGGCATACGACTTACAATAACATCTGTCATTTTGCCTTGGCTGCCCCCCGTCTCACCAATCGCTGCAAGCTTTACGATAATCTCCGCTGGCTCTCTCCAGCCAGGTACCTCGATTTTGGGGTAGGATGTCTCACGGGCAAAGTGATTCGAACTGGCATCCCCTCGGGGCTGGCCCAGCGTCTACCACAAACTGACATTTCTCCCTACCCTCTTAGGTCCCAGGCCTCGGGAATGCTCAAAGTCCCCCCACCCGGACCTCATGGGGGACAGGGACTTTGTCGTAAGTGCTCCTAGACTTGGAACTCCTTCCAGAACATGTCAGATTGGCCTCCTCCCACCAGAGTTTTCAAAAATCCTGTGGGGCTTCTTAAAACTTGCCTCAGCATGTGAATGCCCTAAGCCTCCCTAGACTAATGTTCTTTGCAGTGACCCTTTCTTACCTCATACAGGTTGCCTGAAATTGTTTGCTGTATCCTTATTTCTATCTTCAATCCAAGGTACTCCTCAATTTGGGCATAACTGGTAACACCTACACTTGCTGGTTCTGCCTTTATCTACATGTCTCTAAATGTATGTCTGACCTACCATCTCCCTGGTGGCATCCTACTATGATGTTATAGGCCGCCTTATTGACTTCTGCTCCCCTGTAAAATGAATGAAACCATCCCTTTATGTTGTTATGCTGTCATGTTGAATGAGCACTGTTCTCTGCACTGTCCTGTAACACTGTGTGATGTACTTGCATTTACTCCTACCTATTGTTACGCCGCCATGATGTACTTTTATTTTTTCTCTGCACTTTTTGTAATGCTGTGTGATATACTTGCATTTTTCCCTGCCCCATTTCTGTATCACTATCTGTACTCTCCCGGGTCGTTCCTGAAAATAGGCATAATACTTGTCTAGTGTACATACCCGGTTAACAAAAGCTAAATAAATCTTTAGCATCCACCTGAACTACCACCAGTCCAGGCAGATGGGACCTCGGTTTAACATCTCATCTGAAAGACAGCACCTCAGAAGTGCAGCACTACCCTCATGCTGCACTACAGTGCCACATGTGGGAACTGAACCCACAGCCCTCTGATCTTCCGGCCTCAGAGGAGAGTGTGCTACCTACTGAGCCACTGACACTGCATAAGCTTATCCATGTTGTTCTTAGTACTAACATACCAACATACTGTATTGCCAGCAGATTATGCCCAGTTGTCTATTTAATCTGCTTGAGTAACAGAATGCAGTTCACTCACTGCAGCTGCACCATCCCACTTTGTGACCCCCTGTGGATCCTTTACATACCCTGCTAGTAAGGTACCTTTGAGCTAAGGGAAACACAAGCTGCAAACATTTGCTGTTTTTAAACATAAGCCTTTACTTTATTTGCCCTCCTCCCCAAAAAAATCCAATGGTCTTGCGTCATTATTGCATGGGTTGCACCTTTCTCTCATACTACATGTTATCAAACTGTCCTGTTGACTTCATTACATTTATAGTAAGTAAATCCTGACTTTTACCAGTTTTGTCACTCCTTCACTCCCTTTATTTGAAATGATACAATGCAACCCTGACAGGTACACCATGCAAGGAAACATTCAGCATTGACAAATGCTTGTTTAGTTACTCTTTTACCAGCCCCAAGGCTTTGCATTGTATATTGTAGTGCTAGATGGTTCATAAATGGTCTCAGAAAATGTACCAGTTATGGCACCTGAAAATTGTGAAGACTGTAGAGCAACCTGTAGAGTGCCAGCTTTAACTTTATTCTGTTTCTTTCTTTTCTATGGCACCTGTGATCATGGAGGCATTAAAAATATTAGCAAACCATTTCTTGTACAACTCAATGTCTATGGTGCAACATATGTTGAAGGGGCTTGGGGCAAAGACCCTTATCCAACTGCAGGCAATGAGAATATGTACTGGGTGACTCCTATAACTTCAGATGCTGTACTTTATTATTACCTCCTTTACTCGAGTTATAATAACTTACTTATTCATTCCCATTTTAAATCTGGAACTTTCACCAGTGCAACTCGAGGTTTGGGCAGTGGTGCAGTTATGTTTAAGAACCACCTGTACTACAACTGCTATGCAAGTCAGTACATGTGCAGGTTTAATATGGACACGTCAGATTTAGAAAAGACTCTCCTGGCTGGAGCAGGCTATAGCAACACCTATCCATACAGTGGTTCCAACTATCAAGACATGGATTTTGCTGTTGATGAGCAAGGAGTGTGGGTGATATATGCCACTGGTGACAATGCTGGCAACATTGTCATTGCCAAACTTAATGAAACAACATTTTCAGTTGAAAAAACATGGAATACTAAAATATTCAAAAAAGTTGCTAGCAATGCTTTCATGATCTGTGGAGTTCTGCATGTAACACGTACAATAGGTGCAAGTACTGAAGAAGTATTTGTTACATATGACACAAAAACAGGCATGGAAAATGTTGTCAGTATTCAGTTTTCAAAGCCACTACCTGAACTGCATAGTCTTGGCTATAACCCCAAGGATCACAAACTTTATATGTACAGCAAGGGATTTCTCATCAATTATGATGTTTATTTTTACCCAAAGTAATACCAACAAAATGTACCTATGTAAAATGTATTAATATAGAAAATAATCTAGACTAATTTTCATCTGCTTGATTGTTATAGATGATTAATTAATCTAGGAAGGTTAATTAAACTGCTATTCTAAGGAACATCACTATTGTATATGTAGTATGCCAGGCTACAAATATCTAAGCATTTTAAAGTGAATAACAGTTTGGTGTTTTCCTATCAAATGAAACTTGTAATCAACTATGTAATATAGAATAAAAAAGTTATCCAGCAAAGTGTTTTTCATTTTTATTAAATTTAGTATTTTCAATTTTTCTTTATATTCTGTCCCTTATCCTCCCATCTCCTCTAATGACATACTTGTCTGGAGTATGCCTTGTTATTGAACACATTGACCTTCATAGCATCAGACCTCATGCACCTCTCCCCACAATCTCCTCTCTCTGGCATTCAGTGGTCTCGCTAACTGTACAACTGTGGAGAAGTAAGATGTATGATTAGTAACAACTCAAGTCTAACAATATGTATCCTGGAATATCATTAACCAAGCTACTGCACCACTCCCAACATCCTTTGAAGTTGAGGTCTTGTTCTGCAATTCCCTCCTCTAGCCTCAGAAACAACAGGGACGTAGAAGATGGTCTGAGCACCCAAATTTCATTTTTAATAATTTGAAATGTGGTGACCAGGAAAGACACACTAAGCTGCAGCATGCATCCTGGGGGAAGGGGAATAGGGTCAGGTACACAAATAACAATCAGCAATAATATTACACAAGGTGAAAATGTATTTATTGATTCACTGATTGATTTGTTGCTTTGTTGATTGGTTTGGTACACTAGTATGATGGACCTTCCTGAGTCATGACCCGAGCCTTCAGAGACAGTATATAAGGCAAAAGATTCTGTATACCAGATTTTGAAAACAACATACATTGCATAGTACAGTACTGGGTAAGAGCAATAGTGCACATAAGTCTCAACAGCAAGGCCAAATTATAATAAAATGGATATATTGTATGTAGGACAAATAGAATAGTGATCATGGAGTACAACTGCTGGTTGATCTGAATAGTAAGCGATCAATAAATTGAGACTTAAAGAGAGAATGAGAAGGAGCAGAGCATTCGTGTCCGGTGAGTAAGTGGAACACTGATGGAGTAGAAGCGATACTGGAGGAGACCAGACTCACTTACTGTATGTTGCTTGCCCACTTACACTCTACATCACATCGGACTGTAGATTTTTTTTATCAGTTTGAGGTAGAGAGCTCTGCTCCACACACTTCCATGTTAACAAAACAGTGGGGAGTGAGGGGCAGAGCCCCTAACTCAAATAAACTGACAAAACCAAAATCAACAACAAGAACACAACAAAAGTAGTGTAGAGCAGCTATAGCATAATGCAGCGAGGACACGCTGAATGTAGCATAGCACAGCTCTAGTATTGCATTAATTGCACTATCTTCTTAGCTTTGTGCCTCACTACTAGCATTGGTCTAGTCTCCTCCACTATCACCAGAGTGGGATAGGTGACTGGCATTGAAGGCATCGGCAGCTGTCAGCAGAAAGAAGCAGAGAAGCAGGGGACTCTGCCAGTTGAATAAAGCAACATCTGTTCACTACTGTGTAACATTCACTGCTAGGAAAGGTGGACGGTCAAAGGTAGGCCAAAACTGGGAATAGGAACAACATCAAAGTAGGATAGGAGTATATAAAGATTTAAACAAGGCACAAGGAGCCAATAATAGAAATAAATAATAAAAAGGGAAACTAGAAACACCCTATTAGGGGTAAGGGTACGAAAGTATTTCCAGGTAACAGGAGAACAGAGGTTGAGAATACTGGGAGTGGTGCAGTGTGTGCCTGTGTGATGGCAGTTTCAGAGAGAACTTCTGGAGACTGTATTGCTGTCCCATTTGCACACATCTCTCGGAGTTGAGGAGGCAGGTTGTTAGACTCCAGGCCTAGTTGGCTAAGATTTTAAGAACCTCTCCCCCCACCCAGATGCCAACAGTCTGCCAAGCTACCTCAGAGGATGCCAGGGAGGTTGAACAGCTGGACTATGGTGGGCTCTGGAAGATTTGGGGTAGTGGGGCAGAGGCACATATCTCAACCCATGCCACTGCATAATGCCTATACCACTCTGGTGGGGTGAGACTACCTGGAAGAAGCACCTACCATAGTGACCAAGGGAGATGTGGGGTTCCTCTGTAGTGGAGACCCCAAGGAGGGTAGTAGAGGACATGGTAATAGATTTGGGAATAGGAAAGGGAGGGAGAAGCTGGTTAGGAGTCTACCAAGTGCAACATCCCGGAGAGATGGGAAGTGGATCCTGAGGATCACTAGGGTAGAAGGACAGAAAGAACAGCTGGATGTCATTGTCCACTTGGGGACTAATGACCTGGCAAAGGATGGGGATGAGATAAGGCAGGCAGAGTAAGAGGAGCTGGGGAGGGGGTCTTAGACAGGTAGCTTGCTAAGTGGTTTTCATTGAGGTGCTGCCTGTCTATGACCAGGGACAGGAGAGAGATCTCTGCACCTGGAAGGGTTTGGCTACATTGGGACTGGGGACCCACCTAGGAGGATAAGGGCCTATACAGGAGTGATGACCTGTATCCATTTGGGAGGGGAACTGCAGTCCTCACTGGACAGTTTAAATGTTATTTCAATAAACATTTAAACTAATCAATGGGGGTGGTGGAAGGAATTGTGGAGTCAGAAAATGCCCCCCCCCAGGCTGAAGTAGAGAGCAAGGAGAACCCGAGGGGAGAGGAATCTCCCAGGGTGCAAATTTAAAAAGGGAAGCAGAGACAAAGGGTAAAGGAATGGAGGCATTACAAAGTGAGGTAGGAAGGAGTCAGGGCAAAAAGGAAACTAGGGGGGCAACAAGCAGAGTGGAAACAAAATTTGGAAGGCCATGTGTGTGAATGCTAAATGTCTGTAAAATAAATTTCCAGACTTAGAGGCCATCATGGCAGAGGCCGAACTGAATATTGTGGCCATTACAGAGTCATGGTGCACTGAAAACCATGATTGGGACATGGCCATACCAGGCTATACTCTGTTCAGGATGGACCATGTGGAAAGGAAAGGAGAGGGCTGTGGTGCTTTATGTGAGGGGAAGCATAAAAGCCACAGAGGAAATACAGGGAGTACAAAGGAGGCAGAGGTACTGTGGATCACCATGGAGACAGGAAATGGAGCCCCTATTCACACTGCAGTGATCTACAAACCACCAGCACAGGGGAAGGAATCAGATAAGGTACTAGTAAAAGACATTGCCAACTATGACAGAAAAGGAAGAGATGCTGCAAGTGGGGGATTTCAGTCTGCCAGATGTGGATTAGAGCCCCCGGCCCAGCAGTGGCTTCAGTTAGAAGCAGGGAAATCCTGAACTCTGTGCAGGCGGCATTCCTCAGGCAACTAGTCACTGAACCCACTTGTGATGGGGCAGTGCTGGACCTGGTACTCACTACAGGGACAGTGTTGCAGATGTCACAATGGGAGGCCACTTGGGGACCAGTGATCATCATAAAGTGTGGTTCAAGATAACAACAGCTGTGGAATTGAAGCACACAAAATTGAGGATCTTGGACTTTAGGAGGGCAGATTTTAAAAAGATGGGTGAATTCCTCAGGAATGGAGGCACAGTGGGTGAAGATAAAAGGGAGCATAGTAAAGCCAACAAACCTCTGTGTCAAACAAGTGAGCAAAAGCAAGGGGAAAAAGAAACCACTATGGTTCTCAAAAGAGGTGGCTGAAAAGGTAAAAGCTAAAAGGGTAGCATTTAGAAGGTATAAGGAGATGCACAGGGAGGAGGATAGAGTGGTGTATCGGGGGGCAGATGGAGCAGCAGAATAAGTAAGGAGTGCAAAGGCACAAACAGTGGAGAGAATACCCCAGGAGGTAACAAAAGGTTACAAGACATTTGTTTAGGTATGTAAGTGAAAAGAGGAAGATGAAGTGTGGAATTGTAATATAAAAAGGGAATGGGGGCTGTGCTGAGTGGGACCAGGAAAAGGTAGATGTCATGAACAAATTATTTTGTTCAGTGGTCACAGAGAAAGGAGATCATACTAAGAATCATACTAAGAATGAATAAGGGTGCAGAAGGCCAATAGACCTATAAAGCCCCTAAACTACATATAACTCCAGGTATTAGAACTAGACAATAAATACCTATCAAGTCTATTTTAACTGTGTTTTTGTTAGAACTAATAACAATTTCTAAAGGTAAGCTGTTCCAAGGTCTAACTATTCTTTGTGAAAAGTAAGAAGCCCTTTTCTGTGTTCTGAATTTACTTCTTCCTAATAGAAGAGGGTGACCGCTGGTATTAATATTCAGTTGTTTAAATTCTAGTCCACATTCCACTATCAAATTAATATCATTGATAATGTCCCAAGTAAATAACAGAGCGCCCCTAAGACTCCTCTGTTCCAAGGACATTAAATTAAGTTTACGAAGTCTACTATCATAGGTGAGAGATTTATCAAGAAAGAAAGACTTAGTAATTCTTCTTTGTATTTTCTCTACCCTGTTAATGTCCTTGCACATATACAGTATGGTGACCATAACTGGGACACAAAATCTAAATGTGGACGAACATAGGCATGATGAAGAGGAAGCAATACTTTGGGATCTCTTGATACAATATTATGTTTTATTGACCACCAAATTTTTTTTATAATTAAATATGCTTTATTAATTTTCAACAATCCACAAAAACAGTTACATAATGCCATACAAACCAGAAAGACTATAGTAAAACATAGAAAAATTAAAATAAACAAACACCAAATACACAGCATCACTATAACACCACCCCATCCCCCTCCCCCCTCATCCCTTATACCAAACACTGCCCAGCTAGGTTTGTACCAAGACAATCTATCACATTGTAAAATATGTAGGACTATTAAGGTTTCCATAAGACAAGAAGGGTCTCCAGAGATCCCCAAGTTGTCTGAAAAGCTTTCAGCCTATCCTGCATGGATGCAATATGCCTTTCCAACTGCAAAGCCAGTAGAACCTCCCTATACCATTCTATTACAGGGGGAAGAGTGTCATCTGCCCAATGTCTCATGATAACCAATTTGGCAGTTGCAGCAATAAGTGCCAAATGAGCCTTTCTGACTCTTGGAGCTCCAGGAGGGAAAAAATTTAATAAGCAGGATTCAGGGGTAAACAAAGTATCTAATCATACTAATACTAACATACTAATGGCCAACAGATTAGGCCTTATGGTCTATCTGGTCTGCTTGAACCTCAGATCCCTAACTGGGTGCCAAGGACCTCCCCCCCCATGTTCCAGAAACCCCTATCATCCATCCCCACCCCCCTGGGCCAGGCCATCATCTGATACATCCACTTTCTGTGTCTGTCCCACCCTCTCTTGAAGCCCTCCACTGTGGATCTCTGAACCAGCTCACCAGGCAGCGCATTCCAAGGGTCCACCACCCTCTCAGTGAAAAACCTCCTTCTCTTTTCCCCCTCACCCTTCCACCTTCCAGCTTCAAACCATGTCCTCTGGTGATACCTCCCTACTTTAGTCTAAAGATCCCCTCCATGTTTACCCTATTTATTCCCTTGAGGTACTTGAAGACCTCAAAATATTCTTGTATCTTGGTGAGCTCTCCCAGCAGTTGGATTTGAACCTCTGGCTGTGCAGCACTTGCATCCCCACAGTCCGTGACAACTTCCCCTAGGCTAGCTCTGCTCACCTAACTCCCAATCCCAAGAGAGGATCCAAAATTCTACAGATGGATTGCCAAAAGATCTGTGCCTTAGGGCAGGTCCATAACATGTGGTAGAGGAAACTGATGTCACTCTTGCATTGCCCACAATCCAGTGAAAGTAATTTACCAATTTTAAAGAGCTTTATCGGTGTAAAATAAAGGTTATTCATAATATTAAATTGGACTAAAGGAAGTCTATCCTGTTTAATAAATTTGTAGGATGTCTGCCAGAGTTTTTTCCATATATCAGTGTCAGCAGGGATTCCTAGTTCCTGAGTCCAATAATAACAAATCCCAGTTGGTAAGCCAGAGTCTAATATTTGGAGAATCTTATATGTACTGGAAACGGAGTGGGGCTGGTTAGCTACTTGAAGGATTGCAGACAATTCCTCAACATTCGAGCTTATCTCAGCGATATTGCAGAAAAAGGAAGTAAGAGCCTTACTAACCTGTGCATACTTAAATGCATAGGTATCCGGTACTCTGTTGCTCCTTTGAAAGTGAGCAAAAGGAACCGGTCCCCCATTCAAAAGAAGGTCAGAGATCCTATAGCTGTTTATTAGAAGCCAACAGTTAGAAGATATGGGATTGTTTTCAATCTTAAAGTGAGGGTTGCAAATAATAGGCTGCTCAAATGACTGTTACCATCTCATTCCAAGGTGCTTTTGGTGTTGATGAAGGGCCTTAAGGATCCATCCAATAGGACTATTCTTAAGAAGTCTGGGTATATAAGAAGGGGTGACATACAAAAGTGCGGATAACGAACAATGGGTTTTTGATACTAATTGTTTCTCTATATTCAACCACAGGGGGGAATATTCTAGAGGTGTTGAAGGCCCATAATTTTTGGCCCAAAATGCCAACTTACTGACATGATAAGCACTACAGTATAAGAAGAAGGAGGGGGCCGCAAGGCCACCCTGATGCTTAGGAGCCGTTAGCTTAAAATAAGCCCTGCGGACCCCCTTTCCTCTCCATATAAAACCATTAACCATTTTTTGAAGCCTGGTAAACTAAACTTTGGGCAAAAAGCACCCTAGCATCCCCAATGGGTATACAATCCTTGGTAATACATTCACTTTGATTGTGTTAAGTCTTTCCCCACAAGGAAAGAGGGAGTAACCCCCATCTTTCCATATCAGAGGATAACATTTTAAGTAAGCTAGAGAGGTTATCCTTGATCATTATTCCTATATCCCTTGAGACTCTGATACCCAAATATGTTAGGGATTTTGCTTCCCATAAGAAGCAATAAGGTGCTAGATCCACCTGCGTTAATCTGCCAGTTAAAGGGAAAACTTTAGTTTTGGAGTGATTTAATTTATAGAATGATACCTTTGAGAAATCCTCAATTTCAGAAAGTAAAATGGGGATGACAAATTGAGGATTCTCAACATGAAGTAGTATATCATCCTCATACGCAGAAAGTGCATATCTTGTACTTCCTACCTGGATACCTGTAATTCTTGGATTAACTAGCAGTCTTTGAATCAGGGGTTCCAAATAAAAATAAAAAAGTAATGGGGACAGTGGGCATCCCTGCCTAGTGCCACGACAAAGTTGGAAAGGAGTGGAGAGTATGCCATTACATCTTATTCTGGCTGATGGAGAGGTATACAGAAGCTGCACCCACTTAAGGAATTTATCAGGCAATCCAAAGTGGGTTAGAGTGGAAAAGAGAAAATCCCAGGAGACCCTGTTAAATGCTTTTTCTGCATCCATGGATATCAACACCATCAGAATATTGGAATCCCTGGATGTGGAAATTATATGTAAAAGTTTCCACATATGATCCCCAGATGATCTCCCCACCATAAACCCAACCTGTTCGTAGCCTATGAGATTGCCCATTACATTAGAGAGCCTATTGGCCAATATTTTGGCTAGTATTTTAATATTGGAGTTGAGCAGAGATATAGGGCGGTAGCTTCCAAGATTTAAAGGATCCTTCCCTGGCTTTGGAATTAAGGTTATCAAAGCCTCCTGGAAACTGCGGTCTGGTATACCCTTGTCATACCAAAAATTAAAGACCTCACTTAACACTGGAATTAAAATGGATTGACAGGCCTTGTATAAGTTATTTGGGAGACCATCAGGGCCCGGTGATTTGTCAACAGGCAGTTGTTCTATGGCCAGTTGGATTTCTGTAGTGGAAATGCGGGCATTCAGTAAGGTTGCCTCAGCATTGGATATTTTAGGAAGTATTATGGAATTAAGATATTGGTTAATATCATCCCTAGAGGGGTGTAAGAGAGGATCAACTGCATAAAGTTCTTGGAAATATTGTCCAAAGCCCTCTGCTATCTCCCTGGGGTCAGTACAGACTTGATCATCTTGTGCAAGACAAATACCGGGAATAAATTGTGAAGTTTCCACTTGTCGAATTTGGAGTGTGAGTAATTTCCCTGCTCTTTCTCCTGAATCCAAATACTTAAGTTTAGTTCGGTGAAGAGACAACTCCACTTTCGGCGTGATCAAGGCTGTATACTGCGCTTGTAGCTGGTGCAATTGGCCTAGTCTTCCCCCGGGGAGTGCCGGGAAAGAGTGTGCTCCAGGCTTTTAATAGAGGTAAAGAGAGCTGCTATCTGAGCCTTCTGTTGACGAACTCTTGTTGTCACCATTCGAATACATTCTCCCCTTAGGGTGCATTTTAAGGCTGCTCATATCAAATCATATTTATCAACTGATCCCCTATTATTCTCAAGGAAAGATGTAATAAACTCCTTGATATGAGTCAGGGAAGCAGTACCATGAAGTAACTGAGTATTCAGCCACCACTGGGAAGTTCGTTTGACTCCTGGCCCTAACAAATAATTAATACTAATGGGCGCATGGTCAGACAGAACTCTGGCATGAATACCCACATCTAAAACACCAGATAAGGCAGAGGAACTTATAAGGAAATAATCAGTTCTGGAATAGGTACCATGGGGGGATAATAAAATCTATATTGTCGCTCTGTAGGGTTCAGGACTCTCCACACATCTATTAGACCAGCTCCTCTAAGCAAATCTTTCAGTGCCCTTTGGGCTGGGGATAAGTCACATTTCTTACAATCTGACCTATCCAATTCTGTTTGGGGGACGAGATTCTAGTCCCCACCCAATATCATTAGCTTAGGGGTGTTGGTAACCACAAGGTTCAGTAATTGTAAAAAGAAAGAGGGGGAGTCTATATTTGGGCCATAGATTGCACCAATCAGGACTGGCTGGGATTCCAACATGCCATGTAGCAAAATATAATGCCCCCCTTGATCCCAAATCTCTTGGGTTAGCCTAAATGGGACAGTTTTTGCTACTAGAATTGCTACCCCACCTTTATTAGTTGATATCCTGATCTGAAAACTTGTCCCACCCATTGCCACTTAAAAAGGGAACTATCCTCCCGCCGCAAATGGGTTTCTTGGAGACAAGCTATCCCCACTCGAAGATGCGACAGGTGTTTCAATATTATTTGTCTTTTACCCCTATCTTTGGCCCCTTTAATATTCCAACTCACAAAATTATATTGACTGCTCAGACTCTAACAAAAATACATTCCTGAACAGCGGAGTCAACCCTTGCAGAAAAACCCCAACAGTCATTAAAAACAAAGCATGGCAGTGTTTGGTTATCCCCCCATTAGCAATACAGAACAGCATCACTAATAAAACATGAAAACCTCCCCTTAAAACATCCCTATCCCCCCAAGAAAAAATACCCTTTAAACAGAAATCCCACATCACTAAGAACAACATCCATTTCAGACTAACTGCACTACCACATGTACACTGCCACGTGGTGTTATAGCGCAAGTCTGATAGAGACAATCCATCCTCCACATGCCCCCCCACCTTATCCTCACTACCAATCCACTGAACCTGAAAACGGTAAAAGCATTTGTTAATGATACTATTTTCCAATATAAGCAAATCCCTTTATTAATCTATATTAACACTAACACTGTACTCTAAAACCAAACATTTAATATGCTAACTTAGCACTTGATGAAATAACACAGTACAATGACAATGAACTGGTGTCTATGGGGACTTATACTGCTGCTTCAACTAACATTTAAATGAAATGCCTACAACTAAAGATAAGTACTCAGTGGACACAAGAACCAGTGTTAAGCAACTCTGAATAGCTGTTTAAGCCTCATTGCTATTATTCACACTGGCAGCAAGTTAAAATAATCCCCTATTCCATATTTAGGCTGCTCCCTAGAGTAAGGAAAAATAGACCAAAGTTCCTTTATTCAGGAAATAATAATAATATATTAATAATAAAGGATATAGGAAGCCCCCAGGTCCACCTTCTATCTAAAGAACAAATCCCATAAAATAAACCAAAGTCCATACTGCGATGATGCAACTAGCCAGAGAGCTAGTTCAAAGTCACAGAGGTACACAGCTCCCATCGTTATTACTCTATTGGAAAGAGCCCCAATGTGCTTGCCTTATTAACACAGTGATCCAAGCTACCAGACAGGAGTCCCTCAATTTAATGGCAAGAAAACCAAATTGCTGTCCAAAATGCCAGGTCTGCAAAACTTGAAAGATGAGGGAGTATTTCGCTCTGCTCCAGCTGCTGAGAAGCAATCTGTCTTCAATACATTCCCTCTTCAAAAGAGAAATGAATGACCCCCAGTTCAGTTCAACTCAATATTTGCCTCCTTCCAAAACAACACCCAGATAACAAAATGGAACTCCATTAACAAAACATTGCCCTGATGGAACAAAACATATGGAGTACAATGATCCGATACAGGAGGCATGCACATTGATCATTTTCTCCGTATATCATGAGACTCCCTGAAATCAACAAAATATGCTCCTGGTTAACCCGTCTTCTTTCTAGGCATCAGAGCATCAAAGACGAGGGATTGAATCCGAGCTGGTCAGATTTATCAAGCTATGCCAGACGGAATTGCCGTAGGGGGCAGACAGCTATAGATAGGCAAAATTCTCACCAAGCAGCTGATCGCAGCTTCCTTAGCACACCATTCCAAAACCAGTCCTCCTCATTACTTGTATAGGTCGGGGAACAACTCCTTTAAGCCTTGCATAGCCCGATCAGGAGTATCGAAGGAGAGCCATTGGTCATCATGCTTAACTAGCAGAATTGCCGGGTATTTAACCCAAAAAGGCTTACCAGCTGCCACCAATTTGGAGACCGTCGGATGTAGCTCCTGCTGCCTAACTCGCACGGAATGCGGGAGATCTTGCATGATACCGATCTCCTGATCTTCCCAGGACACCTCTTGAATCTCCCTCACCTTCGCTAAAATATGTTGTTAATCAAGGAAGTTTAACAGTTTAAAGATAATCGGTCTAGGAGGTGAACTTGCAGGTGACATGGGGCACAGGGTACGATGAGCCCTTTCAATGACATAATCCCCTCCATTAGGGGATGGACCTGCTATTTTTGTGCATAATTTTTGTAAAAACGGAATTGATGAGCTGCCTTCTTCCCGCACCGGAATTCCAATTACAAGCAGATTGTTGCACCTGCTGCGCCCCACCAAATCCTCTAATTTGTCCTCCAATTTTTTAAGCCTGCATGAGATGCTTGAGTTCTCCTGACCGGTCTTCTCCTGTTTCTTTTCCAAGGAAATAATTCTTGCTTCAGAGTCCCCTACTGGTGTTGTTAATGTTGCCACTGAGGTTTTAATCGATTGCAAATCATCTGAAATTGTGGCTACAGCAGCTTGTAGTGGCTGCATAATTTCCAAAAATCTCTCTTCCGAGAGAGCTGTTGGAGTGGAGGATGTTTTCGGGGAGCCGGAGGCCTGCTGTTTGGCCTGCTTAGTGGCCTTGTCCTTCTCCGGCATGGGAGGCGGCGAGTGTCTTGGAGGAGCCTTTTTCATGTAGACCTCCATGCTAAAGTGAGTATACAGCTTCTCTGACGTGCTATATCACTAGTCACCTTCACAAAATCAATGTTTTAGTTGCTATTAGTAGTTTACAAGCAAAATATTGGTAGGTGGGAAGTGGAGCTATGAGGAAAAGCTGCGTCTACTCAAACTGCCATCACGTGACCCGACCACCAAATTTTATTGGTTTTATTTATTGTATTTGTAATATGAGACTCAAAATTTAAATTTGAATGTATACTAATACCAAGACCTCTTTCATTTAGTTTGGTATCTATAGGTTTGTTATATAGATAATATTGATGTTTTCTGTTTTGTTTACCGAAGTGTAAAACTGTGCACTTAGATGTATTCAATTTTAAATTCCAGCAGAAATACCAAGATTCCAAAATATTTAAGTCATTTTGGATAGCTGTACAGTCACTAAGTGACCTTGCAATATTTACAATTGTACAGTCATCTGCATACTTAGCAATATTACTTTGAATATTATGAGATTAATTAGATATGAATATCCAAAATATTACTGGCATAAGAACTGAGCCTTGTGGAACTCCACTTAGGACTAGTTTCCAACAAGAACTAAATCCATCAATTATCACACTTTGTCTTCTGTCCTTTAACTAAGATATAATCCAATTAGTGATTTGGGGATTAATTTTGAAAAAACTAAAGTTTTTTAATGAGAGCCCAATGTGGTACAGAATCAAAAGCTTTTTTGAAGTCCAGTAAAATTGCATCATGAGAGATTTTATCAAGTTTATCACTAATATAATCATAAAAACTAACCAAGTTAGTAGTTACTAAACACCCTTTGATAAACTTATGTTGGCTATGACCAATAGTGGATATAGCCATGGACAATTCATCCTTAATAATTCGTTCTAGAATCTTACACAAAATTGGAGTTAAGCTGATGGGGTGATAATTATCAGGTTGACTCTTTTCTCCTTTTTTCAATAAAGAATGACATAAGCATCTTTCCATTCCGATAGAACTGAACTGGACCGCAAACATTTTCATATAATATTTTTATGGGGACACTCAAATGATCTTTCATTAATAATAACATATCACCTGATATACCATCAGGGCCTGGTGGAGAACCTGTTTTTATGGAGTCTAATTTGTTCTTTATGTTATTTAACATGATGTCTATATAACTGTCCACAGTACCGAGCTCAACATCAGAATCAGAGGTAGAATCACTAAAAGATTTACAAAAATGGGAATTGAAAGTATCTGCCATTTCTACTTTATCTGTGATTTCTGTCCCATTAATGTTCATAGGGCCTACATTACATTCATGTTTTTTATAGAGTTAATATAATTATATAATATTTTATTGTTTCCTTTTTTGCTTGTTGAGCAATATATTTCTCAATATTTCTTTTAAATTGCCTAATTTCCTTTTTGCAACTTTTTTGCATTTTTTTAAAAGATGTCAGAGTTTTTTATACATTTGTTTTAGTGTATTTCTTGTATAATTTGTTTTTCTTTTTAATCATTTTATGTATTTTATTGGATAATCACTTGGGATGGGAAGAAAGTTTCTTTTTTTTTACATTGGGAATAAATTTGCATGCTACACCTAATATGACTGTCTTCAATGAGCTCCATATTTCATTAATATCATCAGATGTTAATAATTCACACCAGTTTATATTAGGTAAATACTCATTTAATGCAGCTTTAGTTGTCTTATGACACAGATCAATTTCAGTTACTTTTTCTGAACTTAAATGTGAGAACTGGAGGTTAAATGTTACTGCATTATAGTCACTGTTTCCTAATGGCATAGAAACCTGACATTCAGAAATGTTCAGTGGTTTGCTACCTAATACAATATCAAGAATATTTCAGCCCCTAGTAGGAGAAACAACAAATTGGAATCAATTGAGTTTTTCACATACTTCCAAAAATTCCTTTGAATGATTATAAATAGCCTTCTTACTTACCCAGTCAATATCATTTAGGTTTAATCCCTCATAAATATCAGATTACCTAAATCTGAAGCTGCTGCCATTTCTAGCAACATTTCATTTAACATCTGCCTAGTAGAATTAGTAGCTCTATAAGAAAGACTCAAAATAAAGTTATTATTATTTAAACTAATGTTCACCCAAAGTGATTCAACTGAGTCAGCTTTGACTATAACCCTACCAGAAACATCAGTTACATTCAAATTGGAGTTGATAAATAAAGCAACTCCCCCTCCTTTATGGTTATTTCTACCTAAGTGGAACAGATAATAGCCCAGGATGGTATTCACCCAAGCCGGGTCATTAGGCCACCATGTTTCAGTGATACCTGCAATATCAGGATGCTCTATTTCTATTCTAGCAATTAATTCATCAAACTTAGATCCAAGACTACACGCATTATACAGATGGAAACCTTGGTAATCTGTGTTTTTTTGTCAACTACTTGATTTACTTATACTCCTTCTACTTTGTGGAGCCACAAAAAAATAAAAGCTTTGGCAGGAGGGAGGTGGATACTAATCCTTTTTTGTAGATGAGCATCCTTATAGGACTAGCTAATCTTAAAGTGGACAAAGAAATGGGGCCAGATGGGGTGCATCAAGGATATTCAGGGAGTTCAGTGAAATACTGCACCTCTGATAGTTCTATTTAAAGCTCACTAGAAACAGAAATGGTTCCAGAGGACTGAAGGGGGATGGATGTAGTCCCACTACACAAGAGTGGTAGCAGGGAGGAGGCTGGTAATTGCAGGCCAGTCAGCCTATCATCGGTGTTGGGAAGGTTAATGGAATAAGTGCTGAAGAAAAGGATTGTGGAATATCTAGAATCCAGTGGGTTACAAGACCTGAGGCAGCATGTTTTCATGGTGGGGAGATTATGTCAAACAAATCTGATAGATTTTTTTAGCTGGGTGACCAAGGAACCGGATCAGGGTAGAGCAGTGCATGCGGCTTACCTAGATTTCAGTAAGGCATTCAACTCCATTCCACATAGGAGACAAGTAAGCAAGCTGGGTAGATGAGGAATAGGTCCAAAGGTGGTAAACTGAATATGAATTTGTTTATGGGATAGGCGACAGAAGGTGATGGTAAACAGAGTTCACTCTATGGAAGGGAGGGTGACCAAAGGATGCCTCAGGGGTTAGTCCTGGGACCATTCCTCTTTGATGTCTTTATAAGTGACATTGATGAGGAGGTGGAAGGTAGGTCAGCCTCTTTACAGATGACACCAAAATCTACAATAGGGTGGATCCTTCAGGGGGGTGGACAGGATGGGCAGAGATCGGAGAAGACTTGAGAAGTGGTCAAGGGTATGGTAGCTGAGTTTCAATGTGAAAAGGTGCAAAATAATGCACTTAGGACACAAAAACCCAGTGGCAGAGTACGAAATGGTTGGAGTGGTATTGATGATCACCCAGCAGGAAAGAGATCTGGGGGTAATCAAATTGGAAGACCTTAAATTGGCCAGGCAGTAGAAAGGGTGAGTGGGATGCTGGGGTACGTATGGAGGGGTATCACCAATAGAAAGAAGGAGATGGTGGTGTCTCTGTATAGATCACTGATAAAACCCCACCTGGAGTACTTTGTTCAGTTCTGGAGACCACTTCTGTGGAAGGACATAGACAAAGTGGAGGCAGTCTAGAGGAGGGCAACTAAAATGGTGCAGGGTCTGTACCAAAAGCCTTATGAGGCGAGACTAAAGAACCTTAATATGTACACCATGGAACAGACAAGGGAGAGGGGGGATATAATAGAGACCTTTAAATTCCTCACATGGGGTAAATAAGATACAGGAAGTGAGTATTTTCAGAAGAGAAGGTGCTCAAGAACAAGAGAACATGCTATGAAGCTGGAGGGGGATAGATTCAGAAGAGATGTGAGGAAGTACTTATTCACAGAAAGAATGGTGTACTCCTCGAACAGCTTTCCAGCAAAGGTGATGAAAGTGGAAACAGTGATAGGGTTCAGGAATGCATCAGAAAAGCACAAGAGAATCATAGTGGAAAGGAAGAAGGAGGGAGAAAGAGCTGTAGATTGGTTACAGTCTGTGGGAATAGTGTAGGAAGGGAGAAATGGGCAGACTGGCAGCATCAAGCGGTCCTTATCTGCCATCAATTTCTATGTTTTTATGTTTGTGTTTCACTGGGGAGGGAGTTCCTGTGTCAGAGGGTTGGTGTGAAAAATGTGCATAGTGTGACAGTGTGTAATCCACAACAGTGGCACACAAGGTACAAAATGTATAAATTAGCAGGAACTGTGTAAGAGACAGCCACTACCTGCAGTCAGTGCAAGAGGGGTTAGGTGTAGGAAACACATAAACATTGAATTTGTCAGCAGATAAGGAACACTTGGCCCATGCAGTCTGCCCATTTTGTCCCTGCCTATACTGTCACTGCAGACCTTACCTGATCTGGCCCCTGGAGGCAGCTTCAATGAGCAAAGCAACAAGGCACCTGGGTAAGAGGTTTACAGCTTGAAATATGAAATCAGTTTGGAGCCTTTTCAAGAAGTTTTCACACACTTCAATGTTTATTCAATATCCTTTTTATTCCCCTACATTTCAGTCTTGGAGAAAGCTTGTTCAAGGGGTTTTCATTTTTATTGCTAAAACAGATACTGTACATTCATTTTTTAGATTTAATATATTACATATTTGCTTTATAGTGTATGGTGGAATGCAGTTGTGTATGGAAATCCATACACCACAAAAAGTCATTGTGCTGCACTAGTGACATCCTAACACAGAATGGCTTTTTGTTCTGCATTAGTGTGGACGTCATAATACAAGGAACTCCAGCAGATGTTGTGATTCGTCCCTTGCTGTGTGAGAGTGGTATGTGCCTGTGCTGACCAGCAGCAGTTGTAAATCAAGGGCAGTCTGCAAAACTGGCATAAAATATGGACAAGTGAGTGTATTTATTTTATTTTGCCATCACCATACACTATAGAGAACAGTGTATGGTTACTCATGCTACTTGGCTATTCTTTTCACTCATGGATGCAATGTCATCTCTGAGACTCGAGCCGCCTCAAGGTCATCGGTCAGCATTGTAGTCCACCGGTGGAAGAATAGCCTTGTAGTGTATGGCTATCCATACACTATCCTATATATTTTGTATGTCCTTGGATGTGTGGAGTTGATTTTGTGACAGTTTGGCTAATAAATCTGTTTGGGCACATAGTTTGTGTATCAATAGTACATTTGTGCATTAACATTTAATGCACCACATCACAGCTCTGAAGTGTGGTTGTCCTGTTGTTTTTTGTTCTAACTGGGTTAGCAAAACTCTCAACATGCACCCTGCCCAGCACCAGAGAGTGTGGTACATTTTGGATTGGTTGTTGATTCCACCTGATCTCTGGCTTCACCTCCTCCCCATGGCTTTCCCATCCAAATTCCTTTGTGCCTATTCCATGCATGTGTGAAATCCACTACTGTTTATGCCCCCGCCACCTCTGCTGGCAGACTATTCCAGATCCCACCTAAATTCCCCCCTTCCAGCTTCACTGCATCCCCCACCCTTGCTTTTGTGCACATTCTTTTCTGAAAAATACTCTCCTGCTGTACATTATTCACCCCTGCTGAGGTACTTATAGGTCATTAGCATGTATCCTCTCTTTTTCCTCTTTTCCAGGGTGTGCATATTGAGATCCCTCATTCTCTCCTCATAGGGCTTATGATGATGATGAGAAGCAATTCCTACAGGAAGTTGCAGACTTCATCATCGACATGACGTTTGAGTCACCCAGATTGATGGTTCTGGGTGACTTTAACGCCTGGATCGACGATGAACTCTCGCAATTTGGACAGCACTTCCTCCAGTTAATGACATCTCTGGGCCTTACACAGGTGGTTACCACTGCTACTCATAAACATGGACACTCCCTCGACCTGGTCTTCCTCCTAGAGATCGAAGCCTCCAGTTTTGGGGTAGAACCAGTTGCGTGGTCTGATCACTACACCGTGGGATTTAGTTTTAGCACCCTCCCCTTGTAGGCTTCCCCCTGTGGAGATGGTCAGGTACCGCTCTTTACAAGATATAAGTTCTCAGAGCCTATCTGCAGTACTTGACCTATCGTCCCTCTCTGTGGCAAGCAGTAATCCAGAGACCCTCATTTTGGCCTATAATATGGCCGTCTCAGGGGCCCTAGATGTTATTGCTCCAGTCCGAGTTCATCCTCTTTCCCTTCGCCCTCAATCCCCATGGTTTGACGGGGTTTTGAGGGAGATGCGGCGACTAGGATGAAGGCTAGAGCACCACTGGCGGAAATCTGCCCTTGATGCCGACCGCCTTAGATTGATGGACCATTATCAAGTATATCAATCCACAATCACCCATAAGAAGGCAGAGTTCCTGTCCAGGGAGATTGTGGCAGCTCAGAAATGACCAGCTCGGCTATTCTGAACTGTAGACAGACTGTGCAACCCAGCTTGCCTTCAGGTTCGGAAAGCGTTTTTGCAAATAGAGTACGATGACCTTGCTCATTTCTTTGCTGATAAGGTGGACGACACCAGGGCAGGGTTCCAGCCAGCGTACTCTCTGGGTATTGCTTGTGAGCAGCATGAGGTCACTGTCCCCTGGTTTATCTGGAGTGCCTTCAGCTGCCCCGACTTCGTGGATGTCATGCGGATCATCCAGGGTGTGCACTCTACATGCTGTAGTTTGGACCCTGGACCAACTTCCCTGATTTTGGGTTGTCTTGATGTTATCTGTCCAGTCCTAGCGTGGATAGTTTGGTGCTCTTGGAATCTGGAGAGTTTCCTAACTCTCTGAAAGAGGCAGTAATGATACCACTCTTGAAGAAAGCTACTTGGACCCAAACTGCCACGCTAACTATAGGCCAATCTCTAACCTCCCTTTTTTAGGGAAGGTTATTGAGAAAGTAGTGGCAGCACAACTGGAAGACCATTTAACCATCCATGACATCTATGAGCCTCTCCAGTCTGGTTTTTGAAAGAGACATAGCACCACGACAGCGCTGGTTCGGGTGCTTAATGATCTCCTGATGGCTAGAGATCGGAAGAGTCATTCCATCTTGGTTCTTCTGGATCTATCATCAGCGTTTGACACTGTGGACCATGGGCTGTTACTTAGCCATCTGAGGTACATCTGTGGAATAATGGGAACTTTCCTCAGATGGTTTACATCATTCCTCACTGGAAGAACTCAGACAGTGGTATCTGGAGTGTTTTCATCAGATCCAGTTTCTCTGTCTTGTAGGGTTCCTCATGGTTCAGTTTTATCACCCATGTTGTTCGCAGTGTATATGCTACCCCTCGGAGACATTGTAAGAAGGTATGGGCTGAGGTTTGATTGTTATGCCGATGATACCCAGCTCTACCTTTCTTTTGCACCCGACCAGGATAGAGCTCTCTCGATCTTTAATAACTGTCTCAAAGAAATCGAGGAGTGGATGGATTCGAGCTGGCTGAAGCTGAACTCTGGAAAGACTGAGGTGATGGTTGTGGAACCTGGTCGCTGGACAGGAGGTTTGGTAGGTGGGTCGCCCTCTGGACTTGTTCTCGTGGGTGTCTTCCTCCTGACTTCTAACTAGGTGCGAAACCTGGGGTTAATTTTTGATGAAGGGCTGACCCTGCATTCGCAGGTGTCAGCTGTTGTCAAATCTTCCTTTTACCATCTAAGGAATATCTCCAGGATTAAACAACTGGTTCCGTCCAGCGACCTTCCTATTTTGGTCCATGCCTTTGTGTCCTTGTGCTCAGATTATTGCAAATCCCTATACCTAGGGCTTTTTGGGGTGGAAATCCAATGCCTGCAGCTGGTGCAGAACACGGCGGCTCGGCTTTTGACAGGATCTCCTCGGTCCTGTCATATTACGCTGGTGCTGCACGAACTGCACTGGCTGCCAGTTCAGTGGCAGATCACCTTTAAAGTTTGCTTGCTGACTTTCAAAACTTTACACAGACTGGGCCCAGACTATCTGAAAGAGCTCCTGGTTTCCTATTGCCCTGGGCGATTGCCCTGCTCAGCTGGCGAGGGGTTGCTAGAGATTCCTAAGGTACATTTGAAATCTTCGTAGGCCAGATCTTTCATGTTCATGGCTCCCACACTATGGAATTCTCTAACTTGTCGGTTACGGGAGTGCATGACTATGGAGGACTTTAAATCAGCCTTAAAGTCCCATTTGTGGCACCAGGCTTATGGTGATTGATTATTCTGTGTAATAATATTTATGGTGCTGTCTGATTTTAATGATTGTTTTTATTCTGATTTGTTTGGTTTTAATCTGTGCGATGCCTTGGTTTTCTGAAAGGTGCCTTAAAAATAAAAACATTATTTTTATTATTTAATTGCCCTCCTCTGGACAGCCTCTACCCTTTCTATGTCCTTTCTGACATGTGGTCTCCAGAATTGGGCACTACTCCAGATGGTGTCTCACCAATGATCAATACAATGTTAACACCACCTCTCTCCTTCTGCTGGTGATTCCCCTCCTTAAGTATCCCAGCATCCTGCTGGCACTTCCAGTTGCCTTGTCTTACTGCCCCACCACCTTGAGGTCATCAGATATGATAACCCCAAGGTCCCTTTCCTGTTTAGTGACTGTGAATACCTTTTCCCCAGATTTATACATTTCCCCTGGGTTTCTGTGTCCTAGGTGTATGATTTTGCACTTTTTTGCATTGAAACTCAACTGCCATACCCTCTGCCACTTCTTGAGTTTTATCAGGTCTTAACTCATTCTCTCCACCCCATCCAGTGGGTCTACCATACTGCAGATTTTTATGTTATTTGCAAAGAGGCATACCATCCTCTCCAGGTCTTCCACAGTGTCACTTATGAAGACACTGAAGACACTGAACAGGACTGGTTTCAGTACTGAGCCCTGAGGTATCCCACTGGTCACTCTCCCTCATTAGATTGAGTGCTTTTTACCACCACCTTCTGTAGCCTATCCATAAACCAGTTCTTCACCCAGTTTACCACCTTGGGTCCCAGCCCCAAACTGCCCAGTTTCCTAATAAGCTTCCTATATGGTACGGTCAAAAGTCTTCCTGATGTCTAAGCAGGCTATATCCACCACCCCCACCCTGAGAGGATCCTAGAAGAATTAAATAAATTGAAGACAGACAAAGCTATGGGACCAATGGAATTCATCCTCGGGTATTGAAAGAGCTTAGGGAGGAACTCGCCACTCCATTGGCCAAACTCTTTAATAAATCACTGGAGAGTAGACAGGTATCAGAAGACTGGAAGAAGGCCACTGTGGTGCCCCTACACAAGAGTGAAAGCAAGGAGGAGGCAGGGAACTACCGTCCTGTCAGCCTCGCCTCAATTATGGAGAAATTTATGGAATCATTACTAATGGAAAGGAAAGTGGTATACCTGAAAACCAGTGGGAGGCTAGACTCTAAGCAGCATGACTTCAAAACTGGTAGGTCATGGCAGACAAACATGATAGAAATGTTTGACTGGGTGACAAAAGTAGTAGACTAAGGTGGGGCAGTACATGTTGTATATCTAAACTTTAGTAAGGCCTTTGATTCCGTCCCCCACAGGAGGCTTATTAACAAACTTGGAAATGCAGGTGTAGTAGAGGAAATTGTTAATTGTGTGAGAAACTGGCTTCAGGGGAGGACCCAGAACATTGTAGTGAATGGCACCCTGTTGGGAGAGGGGATGGTGACCAGTGGGGTTCCACAGGGTTGGTTACTTGGACCAGTCCTCTTCAACATATTCATCAACGACATTGCAGATGGATTGGAAGAGAAAGTATGCCTGTTTGCAGATGGCACCAAGCTTTGCAACAAGGTGGAGAAACAGGAAGGGGCCGTAGTGATGGAATCAGACTTAACAAAACTGGAAGAATGGTCCAGAACTTGGCAGTTGAAGTTCAACGCCAAGAAGTGTAAGGTCATGCACCTAGGGAAAAGAACCCCAGGAAAGAATTACTATCTAGGGGGCGAACAATTAGCCATCACCAACCTAAAAAAGGGACTTAGGAGTCATGGTATCCAGTGACCTAAAGGTAGGGAGATAATGTGAGAAGGTGGCACAGAAAGCCAGTTACATTCTCGGTTCCATTGGAAGAGGGAGCACAAGCAGAAAGCACAAAATGATAACCCCACTTTACAGAACCTTGGTGAAGCCACACCTGGAATACTGTGTCTATTTCTGGAGACCCCACCTTGAAAATGATATAGACTGTCTGTAAACTTCAAAGAAGAGCTACAAAGATGGTGCAGGACCTCTACCACAAACCCTATGAGACAAGACTTAAAAAATTCAACATGTACTCCCTGGAACAGAGGAGAAACAATGGAGACAAGATAGAAACCTTTAAATACCTAAATGGTATCAACTCAGTGCAGAATGAGAACACCTTCCAAGAAAATAAGGAGGCTCGTATTAGAGGCCACAACAGACGTCTAACGGGAGGGAGATTTTGGAAGTTTTTCTTTACTGAAAGGATGGTGGAGCCGTGGAGCAGGCTGAAGCAGGAGGTCGTGGATGCCAAGACAATTAAAGGGTTATAAATATCTTGGGACAAACATAGCAGAATACTGAAATAAGGGAATATACTTGGGGGGAGTAGGTCAAATAACAGGCAGACTAGATGGATCACGCAGTCCCCATCTGCCATCATGTTCTTATGCTCTGATCTATTTCCCCATCACCCAGTCAAAGAAATCGGTCAGGTTCATCTGACATAACCTCCCACAATGAATCTATGCTGCCTTTGGTCTTGTAACCAGATGGATTCAAGATATTCTACTAGTTTTTCTTTTAATAGTGTTTCCACTAACTTCCTCACTACTGATGTTAGACTGACTGGCCTACAGTTGGCTGGCTCCTACTTGCTGCCACTTTTATGAAGTGGGACTACATCTTGTCTCCTCCAGTTCTCTGGAATCACTCCCATTTCCAGTGAGTTGTTGAATAGGGCTGTCGAAGGTGCAGCCAGCATTTCCCTGAACTCCCTCAGCACCCTTGTGTCTGTCCTATCCAGCACCAAAGCCTTATCAACTTTCAGATTTGTAAGTCCTCTCAAGACTCACTCCTCTTTGAATGGACATGTATCTACAGTACCTTCCAGCCCCCAAGTGTTCCTGCTTCTTCTATGTGGTCCATCACTCTCCCGCCACTGTGAAGACTGAGCAAAAGTATCTGTTCAGGATATTTGCCTTTTCCCGATCCTCCACTGCATGCTCCCCCCCTTGCACTTATTAACCTCGCAGTATCTTCCCTTGTATTTCACTTTTTGTTTATGCAGCTGAAAAAATTTTGTTCCGTTTAGCTAATCCTTTGGCTATCTTTTCCTCTGTTTGTGCCTTTGTGCCTCTCACCACCTTCACTGTTTCCCACTGCTTTTCCAGGTACACTTCCCTATCCACTTCCCTCTACATCTCCTTGTATCTCCTCAATGCCACCTCTTTAACCTTTACTGTCACAAAGTCTTCCATGGAGAACTCTAGTGGTCTCTTTTTCTCTTCTGTTTTTGCCATTTCATTTGCAGAGGTTTGTTTCCTTCACTGTGGGATCCCTTATTTTGGCCCACTGTTCCTCCATCCATCCAGGCAATCTCCCACTACAAGGCTGTTTCTGACGCATTCACCCATTTTTCTAAAATCTGCCCTCCTGCAGTCAAGGACCCTTGTCTTTGTGTGGTTTGTCTCTGCTGCTGTCCTTATGTTTAACCACATTCTACAATGATCGTTGGTCCCTAGGTGACATCCCACTTTGACATCTGCAGTACGGTCCCTTTTGTGAGCACCAGGTCCAGCATTGTCCCCTCCTGAGTGGTCTGTCTGACTAGTTGCCTGAGAAATGCCTCCATGCAGGGAGCCTGGGATGGTATTACTTCTAGCCAAGGCCATGGCTGTGAGGCTCTAATCTACATCTTTCAAACTGAAGTCCTCCACCAGCAGCACTGCTCCCTTTTTGCTGTCATGTTAATGGCTTTCCTCAGTGTTTTATCCATTTCTTCAAAAAATTCAAAAGATGGGATCACTTCAGGCCTTTTTATCAGTGCTGGTTTATTTTCTCAGTTGCCACACATACTCATACTAATGTTTCAAGACCACTAAATTGGTCTCTTCCTAAGGGTGGTGGCCATAAATGTTTAGAAATAGTAACAATAAACAATATCATATTGGGTTCACTTACCACTACATATTCAATAAAATTAAAATTAATTTTGTAAAAATGGACTGGATATTTTCTTCATTTTACCTAAAAATTGCACTGATCTTAATGCTTTCCCCTTTTATGCCTCACTAATCATCTCCCTTTCTAAAGTAATAAAATAAATATCATATTTGCATGCTGACTTTAAGCATTCTGTAAAACATGTCATATTGTATTTATATGTGACAAATGTAAAATGAATATTGTAAAAATGGAGTGGATATCCTCTCCATGTTATCTAAAATTTGCACTGATCTGAATATGGTACCTCTATTTTTTTTATTTAAATTTCTATGTCCCCAATTTTTTCCCCAGTTTTCTCCTGGCCCCTGTCCCTGCCATGCTCATGCCTCAGTACTGGGAAGCTCCACCCACTGCTTGCCACCCCTCCCATCTACACTGACCATTGGACCTCCACCCGATGGTAGCAGAACCATTGGGGGGACACAGCCTCCTGGGAAAGGAAATCTCCCTTTTGGCTGCTCAATCCTGCTCAATCCCTCCCCCCATGCTGGCTCTCTGATGACCTAAGTCAGTTCCTAAACCCAGTTCTCTGGTGTGGCATGAGTTAAGGCATCCAGAGCGTCAGTCCTCTGTACCACTGGGCTGGCCGGTATACGTTCTTCTTTTATGCTACACCAATCATCATCTCTCTTTCTATCAGAATAAAATACATACCAGCTGGGGACCCGGGTTTGCATCCTGAGCCCAGGGAGGGAGGAAGGAGTGAAGGCCAGCAGGGAGGATCCAGAGTGTCTGTACATCAAACACAGGTAGACCAACCAAAACATTATGCTGAAAAAGTAGAATTTTAATTGTGTAGTACAAATAAAGGTAATAGGCAAAACTTTGAAACCAGTAGCCCTGTGCTTCAACCATATAATTGCAAGCCATTATACTGTTTGATATTTTCTATTGTAAAATTAAGATGTTAGCACTTTAAGATGACTCTGAATTTCAAACTTAAATCAGTTGAAAGTAATTGTGATGTCATAAGATTATTGCTACCTAAGTGCTTTACAAACTGCCAGAGCTTGCCCCCTTATGAAGACCTAACATTTGAAGCACAGGGGCTACTGGATTCAAGGTTTTGACTGTTATCTTTATTTGTAGTACACAATTAAAATTCTACTTTTTCAGCATAATTTTTTGCTTTGACTACCTGTGTTTGGTGTACAGATGCCTCTGTTTTGTTTGTCTATATTAGCAGGTTGGCTACCTGATCTGTACCCAAACTTCTTATCTGAGGAGCAGAGCTCTATCTTTTGTTTCAGGATCCAGTGTGTCCCTTGGATGCTCTCCTCCTGGGGGGGAGTGGATCCAGAATACATCCTTCTTTGGTGGCTACTGGTGGCTGGCACTATGCAATGCATCATGGGTGACCACATGACACCTGTGCAAGGCAGCCAGGACACCACGGTATGTGTCCAGTGGGTGGGGACAGAAAATCAGGAAAAATGACTGCCTTGCCACTGGATGACAGTGGTCCTATCCTCCAGTGCCATGATAGCCAGGATAGCCCTCATGCTATGCTCCTTGCAGCCCCAGCGCAGATGTAAGATGGTGCCTCTGGCCGCTGTAGTCTCTCCTCCACAGTAGACCCCACAGGGTAGAGATCCTCCCCCTCCATTGAAGGGATACAGCGGGACAACCAGGGCAGTAAGATAAGAAGGCAGCAGATGGCAGGAACAGAGGATCAGGGTGGAAGCAAGGAGATTGGCCGCCCAAAGGAGAGGTTGACTTGGATGGCCAATGGCAGGAGAGGTAAGTAGATAATGCAAAAAAAAAAACTAACATATTTTTATGTTAGCTTTCAATATTCAGTGAAACATATTATAATACATTTATATTTCATAAGTAAGCATCTTAAGTACACTCTCTTTAAATCAATGGTTACTTCAACCATCTGTTAATTTATTAAACAGTAACACTGTGTCTAGTAATCTACAAAAGAAGAACAAATGGCAAACTCATTTTACAAAGGACATAATATTTATCAATTAATTTATTACCACATCGTGAAGAGCTTTTCTCAGCTGTTAAAACTATATATCTATGTAGCTCAGTATCTTTCTTCTGATATATTTAAATTTTTTATGAGCCTTCAGCAAACAAAGAAAATTGCATTGGCTAAACAAATAAAGAGATATTTCTTAGTTCATCTTAACCATTTACTGTGTGCTAAATAATTCTAACTTATCTAAATACTAAGACTTGCTCATTGTCTCTCATATTGCAAATAAAACCCCAAACAGAGCAGATGCTTATTGATAAATGAAACCATTTTTACTTTCCTTAAGTACGTACTGTATATTTGTACATTTATAGAAGCATGTGCTGCATTTGTAAACTCATATCTCTTAGCAGTCATTTAGAAGAAACACCCCATGATGAGATGCCTCATTCCAGCATCAGCCATGTGGTCCTGCAGCCATTGTAAAAAGGGCTGAATGACTTCACTTTCTTCCCTTTACAGAATTCTTGACCTTGTACCAGGTAGCGCATGACACACATCATCGGTGGCATCAGTGATGCCACTCACATCATAACATCATGTGCAATAGCATGTGGCAAGTCATGCTGCCCAACCTGAAAATAGAATCTCTTCTTAGGTTATCCAAAGGCAGCATCTCTCCATGAAGTGCAGAATGTGAGTCAAGCATGTTCTGCTTGCATTAACTCTGCATATTACTTTAAATGGACTATATTGCCTGGAATAAACTTGGTGACTCATTATTAACGAGCAGCTGACGCTTGTGGGAAAACTTTGGAAAACATGATATTTAGACACAAGTCAGCCTGTATTTTATATACTTTGTACCAATTTCTTCTTTCCGTTATATATTATTGAAAAATTTCCCACAAAATTAAGATCTTTTTCCCTTGGAGTTCGTCTATCTCTATAGCTTATCCCCTATTTGAAATCATAATGTCCTGTGACATCACAGTATGTTGCTATAGGAATAACTGTTATGTCACAAGCAGAGTATTATGACATCAAGTTGGGAAGAAGTAATAGGAGATAATGAATCCTCCAGAAACAACTATCCTGTTTTTGAAGCTAATGATCTCAGTAATAAGTAATGGGGATAAGAATTACTGAGCTGGTGAGAAATATAAGCTGCTTTGTGTCCAAATATATTTTTGGAAGTTCTTCTCAAGGTGTTGGTGCCTTTTTAAGGACTATAAATACAGTCAAAAAATAGTTTGTCTTGGTTTCTCATATGCAATAATGTTACATCTTGTGCTCAGTATAGGTATTGCAGACATACTGGTAAGAAATATCTCAAATGAAACTATAAGTAAAGGTAATGTGATCATCTAGGGAACACCACTACAGGGGAATGTCATAACTGGATGATACGGTTACTAAATGGATACATACTGGGCACCATTAAATCTACTATGCAGATAATGTGCCATTATCTACAATATGACAAGGTGGACAATATTGGATTCTGGCAACCTATATAAATTCTGTGCAGCCTTGTCTCTTATTGAGACAATTTAATTTGTCTATCCACCATCCTTCAAATTTAAGAAGTAACCCCTCCCAGTTCATTACTCAAATGGGCTTTTTAATCTGATCAAACACATAAAACATCATGGTACTGAACTGATGTTTCTCAGGCAGCAAATGCCTGGCAAGGACATTTGCCGATGGAGGGGAAGCGAGGGAGACCTGAGCTGGAAGGTCCCCCCCTCGCGCTTTCACCTGCTGAAAGAAACCCGAGTGGAGGTGCCGACTTGAGTCGCAAGCTCTGGCGTGCCTCCTCGGGGAAACACTTCGGGACACTAGAGAGAATTTTTTCAATCCTGGGACAGACAAAATGCCCCTGCTGATGCAGGAGACCCACAAAATGACTTAACCTTGCCATTCCTTTGTCCTTACTTTAACGGCGAGCCCTGCCTTGAACCTGGGAGTGTTGGGGGATGTTTGAATTTGGCGCCATCTTGCTCTGCTCTTTGTGACTTTACTGATTGGCCACTGTATCGCCGAGCTCATGAGCCCTCCTGCCTTAAGGAGAGCATGACCCCAAGGACACGACATTCACCAATGGAGGGGAAGCGAGGGAGACCTGAGCTGGAGGGTCCCCCACCTTGCGCTTTCACCTGCTGAAAGAAACCCAAGTGGAGGTGCCGGCTTCAGTCACAAGCTCCAGTGGGCCTCTTAGGGGAAACACTTCGGGACACTAGAGAGAATTTTCGGCCCGCCCACCCACACCATTCCCTCCTCCTATTAAATCCTCGCTTACCCCTCCTACTGGCCTTGCTGTATCCTATCAACTCACAGGGGGTGGCGCTGTACTGATACTGCCTTTTCACTGCCAACTGAACTGTAATATATTCTGTTGTGCTCCTTTCCTCTAGCTTCATGAACTTATCACTGTCTACGAACTGTAAATACGATCCAATGTGCTCCATTCCTCTAGTTTCATGAACTTGTCCTGGCACTCTGTGTTAGTAGCCATTGTTATCTGACCTGTTAGGTCTCTTTTAGTCCTTGCTAGTCGCCCAAGCCTGACTGGACTTGCTCCCTCCGTGACACTTGCCACTGTCAGGCTGACACGATAAATTGCACTACAAGTTCATTACTAACGTGATTACTGTATTTGTAAGTTCATCACTGTGTACATTAGTTCCTTGCTCTACACAGACCACAGCCCGTATTCTGCCTTATATTCTCTCTCTGGTACCTGCATCCCCTGCCCAAGGAACCCCTCCTCATTACCGTGAGCACTGAGTGGTTACCCCTCATACTCCACCCAAGCTCCACACAGGTTCTTGTTCCCTCTTTTCCACCTCAGGTGTCCCTACTCAACACATCCTCTTGATGTAGGGATCCTGAGAACAGCTGGGCTCCGCCTCAAAAGTGGACTCTCCCAGGGGAACCTCCTCACCACCACCTCCCTGCCTCATAATCCTTTCTGTTCTCGTTCTGGGACTTGTGTCCCTCCATATTGCTACTGCCCCTGGCATGGGTGGTGACCGAGAGTGGACTCCCCCCGGGTAGCGACTGACTTCACCTTCTTTAATCTCCTGGCTGATGCTGCAAGTTCCTGCTATCCCACTAGTGGACTGATGCCAAGATTCATACTGTCTCATACCAGAGTCAGGCGACGTCTGGTCTGAAAGCCCATGACCAGATGGTCCTCCCTCAGAGGACACCTCCTGTGGCTTTTCCTACTGACCCTAGCCCTAGCTGGTGACATTGAACCTAATCCTGGCCCCACGCCCCAGCCTCTGAAACTCTTCAGGAATGACAGCTGAGCAAGGGGTTGAAAGTACCTCACCTTAACATACGCAGCCTACTTCCCAACCTGGATGAACTCACTGCCTGGGTCACACTCTATAAGCCCGACATCCTGGGTATAACGGAGACCTGACTCAAACCTTGGTTCCTGATTCAGCCTGTGAGCTTCAAGGCTATGAGTTCATATGGCTGGACAGGACCAGAAACAAAAGGGGAGGAGGCATCCTGATTTACTATAGGAGCCACCTCAAAGTATCTCTGGTGATTCACTGACCTTTGCTGCTGTCTCCCTGTGAGCTGCTTCACACCATGCTCCAACTCGGCAATGCAAAAAAACTACATGTGGTGTGCACCTACAACCCCCCAAAGGGAGGGCTCCAGGGCCTCACCCACCTCCTGGACACTGTTGACCCCTGCACCAGAGACAATGAACTCCTAATCCTGGGTGATGTGAACCTAAACTGGACCAGTGAAAATGTCAAGCAGTTCGAGCCCCTGCTTGCCACCCTAACTCTGATGCAACTCATACAGCAGCCTACCCAATGGACGGTAAACAGAATCACCAGCACCCTTCTGGACTGGATCCTGTCAAACCATCTTGAGAGGATCTCCTCTGTGGGGACCCTATTCAACTCCATCTCAGACCACTCCCCCATCTTCTGTGTATGGAAAATCCCCTCCCCAAAGGTCCCTTGCAAAATCATCCACATCCAAAACTTCGCCAGGCTTGATCCGGATCTATTCATGGAGGAACTAAGGCTCACTGACTGGTCAGGAGTCTATAGTGTCCCTGATCCCTCCACAGCCGTTACTGCATTTCTCAACTCCTTTGTGGATCTGCAAGACAGGCATGCCCCTATCACAAGATGGAGGGTCCGGGGGTCAGCCACACAGTGGCTGCATGGGAGCCTTCTCACCCTTATGCGAGCGAGGGACAAGTGCTGGGCCTGCTTCAAATGCTCCCCCAATCAGACCCTGCTACAATAATACAGAAAACTCAGAAATGAGTGCAAAAAAGCTATCAGGGGGGCTAAAAGTGATTTCTGTAAGACTGCCCTTCTTAGCTCTACTAATGACCCTAGAAGGTTCTGGAGAACCATCAAAACCCTGGTCAGTGGTCACTCCAACTCTGGAGTTACCGACATGATTGTTGGAGGAGCTTCCTGCAACAACCCGCACAAGATTGCAAACTCTCTCAACTCCCACTTCACTGACCTACCTGCTGTCTCCCTACATACTTCATCAGCCAGGAGTGATGACTGCCCTGCATCCATGGACAAGCAGGAGCCTGACCCTTCCTGTCCTCCTTTCCTCCTTAGGGCGGTGTTGGTAAACGAGGTACGGTCCCTTCTCACTGGCCTCTCCCAGCACTCCAGTCCCAGCTTAGATAACCTGCAGCCCAAGCTTCTCAAACTTGGAGCCCCCTATATTGCCTCCCCGGTGGCCCACATCTTTAACCTGTCCCTTGCCATGGGTGAGATTCCAGATATCTGGAAGGTTGCCAGGGTTGTCCCTTGCTAAAGCAGGGCAGCCCTAAAGTCCCTGACAACTACCAGCTGATCGCCATCCTTTTGGGTGTCAGCAAGTTCCTGGAAAAGATTGTAGCTAAACAACTCACAGAGTATATCCAAACCCAAGAACTGCTGTCCCCCCCCAACATGGCTTTCACAAAGGGCACAGCACAGCCACGGCACTGATCTCTGTCTCTTCCAGCATCAGAGCAGCCATGGATCAGGGACAACTCTCTGGAGCAGTGTTTATCAACTTATCCAAGGCCTTTGACCTTGTTGACCATTACTTGCTCTGCACACGGATGAGGTCCCTTGGTTTGTCTTCCCCAGCTCTGAAATGGGTAACTGACTACCTGCATGGTAGAGAACAGTTAACCAAATTCAATAAAGTCCTCTCTGCCCCCCCGCCTGTGACCTCTAGTGTCCCTCAGGGCTCAGTTCTGAGACCCCTACTCTTCTCTCTGTTTATTAACAATCTCCCTGATGTAGTTACCAGGTGTAGGGTCACCATGTACGCGGATGACCTGGTCCTCTTGGCCCACTCCCGTGATCCAGTCACTCTAAACCACCACCTATTAGAGGACTTCAAGAATATCCAGGCCTGGCTCTCCCAACAGAAGCTGGTCCTCAACCAGAAAAAAACTCAGGCCATGCTATTCAGCTCATCAGCCAAAATATGTGCCTGTCCAGTCCCTCTGCAAATCGACTGCGCAGATGGTACCTCCCTTCTCACCGTGACCTCCCTCAAATATCTCGGTGTGATGCTCGATCCCCAACTGGACCTAGGGAGTCACATCCACAATGTCTGCAGAGGCATAAACTGCAAGTTGGGGCTGGTCTATAGGGCTAGATACAACCTCACCCCTGCTGCTCGTCTGGCTCTTGCCAGGGGAGTGTTACTCCCTTCCCTCAGCTATGGCCTCCACCTATTCACACGTACCTCAAAGGTCCTCCTCACTAGGTGGAACACGACATACAACAACATCTGCCAGTTCACTCTGGCCACCCTCCCACCTCACCCATCACTGCGAACTCTATGATAAGCTAGGTTGGCTATCCCCGACCAATCACCTAAACTTTGGTATAGAGTGCCTTGAGAGCAAAGTGATCAGCACCAGCACCCTCCTGGGACTAGCTGAGCTCCTCTCCCCAGCTGACCACTCATCCTACCCCCTAAGATCCCAGGGCCCAGGGCTACTAAATGTACCCTCCACCCGCACCCTTATGGGTGTGTTACATGAGGTCCCTGCACCCTAATTGATACCCTCAGAGGTACACCATAGACAGCTAATGCTTAGGTATAGGTTATACTAATATTTAGGGCTAAGGGCATCTACCGTACAAGAGTAGATGTCAGGATATGAATGCATATTGTTGGAATCCACTTTGCTTGCTAATATACAGTATATATATATTTTACCATGTATTTTCTGTCTATTTCTTATTTGTCAGATGCCAAGACACCTGTCCTTGAAGTAATTATTATATGTAAGATGGCATTGCCATCTTTTGATGATGTGCACCACTACACTGTTATATAAGACTCTGTATAAGAACTTCTTTATTCTAAAACTGATGACTTTACAGAAATTGTATAATGTTATCTTGGACCATGGAGCCACCTCTAGTTTAGCCAATAGGGCTCATCTCTGTAACTAGAAATGTTTCGATTTTTTGGTAACCATAGTAATTATCATAGGTATATAATGTAATGCACAAGCTTTACACCTCGGAGACCCAAGAAACCCCAAGAGACTACAGAGAAACCTCGAGGTGTAGGGAACGCTTAGCACTGGCTCCCAGTTCGTATGGTTAAGAACTGCTTAGGGCAACTGTGATTTATCCCTTGTAGTAATAAACTTGTTTATTACTCTAATGCAACGTGTTTGTGATTACTTGCATTCCCAATATCATCAAGAATCTGAAAGTGAGGTTTAGACCTCTTGACAAATTGGCGACCGTGTGCAGGCGATATTTGGTGTTTGTAAGTTTTCACTTGTTGCTTAAACTTTTTTTCCTTTCCCATGGGGACAGTAGGTATACATTCCCTTAACACCTCTCCCATTTTTAAAACCAGTTTGTAGTACCTTGCAAAGTCTGGCTGACTTTTTGGGTGTGGTCGATGCCGTCTTGACCCACTCCATAACAGCTTTGAATTGCAAGCCTGCAACTTATACAGTAGCCCGGCTGTGCTTAAAGTACTCATGCTGTGGATTGATACACAGCACGCTGTCTTTTTCACAGTTTGAATTTTTGTTCCCTCCCACGTAATGGCCACAGTATCAGATATCTGTGCTGAACTGAGACTCGATGTCTCGAACTTCCTTGCCTCCCATGGAGGATGGGCTGACTTCGCATGGGACGCAAGTCAATCCAATAACCCTGTACTGGGGATCTCAACCCAATACACAGAGATGAGACAATCAACCAATAAGCAACATGCTAAAGGGTTGATGATTGCTGCTCTGTATGCTGCTTTGGAAGCCTCTGAAGCGAGGTTTCGAACCCTTGATCTGCAAATTTCATCTCTTAAGCAAGAGATGGGTTTGCAGGAAACATAATGTATTAGATTGCAGCAGAACTTGGAGTCTGAACTCCAAACTCTGTGGAATGAAAAGGATTCACTATTGCATCATTCAGACCAGGCTGGTGAACAAGAATTATGTATGTTGAAGCAGGAGTGTGAAAGTTTGAGACAGGATAAGAGTCAGGTTGTGCAAATGAATGATTTGCTGACTGCTGCGAATGCTCAGTTGAGTGACGAAATGGGTGAGCTTCAGGACGAGATCAACCAGGTACATAATGACTTAGAAGTACTGTAGCTTACAGGGACAATCGCGAATTGAGCGCCGTGTACCGAGATTTGCAGAAGCAAAAGCAAGAACAGGTTGATATAGATGTTGCAAGTGTGAATCACGATGAATGTAGAACTAAGATGGCGACACTGCGCCATCAATGAGAGATTCTGGCTGGACATGTTAAGGCGATGGGAGGCGTAGCCCCAGCTTTTCATTCGTCATCAGAAGGGGAGTTATCTGATGATGACATTTTACAGTACAATGCCCAGTCACACCCCTGCTATGGCCCAGACTCCCCACCCAGCCATCCACAGCATGGCAGGTCCCCGCCCCCAGCTCCTCAGGTCACACATCGACGACATTGTGACGCTCATCATGGGAAACGCCAACATGGCAGCGCCCATGATACGGGGGGGGAGCAGACTCAAGCCTGGTCCCGACAGAGCCTCCGGTAGCCATTATTAATGTGGAAGACAGGCAAGAGATAGAAACCATGATTGATAGAGCGATAGGCAATATTCCTCTTCCTGAAAGAAGCATGAAGGCTATTAAAAGTCAGATTAGACAGCTTTTTCAAGAAGCTGGCACTCAGGAAGGTATTGTTCACACTGCAGCTGAAGCTGCAGCTCGTGCAGCCTTGGATGGTGTGCAAGACACCCTACCTTTGCCTAACCAACCACCTACTAATCCCCTGCAAATGGCCTACTCTGTTCAGCAAATTGCTGACAGTATCAGTCGGATGAGCCCGTCCGACAACCTCAGCTGTCACTTGGAAAAGGTATGTTCTAAATGCGAGATGCTCAGCCTCGCTGCAGAATATCAAGTCTAAATACTACGCCAGACCACTGATCCTGGTTTATAGGCCAAACTCCCCGAAGCTGTTCGCCAGGATGGGAACGCTACCTTTGATGAGGTTGCAGCTGAGCTCCTTTCTGCTTACAGCCCAGGTGTAGTAGGAGTGATGCTAGCATATCCTGTGAAGCAGAATGTGAAAGAAAGTCCAGTGACTTACCACCAGAGACTTTGGATGGCCTACCAAGCATGCAAACATCTGGCACAAGAAGCTACGGATGTAGATCTTATTGAATATAAGACCTTGTTCCTTAGGAACATGATTCCGGCAGTACAAGAAAAGGTAGAGCCAACCACCTACCCAAATACGGATAGGTTTGCCGATATTCTTCAGAAAACTGAGAGGGTATAACAACTGTACATCTGTGATTTGGGTTCCGGTTCCAAGAAGGTAGCTGCCGTGGAACCTGCCTCGGGGACCACAACACACTACATGGTGGAAGGGCAGGCTCAACGCCAACAGGCTCAGCATTCGTCAGCCCTCCAGCCGGTAACCACCACCCCCAACAGGCCCAACAACAACCACATCAACAACAGCAATGGGGTGGGAATCGGAATTGGCACAAGAACAGGAAGCATAAGGGTAGAGGTAAACCACAACAGAGAACGGGTCCCTCATATAGGGAGATAGCTGAAGAAAATTGAAAATTTAGAGAGCTCCTGGGACAAGTGTGCTCTGTGGCGGATGCTGTCCCCACTCAGACCCTTGCGGCGGTACAACCAGCAGCTCAGGCCACAACCGGCCACAGAGATACCGGAGGTACAGGCCCTCAGGCACACACAGGCCTGAACCCAGAAGCTCCTTCCTATATAGCATCAGTACAGCATGGTGAAGTCATTCACGCAAGTCAGGCCCAGCCCCTGCATGCTTCCAGCAATACGGATTGACAATTACAGGCCTCGGTCTGTATTGTAAACAAGCTGGTCTTGGATACAAACGGAAGGCCCTGCACCGAGGATGAGGTCAGGGGCCGCCAACTGGTAGTTTTGCTAGATACAGTTGCAGCTGTATCTGTGCTACATGACGAACACCCAGACACGTCCCCTTGGTCTACCAGATGAAAGACCAATATGTCAGGAGTCGATGGTACTAGGCTGCCTGCATACCACTCTCTACCCTTACTGGTAGAGTTAGGCCACTTAAAGGCCTCACATACTTTCCAACTGATGGTACTGCATGATCATCCTAGTATTATAGGAATCTACTTCCTCGACCCACACAGCTGTGTGGTGGATTTGGCTAACATGCTACTGATACAGATTCAGGGTCAGTATCACACCATTTTGATTCCTGATTCACACGTTGTGGCAATGATATCTGCCAATGACAAAGAGTATGATGTCATAGATTTGTTCAAGAATCACAAACTTTTCCCAAAACTCCTACCTATTCTGCAAAGACATCTGGAAGCGTTTGCAGTTAACAAACATGACTGTGGTAGAATACACACCGTCATTGAAGTGCCAGGCTCGGCACGTGAGAGGCAAAGGTATCCTTTCCCAACTGAGGCCTTGCCTTCCCTTAGAGAAATAATCAAGTCACTCCTCAAGCAAGGAGTAATCAGAACTTGTGTTTCCACTGCTAACTCCCCAGTATGGCCCATGAAGAAATCCACAGGAGCTTTGAGACTTACTATTGACTACAGGAAACTGAATCAGGTCACTCCCAGTTGTTCCCCAACTGTGGCATCAGCACCAGATGTGCTACACCTTTTAACCCCTGACTTAAAATGGTTCAGTGCCCTGGACATTTCCAATGGTTTTTGGTCATTGCCATTGGCCCTTAAGAGTCAATATAAGTTTGCCTTCACCTTTGAAGGAAGACAGTACACGTGGACTTGCTTGCCACAAGGATTCCATAACAGTCCATCCCTCTTCCATCTCCACATGATAGACACCCTCGAGAGTTTCTCTACCCCCCCAATGTCTCCTCCAATATGTGGATGACCTGTTGCTGCCCACAGCCACACAGGAACAACATCTGGATCTCTTGGATGAACTATTGACTCTCATTCAGAGAGTAGGCCTCAAGTGTAACCCAGCAAAAGCACAATTGTGTCAGAAAGAAGTACTCTTTCTGGGTTTGAAAATAACTGACCAAGGTCGAAGCCCTACCTGGAAGAAGGTACAGGGATTGCAAGACTTGCCATTACCTACCAGTGTGGCAACTCTTCGAAGGTTTCTAGGTATGGTAAACTATTCGAGAGATTTCATTTGTGATTTTGCTCAGAAAGCTGCTCCTCTGTATGAATTACTCAAAAAGGATGTACCATGGACTTGGGGCCCTATTCACACCCAGGCTGTGACGTCACTGAAGCAGGCCTTGGCCTCTGCCCCAGCACTGGTAAACCCCAACCCAGCACTACCATTCCATCTGGAGTGTGCCACCTCTGACATTGTCATGTCAGCAGTGCTGGCCCAGAAGGTGCATGGCACCTTGAGACCCATTGCATATGCCTCACAGCTCTTGACCCCAGTGGAACAGAAGTACGGCCTTTGTGAAAGGAACCTTCTGGCTACCTACTGGGCTGTCAAGCACTTCCTGTATATCATTGGGTACTCACCACTGATCATTAACACTAACCATACACCAACTACCTTTTTGCTATCAGACAGAGTGAACGATGGGTCAGTCTCTAACACCAGGCTGACACACTGGTCACTTCTTCTCCAGGAAAGGGACACACAGGTCCACCCGACTAAAGTTCCATCTATGCTGGCTCATGGCCTCCTTTTCCAGGGAGAACCCAATGACTGTACACTACAGTCACCTGATCTTCCAGATCCAGGTCCTTTCTTCCATGCCATGCCACAAGTGCTCAAGAGTACCTCTTTGTGCCGCATCTTTACTGATGGTTCAGCATCCTACTATCAGGGAGAACAAATTGCAGGGATGGGTATTTTGGTGATCTATCCTTATGGGAACACTGTCAAGATATCCAAACGCTGTAGTGTAGCTTCATCACAATATGCAGAGATGGCAGCGGTGGCCTGTGCCCTCGAGTTTATCCAACATGGAACCCAGGATACTATCATTTTTATGGACTCTAACTGGGTTTGTTGCTCCCTTACAGAATTTCTTCCCTTCTGGCAGAAGAACTCCTTCCTCTCTTCAGATGGCAGTCCAGTGAAGTACAAAGAATTGGTAATATACATACATGCACTGGCACAGAAATTTGCACACAAACTCTATGTACACAAGGTTAAAGCCCACTCTCTTCATGACCCCTATCATGTCTTCAATGACACAGCAGACACCCTTGCTAAGGAAGGGGCCTGAGGGGGGGACATCTGGATGATGGAACATCCAGAGGCTAATGCAGCTGTACACATTGCAACACTCAAGAAGAAATCTGAATCTTTTTCTCCCTTGTACCTCTCTGCAGCCCAGCAGCTGGACACTGAACTCAAAGAGGTGTTCAGATTCCTTGATAAAGGTACTGAAGAAAAACTTCCTACACATAACCCCTATTGGAGGCATGAAGGTAAGCTACGCCTGTCACCAGATGACAAGCTCATTTGGTTTCAACCAGATGATTCTACCACAAAGTTGTAGGTAGTCCCCAGACATTTAAGATCTGAGTTCCTACACCAAGTGCATGACACTCCCACTGGTGGACACCAGGGAGCAGAAAATACCCTCCAGTGACTCAAGACCACCGCCTGGTGGCCTGGTATCACCAAAGATGTTAAGCAATACATAGACAACTGCCTTGTTTGTGCACAAAACAACCCCATCCCAAACAAACAAAATGCCAAACTTTTACCACAAAGACATTCTGGCCCTTGGCATGCCATCCAAATTGATTTTGTTGGCCCTCTGACCAATACCAGTAGAAATAATAAGTATGCTCTTGTGGTAACTGACCTTTTCTCAAAGTGGGTAGAGGCTTTCCCCACTAAAACATGTACAGCGAAGACTACTGCCAAAATCCTGGTGGAACAGATTTTCTCCAGGTGGGGCCTACCCCTTAAGGTAGACTCTGACAAATGAACCAGCTTTACAGGTGAGTTGATGAAAGAATCCCTTGAACTCCTTGGAGTTCAGCAGAAGTTCCACATACCTTACCATCCCCAATCTTCAGGTCAAGTAGAAAGAGCCAACAGACGGATTAAGCAAATGCTTTCCAAATTCATTGAGGACAATCCCAAAACCTGGGATTCCCTATTGCCTTTACTCCTTATGGCAATCAGGGGCACACCCTCAGCCACCACCCAGCTCACACCCTTTGAGGTGATGACTGGTAGACAGATGAGATTACCTGAACACCTGTTGTTTGACCTGCACACCCCTACTGCAGACCACGTGTCTGTGGACCAGTATGTGGAAAAACTCAGGAAAGACCTTATACACACACACTTGTACGCTGCAAATTGCATGGGCAAGGCCCAGCAACAATCCAAGATACAATTTGACAAACACACACAAGAAGTGGATTGGCAAGTTGGAGATCAGATAATGGTACTTCGATTTGCACATCCCACCCACTTCTTCTCCAATAAGTGGGAAGGCCCATACCCCATTGTCAACAAGCTCAGTCCGGCAATCTATCAGGTTAGACTCCTTCACAACAACAAATTGACTGATAAATGGTTGCATGCAAACCAGCTGAAACTGTATAAAGGAGCTTAACTTACTTTTCCTCACCCCATTGGGTGGAATTGTACTAACAAACTAATCTCTGATCTTCCTTTTCAGATACACTGACAAGATGGCTATCTTGTTCCTTTATTTCCTCCTCTCAGGAGTGATCCCCTGCATCCACGGCACAGTACTGGACCTCCTACGCCATGTTGACCCTCCAGCACCTCCTCCAGAGGGAGTATCCATCAATATACCAGATAGCATGATTACTGTCCAGGAAGGTTCCGATGCTTACCTCACTGCCTTGGTTGTTGCTCCTGATAAATCTACCCTTCCAATTGAGTAGCAAACCACATCACAAGGACAAATCCTCCCTGTGGCCAAACTCTCCAAAGGAACTTTCCAGGGTTGGCCCAATGCTAAATTATCCCCAAATGGTTCACTGTCCTTGTTACAAACTGCATTAAGACATTCTGGTTTGTACAATATCACTGCCTTAATAGACCCTTCTTACTGTAATTCTTTGTCCAAAGATTCCGCTTGCAGATTTTGTGATATACACCACATGGCTTCTGCAGCCATGTGCCTATCTGTGTTACCACCTACTGATAAACAGCTTTTGGAATGTCCAAAGCATAACCCTGGTCCCCATAGTGGTCTCACAGCCACTGCTCTCCCAGGTTCTTTGATTAATAACTTACAGTTTATACATATACCTGTTTTGTTTAATCTTACTTACTGGAATATGAAAGAGTTTGGTATGTGTCACAATACTAACACATCAGCATTTTATAGTACATTATTGCTTGATAGCTTAGCTGCATTTCAGATTCATAAGCAGGATCCTTTTGCTGGGGTCTATTATACTGAACATAGAGGCAATTTCAGGAGGAAGCCCTCTCCTGATCATTTGAATCATAAACGTAACAAATGTGCAGTTGACAGTTCTGATGTCACAGGTGCCACAGGTACTGTCACAGGTCTTTTTGGTACTGCTATGTCTATTTGGAATAAAGCAGACATCGCTGCTATCAAAAGTCATTCTGCTAAATTCTCCACTGGCTTGGTTCATAACATTTTACCTCCATTATTGCATGGTGTGGATGACCTTAGTCAGGAAGAAAGATACACTGTATGCAACATGCACGACATTGCCAAAGCATTCACTGATTCTAAAGATAAGATCAACGCACTCATACAACAGAATAACAGAGAAGCAGATAAACAATACATTGCTAGGGAAATACTCTGCTCTGCTTATGGCTCCTACATTATTACTACCATCAACAACCTCTTCCGTGATTTAGAATCTGGAAGAATTCCTGACATCATACATGATAGACGCATTTCTAAATGGTATTGTCCAACATGTAAAACCTCTAGCTGTGTTTCCACGTGTATGCAACATACTTTGTCTATTCCTCTCTCCATGGCTAGGAATTTGGGATTTGTGACCAGACACCCTAATACTGGTCCTTGTTTTACTGCTAAGAAATGTTGCATAACAGATACCATGTTTGCTTCTTTTACTGTCTCCTTACCACGTTTTGATCCTACTACTGCTTTGTTCAACAAGCTTGCACTGGTACATTCTATAGGGCATTTGGATGAAGACATCTACAGAGAATGCCTGGATCTACCACCTCTACTGGTCTACCTTTCTTTCCTGGATGCCTGGGAGGCTCAGCACACGGACTGCTGTGCTAAAAAGCAATATATCTATCTGTGCCACTGTGATGTGTTTGATGTAATACGGCCCGTTTGTGGCTACTCTCCAGACAGCATTGATTGGACTTTCACCATGGATGATGACATCACTGAGAATGGCACCAACTCTTTCGACTCAATTTTGGCTCCAGATCAGCTGTATCAATCCTATCATGAGGAATCTCATTGCCTGTCAACATGGATTTCGAAGACGACATACACCTGCCCTGTCCAGTTGGAAAAGTGGAGACTGCCTACTGTGCGCTCACAGTACAATTCTGATGGCGAATACTGCGTTGTCACAAATTACAAGGCTTATACATATGCTTCTGTTACTTGTGCTATTGATTACCCCAATTTCTGTTTTGTTCCCCACCAGAAGACTGTTATTGGACATACTGTTATAACCCCCATCCCCCTTATGGATGCAGATATTATTGATGGTAATCCAGATTATCTACTCACATTATCAGAATACTTGCCATACTTTAATGTACACATAGACCCACTTACACTAAAATCACTTTTAGACAGGAAGGACACACACATCATCCACATCAGCAATAATATTACCAAAGCCAATGAAGCCATTCTTGACCTGATTAATAATGGAGATATGACTAACGCATTGACTAACACTTGGTTAGAAATTACTTTTAAAGGTTTTGTTATTATACAAGCATTTTTGATTTTCACTTTGATTATTATGCTTTGCTGCCTACGACTTACACTACACCAACACTGTGAGCAACTCGAGTTCCTTTCAAGGCTCACACGTCGGGATTGTAAACCACCACTGCTCCTGTCCTTTCCCTAGACATTTTCCTGTGTTGTCCTTGGAGGCAACAAGGGGGGGAATTATTACACGAGGTCCCTGCACCCTAACTGATACTCTCAGAGGTACACCATAGACAGCTAATGCTTAGGTATAGGTTATACTAACATTTAGGGCTAAGGGCATCTACCGTACAAGAGTAGATGTCAGGATATGAATGCATATTGTTGTAATCCACTTTGCTTGCTAATATATGTATATTTTACCACGTATTTTCTGTCTATTTCTTACTTGTCAGATGCTAAGACACCTGTCCTTGAAGTAATTATTATATGTAAGACAGCATTGCCATCTTTTTGTGATGTGCACCACCACACTTAGTTGTGTAAGACTCTGTATAAGAACTTCTTTATTCTAAAACTGATGACTTTACAGAAATTGTACAATGTTATCTTGGACCATGTAGCCACCTCTAATTTAGCCAATAGGGCTCATCTGTGTAACTAGAAATGTTTCTATCTTTTGGTAACCATAGTAATTATCATAGGTATATAATGTAATGCACAAGCTTTACACCTCAGAGACCCGAGAGATCCCAAGAGACTACAGAGAAACCTCGAGGTGTAGGGAATGCTTAGTACTGGCTCCCGGTTTGTATTGGTAAGAACTGCTTAGGGCAACTGTGATTTATCCCTTTGGTAGTAATAAACTTGTTTATTACTCTAATGCAATGTGTTTGTGATTACTTGCATTCCCAATATCATCAAGAATCTGAAAGTGAGGTTTAGACCTCTTGACAGGTGACAGGGACTATGCAGCACATGCCCCTAGGCTCTGGAACTCCTTCCCTGAGCAGGTCCGCACCACCTGTTCCCGTAAATGCCTTCAGTCCTCCCTGTGGGAACACCTTAAGCTGGCCTCACGCTGCTAATGCCTAAAGCCTCCTTAGCACGAAGCCCTGGGCATTACAAGCCATGTGGCACACTACTCCCTGAACCACAATCTGAACTGAAATTGAATTCTGCTGCCAATTTCCCTGTCCTGCTCTCCTCCTTCACCTCTTTATGCCCCAGATATTCAGTGAGAGTCAATGTTGTTCTATACTAGCTCATTATGCACTCTATAATCACCTGCCTTTCACCACTTGCACTATATATTGCCTGCTGTTTTTGTTGACTCAATGCACCTAACCACTAAATGTATAATGCCTGTTGTTTTGCTGACTATGTACCTAATCACATGATGTATATTGCCCGCTGTTTTGTTGACTCAATGTGCCTAACCACAAAATGTATATGTACTTGCTCACCTACTATGCTGTATTGATGTACCCTGTTATACCTGTTGTACTCTCCCAGGACGTTCCTGAAAATAGGCATATAACTTGTCTAGTGTACCTACCCGGTTAATAAAAGCTAAATAAATAAATAGCTGTTTTTTTAATCTCCTACTCTGATTGCACTTTTGTGTTTGCTAAGTGCTGTTTTAATGCTCTTGTTGACTCACCCTCTTAAGATATTTGCTATGTCTATAATATTTGTTGGAAGCACAAGATGTAACATCATTGTATTTTAGAAATCAAGACAAACTATTTTTGACTGTATTTACAGACCTTAATAGTAGAGTCACCAGGTTTATTCCAGGCAGTATAGTTAATTTCAGTAATATGCAGAGTTATTTGCTGGGCTCATATTGTGCACTGTGTGTAGAGAAGCAGCCTTTAGATAGTCTAAGGTGAGATTCCCATTCTCGTAACAGGCACCATGGTGCATCACATGCTATTGCATGTGACATCATGATGTGGGTGACATCATCAACACCAATGATGTTATGTACTGCCTGATGCCTGCCCCGAGATTCTCCATAAAGGGCATGAAAGTGAACGCATTCAGCCTTTTCTACAATAGCTGTGGATCCACATGGCCGACACTGGAATTAAGCGTCTCATCCCTGGATCAAGGTGTTCTCTTATAAAACACAGCTAAAAGAGATATGAGTTGACTAACACAACACAAACTTCTATAAATATACAAATATGAATGCTTAAGGAAAGTTAAGAAGGTTTCATTTGTCAATAGGCACCAGCTCTGTGTGGGGTTGTAACGTCAACACATGAGAGAAGGTGAGCAAGTATTGCTATTTAAACAAATTTGACAGAATTATTTAGTACACAGTAAATGGTTCAGATGAACTAAAAATAGCTCTTTATTTGTTTAGCCAATGATTTTTTTTTGCTGACCAATCATAAGAAATGAAATACGTCAGAAGAAAGACGTTGAGCCACACACAGTAGGTATATAGTTTTAACAAAAGAAAAAGTTTTTCATGATATGTTTTCAAACTAATATTTGAATATCATGGACTTTGTAAAATCAGTGTGTCCTCTGTTCTTATTTAGATTACGAGACACAAAGGTTTTATTGTTTGATAAATTGACAGATGGTAGAATAAACATTAATTTAAAGAAAGTGAGTATAAGAATCCTGTATGTCACATATACAATGTACATATATGTTTCACTGGATATTGAGAGTCGGCATAAAATATAGTATTTTTTATTATTTTAGAAAGGCACATGAAGATTGGTGAAGCATAAAAGAGGAAGACATTCAGATCAGTGTGATTTTGTGGTAAAATGGAGATGATATCCACTGCATTTTTACAATATTGATGTTCATTTTACTGAATATGTAGTGGTATGTGAACCCAATATGATATTGATTATTGTAATTGCAGTTGCAGCCACCCACCCTGAGGAAGAGACCAGTTTTAGTGGCCTTGACACTATTGTATGAATATATGTGGCCAATGGCAAAATAAATCAGCACTGATAAAGTGTCTTGAAGTGGTCCAGTTTTTTTATTTTTTTAACTTTCATGTCTGGTACCCTAGACACTGAATAAGAAGTTGAAAAAGGACTTTAGAAGATACAGGGACTGTTTCTATGTTCTTACTTAATTTTCTTTTGATCTGGAGATCTGCATTTACCCCCAGGATGAATAATGGCTCCTGTTCCTGTCTCCAGGGTGACCCACAGGACCACCAATCCATCCTTTATCCCTAGGTTCCCTTGCATTTCCATCGCTCTCATTCCCTCCCTCACATACAGCATGACCCCTCCACCCTTCCTCCTCTACCTATCCTTGAGCTGAGTGTAGCCTGGTATGTTCATTTCCCAGTCATGGCTCCCTGTGCACCATGACTCAGTAATGGTCACAAGATCCACGTCTACCTCCACCATGATGGCATCCAGGTCTGGAATTTTATTTCCAAGAATCCTTTGCATTGGCACATGTGGCTGTCAGCACCTTGCTCCAACTCTTCCTGCAACCCCCCTTCTCTGCCTTCCTGCTTTTTTTTGCCACTTGAAACTTTCCTCTCTCCTCATCCCCACTCACCACCCTCTTCATGCCTTACTTCCTCATTCCCTCACTTTCCATCTCTTCCGTTCTTATCCCCCTTATCCAAACTATGCTTATGCTTCCTTTTATTTGTTCCATGGGGAACTTTCCTCCCCTTGGGAAATCTCTTCCTGTTGCTTCAACCTGGGAAGGGGCAGTTAATACCTCCCTTTGTGTTACCACCTCCCCCCTCAGCAAATTTAAATGTTCATCACAGTATCATCTAAATCTTCCACTGAGGACTGCTGTCCCCTTTCCAAAATAGGTGCAGGCCATCACTTCTATATAGAACCATATCCTTCCAGGTTGGCCCTCAATCCTCAATGAAACCAAACCCCTCCTCCCTGCACCATTCTTTCAATCAAGTGTTGAAGCTCCGGGTACAGAGTGCCCTATCCTTCCCTTGGCTGTAGACAGGTAGTAACTCGGCAGTAGTAGAAAGGGACACACATAAGCTGTCCCAAAGGTGTTCCAGTCATATTAATATGAAGAAATACACTTTCCGGACTTTTCCAAAATTAACATCTGCAAGCTACATGCAGATCTTCACCACACTGACTGGCCCCTAATTTACCAGGCATATGATTTTGACATTGCTCTATCCTACCTGGTAAACAGTTTACAAAAATCTCAAAATAAGCACCGTCTCATAAAAAGAAAGAGGGTCCAAGGTACTGCAACAAGATGGGTGAATAGCGAGATCATGACCAGCATGAGAAGCAGGTACAAGATCTGGGTTGCTACAAAGAAAAGTGGCAGACAAACTGACTGGAATGAATATTTTAGGCAGAGGAACACATGCAAGATAGAAATTTTGGTAGCGAAAAGGGCTTACTTTCTTAAGCTACTACAGAAATTGACCAATGACATGTGTGGTTTCTGGAACCATATTAAGACTTCCTTGGGACAAGGTGGATGCTCGACAACCACTGATATGACAATGGTGCCAACTGCAATAACACCTGTACCACTGCAAATGCCCTAAACATCCACTTCTCCAACCTTTTAGACTATGAGAGGCTGACCAGTCAACCCTCTGTCTCTACAACTATGTCCTCAGCCAAGACCTCCTCTTCACGTACTTTTAAGCAGGTCACCACGCTGGAGGTTCTGACACTTTTGAGGAAAATAACTGAGCATGGATGAGTGGAATCAGATGGCCTACTACCAAGATTCCTTAAACTAGTGGACCCTTTTATAGCAGCACCAGTTGCCGGGATCTACAACCTTTCCATCAGTACGAGGGTAGTACCGTGTCTCTGGAAGATAGTGTGAGTTTTCCCCCTCCATAAGAAAGGGGACACAAAAGACATGAATAACTATTTCCCAATTGCAATATTATCAACACTAAATAAAATTCTTGAAAAACTAATAGCCTACCACATCATGGACTATATTCAACAAAACAACCTTCTCACCCCTACCCAACATGGCTTCAGGAAGGAATACAGTACGGCCACTGTGCTTATCAAACTCACTAATAACATCAAGCTATCGATGGATTAAGGAATACACACTGGAGTGATTTTTTTGGATCTAACTAAAGCCTCCGACTTGGTGAATCACTCATTGCTACAAGATATGCTGGCCACACTTGGATTCTCCCCAGGCTCCTCAACATGGTTCAGAAGTTACCTATCTGGGCAGACACAATTTGTTCAGATTGACAAGTGAAAATCTGGTTTCTCTTCAACCAGCATTGGTGTACCACAAGACTCAATTTTTGGACCACAACTTTTCTCATTGTTTGTGAATAGGCTGCCTCAAATGTTGAGCACTACCTTTACCATCTCATATGTGGATGATATGGTGTTATACACCAGTGCCAAGATATTGCCTCCATTAAAACCACACTTGAATCAGATTTTGCCTGCCTACGTAAGTGGCTAGTTCAAAAACAACTTCTTCAGAATACCAAAAAAACAGTGGCAATGCTGTTTGAATCGGCGCCAAGAGTCAAAGTCAGCTCTGCAACACTGACCATACATAGCTCAGATGGCTCACTCCTGAATTTGATGGACTCTTTCAGATACCTGTGTATAACCCTTAACCCTTCATTGACTTTCAGCCTCCATATCAGTAACACTTGTGAGGCAGTCAATATCAAGCTGGGGCTGGTCTACAAAGCCAGAGCATCCTTAGACTCTGATGCAAAATTAGCCATCGCACAGGGGTTATTGAGACCCTCCTAACTTATGGAATCACTTCCTATAAAGATGCAAACAAGGGACTATTGTAGAAGTGGGGCACTGGTTATAATAGTATCTGTCACTTCACACTATCAGTACCTAGGCGCACCCATTCTCATGTACTTTACTCCAGTCAGGGCTGGCTCTTTCCCGCCTCTTACCAAGTCTATACAATAGGATGCACAATTGACAGTATCATCTGAACTAGAACACCACTGTCCCTTGCATGCTTGATGAAACTGGCCCATCAGACTTGTCCAATGAGATCTACTGAAAAGTCGCTCCTTAATACACCCGTATGTGCCACTAGGATGGGTGAGCAGGCATTTGTGGTGTCTGCCCCAAAGCTATGAAACTCCCTGCCTTCAACTGTAAGGCACTCCACTACACACCTGATCATTAAAAATGAGCTGTGTGCCTGCCTTCTGGTCTCTGACAGGTGCACTTGTGACTCAGCCCCTGGGGAGGACATCTAGTTTGGCTTCCTTTGCATGTCCCTTCAGCTCATGTTTAGGCATTTATCACTCTTGCCCACTTGTAAATAGCAGGTAAGGACAGGCTGTAAGGTATCCCACTGTGAGTCTGTCTGGAATAGTTTCTCTATTTACTTGTACTGCATGGTCTATCTCCTTGAAACTGTATTGCGTATTCCCCTGTATCTATGGATAGCCTAGTGTAATGTCTAATTTCTCTTGTACAGTAGGTATCACTGTTCCTATCTATATTGTAATGTGTTTGACCCAAGGCTGTACTATGTAACAGTAACCACTGTGATGTGATGTGTTTTTACCTGTGTCTATAACCTTCCCGGGTCATGACTGAAAATAGGCAACTTCTTTGCCTAGAGCACTTACCCGGTAATCAAAAACTAAGTAAAATAAAAATATATATATATATCCTCATCCTGAAAACTAAAAAACTGGGCACACACCAGAGTGCTGAGTTTTATTAAGGATTATTTATTACAAAAGTACAGCATGTACATACACAGGGCTAACACCCCAGTTGTTAATAATAATTATCCTTAACAAAGTTCAGCACTCTGGTGTGTGCCTAGTTTTTTCAATTTTCAGGTAGCACCCCGGTGAATGCCACCATTTGTTAGTAGCTTTAGGTCCGTCCACTGCTCCCTGAACTGTCCCTGTAATACTCCAGCCCATCTCTTGCTATGTCATGTATCCCCAAATGGACAATGACATGCAGCTTCCCCCTCTGTCCTGCCACCCTTGACATCGTTAGGATCTGTTCATCCCTCCAAACCAAGGCACATGTAGCCTCATAACCTCCCTTGCTCCACCTCTTCCTTCTCTCAAAACTCCCAGCTTGGGGCATCCCCACTGAAGAAGTCCTACATCCTCCATTGCCACCACTACAGATGTCTCCTCAAAGCAGTCCCATCCTGCCAGAGTGGCAAAGGAATTCTGTAATGGCACAGGCTGAAGAATGAGCCCCTGACCCTCCATCCACACATCCCCACAGTCCTCCAAGGTCCAGCCAGCCTTTTTTCTGTCCAGGCAGAATCTAGGGCAATGGTGGCTATCTCAGTGTACTCTGGGAGCGGCAAGAGGTCCTCTTGATTCTAACACGCTTTGCCCAGAGCCCAGTGATGGGTGTCTTCAACACAGAGAGGTGGGTGCAGACAGGGCAGCATCTTGGTCTCCAGACTGTCTCTTGAAAAACTGCAACTCCACAACCATTGCACTGTGCCACTCCCATGCCTGCTAATATTAGTAATTTCCTTTTTTTCCCCAAATGAAACTTGCCCTTACTGTCCCTTCCCTTTGTGTGCTCTTTTCTCAGCTACACCATCAATCAGGATCTACTTTAACCCCTTAACCTAGGTAGGGTGTTACCTATAATCCCATAAAATAGTTAAGCAGGAATAGACTGTGCACCCCCAGGGCACCTCGGTGTATACCACCATTTGTTAGTAGCCTTATGTCCCTCCACTGCTCCCTGAACTGTCCCTGTAATACTCCAGCCCATCTCTTGCTATGTCATTTGTCCCCAAATGGACAATGACATGCAGCCCCCCTCTGTCCTGCCACCCTTGACATCCTTAGGATCTGTTCATCCCTCCAAACTAAGGCACCAGGTAGGCTCATAACCTCCCTTGCTCCACCACTTCCTTCTCTCAAAACTCCCAGCTTGGGGCATCCCCACTGAAGGAGTCCTACATCCTCTATTGCCACTACTTCAGATGCCTCCTCAAAGCAGTCCCATCCTGCCAAAATGGCAAAGGAATTCTGTAATGGCACAGGCTGAAGAATGAGCCCCTGACCCTCCATCCACACATCCCCACAATCCACCGAGGTTCAGCCAGCCCTCCTCTGTCCAGGCAGTCTCTAGGGCAATGGTGGCTATCTCAGTGTACTCTGGGAGGGGCAAGAGGTCCTCTTGATTCTAAAAAGCTTTGCCCGGAGCCCAGCAATGGGTGTCTTCAACACAGAGAGGTGGGTGCAGACAGGGCAGCATCTCGGTCTCCAGACTGTCTCTTGAAAAACTGCAGCTCCACAACCATTGCACTGTGCCACTCCCATGCCTGCTAATATTAGTAATTTCCTTTTTTCCCCAAATGTAACTTGCCCTTACTATCCCTTCCCTTTGTGTGCTCTGTTCTCAGCTACACCCTCTATCAGGATCTACTTTAACCCTTTACCCTAGGTAGGATGTTACCTATGTTCCCGTAAAACAGTTAAGCAGGAATAGGCTGTGCACAGGGCAGGAATAGGCTGTGTGGGCACAGAGCAGGGGATTTAGATAGAGGAGAGGGGTGCTAGAATGCAGTTAGACTAGGAGAGTGCTCCAGAGAGAAGGGACTTTGTAAAAAACTGACCAGCAGAAGTGTTGCAGAATGGGGAAAAAATGGAGCAAGAGTTCAAGTTCCTGAGGGAGTAAGATTGTGGGACATGGGAACAGGAGGGAGTCGAGACAGCAAGGAAGCAGGGAGAACAGAATTTGGATATAAGGGAAGCAGAAAGGTAGAGTAACCTGCTAGCAAGAGAGGGAAAGAAAGTTCTAAAGAGAATGGTGCAGCCAAGATGACCCAGAGCAAAATCTCTTGATCTAGTGAACCACTGAAAAAATCCACCTGGAGTTTTTCCCTAAAATCTGATATAGCCATACCCATGGCAACCAGGGCAGTGTTGTCTCTATAGAATCTCACTGAGGAAAACTGAACTGCCTGAGGAAGATCATTATTAAAAAGTAAAAACGAGGGGCTCCAGATCCCTCAAACCGCATTTGTCCTCAGTGAGAACACCCACAGGGAGCAAAGAAGAAGGGTCTGTTCTGCTCACCCTGTTTCCTTGTTGTGTTCTAGAGAGTACCTGGTGCTTAATAACATGGGAGTCTGCCAGAATTTGAGACTGCACCACCTGTAGACCATTTCTATCAGCACTCAGTTCTAAGGCACAGCCAAAGCCCTTTTTTATAAACCAGTGAGCATGTTTTATTAACTGCAAATCATCAAACAAAACACAGGCAACATATCTTTTTTAATGCAAAGTTCATGTAGGATCTTCTTCCACATTGTTTTTACTAGCTCAGTTGCCTAGTCTAAATAAGTCAAAAGCAGTCTGGTGTGCAGGTTTTCTCATAACTAGTATTACCTGGTTAATTTTCACAGAATTCCACTAACTCCGTATTCATTCCTTTTTTTGCATCCAGGCAAGGGGTAACTCCTCTTTTGCTGGCTGCTCAACATTAAGATGTTCTTACTGAAGGTACATGCAGTCCTCACATATTTAGACCTCACAAGGTGATTAATCTCTTTTTCTCTGACTCCCATGTCTAAGGGCAGCTTCTTACGGACAGCACCTGGTCCTGGACAGATGGCTAGCAAACTGAATAAAAGTGCTGACATTTCAGTGTCAGGTTACTCCATCCTCAGAGCTGGCTCTGTGGTGGGGTTTGAAACCATATAACTCCTCCTGTCTCCTTGGATACACACTACAGCAAAATAACTCTAGCAACCAGACCCCCTTATGGGGATTTTATACTTAGTTAAAACTATTTGATATTCCCTGTGTTAATGTGTGAAAGAACCACAACCATAAAAATGAAAATAATTTAAGATTAAAAAGCATTGAAAGATTACATTCAGATATGAAAGCATAAACTTTTCACAGTTTCTGCCAAATTAATGAGTATCACTCATAAATGTAATACTACACAATTAATCAAAATCATTATTCAGTTTTACATGATATTCCTTATGCCAATTTTCTGACTGTCACTGTACACACATAATTATGTGAATTAAAAGCACAGCAAATTGTAATTCATACCTGGGTCCTAACTATTATAAACTGAAGTTATTCTGAACCAAAATCCTAGTTGTATCAGCACTTCCCTTAACACAAAGAAGGACTCAAGCATCATATGATGTGCTAAATCTTTAAAAGTACCTGTGCAGCTAGTGAGCCAGAATCATCAAAAGTGTCCACCAAAATGGGGAGAGGCAATCAGCCCAGATAAATGACATCTGCCCAATCCGCCCCCCAATAAGGTCATCTCTGCCAGCAAATCTAACCCACTCGCGCCCCACAGTGCTAGGCAAACATGATACAAGTATGCTATAATGTATGTTAGAACGCTGTTAACCTTAGGAAATCATCATTTCCTAAGGTTGTTAACCTATCGATGTGACGTAGATATGTTGTTAACCTATCGATCCTACGTCACATCGAGTAGGTTAACAACAGCGCGTGGTCTGCATGTGCACGCTTTTTTCGGTTAATGGAAACCGACTGAAGGGAAACTGACGGGAAGGACTGAAGGGTCACGGTGACTTTTAAAAACGTAAGCCCTTTTTTTTTGATAGTGGGACCACTATAAAAAATAATGTGTATCGGTCCTCTATCGGCAACCGTCAATTTTAATTGCTCGAGGTTGCTATGGCGACGAAACTCCTCGTCGAGTCATTTCGAGGTTTACATGGTCACCCTGGCAACCTCTCGACTGTTAACTGACCGGTTAACGATAGAGGACCATACATTATCCTCTATGTTATACAATGCAGTAATGGCTACCTTTGATGCATCAATCATAGAGACTTTTGTGATTAAGGAACACCTACTAATACTTCATGAAACTAAACAAATTACAAATAACCCATCTTACTGTAAAATGCACCAATGCATAAAAATACCAAGTTAACACTAAGTAACTAATTACTGTATAGTTGCATGAAGCATCAAATTACAAAATTAGCAAAATAGCAATATCATTACAAATAACTGTTCAAACCATTGTCCTCATAGAGGCCACGAGGGTACAAAGCATCTAATTCATGTATCCAGTAAGCCTCATGTTGCAACATGTGGGTGAGTTTGGTTTGCTGGCAGTGATGGCTTTGTTGGGGGAGGGAGAATTGGGCAGGTGTAGTTTATCTTGACCCAATTGCCTTTCTGCTTTTTGGTGGCTGCCATTTGTGATTCTTGCTCACTAGCCCACAGGTACTTCCAAAGATGTTGTACATTGTATGTGAGTCCTACTTTACATTAAGAGATTTGCTGATACAACATGATTTGTGGTTCAGAATAACTTCATTATGGCTGCATGGGTGAAGCCATGCTGATGTATTGCTATGATGAAGGAGAGAAAGGGTTGGTGGAAGCATGTGACAGGATACCTCTAATGTATCCTTCCACAGACACAAAGCACATGCGGTCCTGCCATTGACCACAGTGTAGTTAACACCCCCCCCGCCCCCACATACTGTTCTCCTGCTCTGTGCTCACTTCCAGTTCACTTCTGCATTCGGACACTGGAACAGAATCAAAGAGATGACAGTTTCAAGGTACCAAGGTTCAACAGAATTGGGGAGCAACACACACCAAGTCTGTAAGAAAACCTCTGGGGTATAATTCTTAGTCTGATCTTTCAATGGCTTGAGATGTGTTTCACTCTCAAGCAGAGTTGAAACATTTGAATAGTGTTCTTCCTTCAAATTCACTCAGAAGGTTCAGTTTGCTAGGGGATTCTAAATAACTGTTATCATGTTGACACCTTAGAGCCTGGCTGGCTTGGTTGGGTTAATTGTGTTTACAATTGTTCCATATTGGTTTTGAGTATTATAGATTTGTTTTAATATACCTTGGCAGTTTGTTTTAGCATAGTTGCTTAGCATTGGTAATAGCTGAATTCCATGAACAACATGCTGCCAAAAGATTTTCCGTTACTTCTGCTGTAGGTTTCATATCATGTTTTGCTGCCTGTCAGTGAAGGAAATAATAAATGCAATACAGAAAATGACTTTAGAGTTGTGATTTGCTTTCAAACTCTGAAGCTCCGCACATCTCAGTTGTATATTTGCAACCCACCTTTTGTTACAGAAAATACCTACATTTGAAAGCATAGGCATGTCTCCTAACCAAAAGACATAGGAAGTTGAGCAGCACTTCTACAGTTTGAGAAACCTAATTGAGGTACTGCAAACGTGCAATCTTTTTTTTTTTATTTACAGGTTAAAGTTAATTTTGATTGTAGTATTTAACACTGAGTTTACAAATCTTGTGATATTATAAAAAGATCTGTTAGTGTGGAGAAGACAAATGAATAATATTTGGTTTTACCCTATTTACATAAGTAGAGTTTGTTGGCCTGGGTTATGCTTCTCTTCTGAGCCTCTGGCAATACTTTAGTATTGATGTCATTAACTTGGCTGTTTATCATTTCTATGACCTCTGGGCACTATCCATCACGTAGTTTAGTATCTGGACTGCAGAAATAAGCATGCTTGAATAAATACGTATTGAAATTGTGTTCACATTTTACTACGCATTTTTTTAACTAAAGTTTAGTCAAGATCATTGGTTCTGAATCATAAGAACATGTTTCAGTTTTGCAGTCATGCTGTTGCAAATGCAAATGGGATAGTGCACAATTAGATTGTTATTGGATTACTTGTATGGGTTGGAAAACATAACTGTAGGAAAGGTGCACCATTTAAAAGGGGTTATGCAAGCCAGTGCCAGTGGTTGCTGCTCAAGGGCAGATGGGGTAGAAAGTGAAAGTGTAATATTGTCTAACTGAACAGGAATTGAGGTGGCTTTCTCCCAGTGGAAGAGGGCAAAAGATAAACAGCAAGTAGGTCTACAATGGAACACCAAGGTTATTTTAAATTTAACTACTGGGTTCTGATGGGAAAACCTGCCCCTCATCCCTCCCTTTTTACTTATTTTTTTGTTTGCCTACAGTATGTCTTTCTCTAGCTTCTCATTTCTTTTCTTACTTTCCAGTATGATGTTTTCACATATATCTTTCACTCTCACTCTGACCTTCAACACTGCCTTTTCTCTAAAATTCATTTTTTCTTAATTTCTATGCTAGTCATGAACCTCTTATAACTCTCCTACTCTTGTCACTACTTTTGCCCCATACTAATCCATTCTTCCCTTTATTTCAGCAGGTCTGCCAGGACCTAGCCTATCCCAAAAATATTGTTTAATGTTTAACATTCCTTATCTGTCATATTTTCTCCCAACCGAATTATGGATACTTTGTGACCCCATCACTGTTTTTTTTTTTTACTAGTTGACTGGACATTGACCCAGGACCCCCATCCCTCGATCTGCAGGGTGAAGGCATGAGATCCCTACTTATTAACTATGCTAGGTGGTTAAACTGTCAACCACACACACATCCTTTTCTGTCCGGTGAGTCCCAGGTTGAGAGTATGATTGGAGTCCATTCCATGGCAACTTCATGGTAGCCAGTATATAACATGATCACATAATGTCTTACAAAAAAGATCCTATTTTAATGAAGATTTGTCTTCAGTAATAAACAACTTCTGTTCAGAGTCAAAATGGCTGATATTTAATATGAGGGAAAAAAGTGAGACAAAAACAGACAATGTCCCTTTAAAGCAGTATAGCAGTCATGTTAGCTCTGACCAGAGTTTTGTTTTGTAATACTGTAGTTAGCACTCAGGTATGAATTACAATTTGCTAAGCTTTTAATTCATGTAATTATGTGTGCACAGTGTTAGTCAGAAAATTGGCATAACAAGGGACATCATGTAATACTAAATAATGATTTTGATTAATGGCGTAGTATTACATGTATGAGCCATGGTCATTAACTGGGCAGGAATGGTGAAATGTTTAGGCCATCTTATCTGCGCATAATCTTTCAGTGCTCTTTTATATTACATTATTTTCATTTTTATGGTTGTGGTTCTTTCATTTTCTATTAACACAGTAACTATCAAATGTTTTTAGTTAAGTATGAAATCCCCATAAGAGGGTCTGGTTGCTTGAGCTATTCAGCCCAGATGTGTCTCCAAGGAAACAGAAGGGGCTAAATTCATTCAGACCCCACCACAGAGCCAGTTCTGAGGAAGAAGTCAGCTGACTCTGAAACATCAGCACATTTTTCACATTGTGCTAGCTGTCTATCCAGGATCAGGTGCTATCTGTAAGAATATGTTCCCTAAGAGGGGCTTAAACTTTCTGGATTTTAGCATCTGCAACCATGTGGTGCTGGCCCAACTTATTACAGACTGGATTAAGGGGCCAAGAGGTTTTGCTTGGGTGTCTTTAGAACAGGATGGGAGGCAGCATCATATTATGGCTTATCTGAGCCAGGCAGGTTTGTGGGCATATAGCTTGGGGGAACCCCAGGATTACTTTAAGTTGAACATTTGCTGGAGGCTTGGGGATATTGTTTCATGCAAAAATGTAACAGATAATGAAATGCTGGCTAAAGAGACAAGAGTAGAAGAGGAGGTTGAGGTCTTGACACAATTCCCCATGAGGGATACGGGGGAGACAATGTGAATACTGCAAGTATACAAACACTACCTAATAATATGATACAGGAGGAACAGAGGGACTCCAATAATACACACAGTTCAAGGGAGCCAGAAGAACATATAAGTTTAGACCCTTCCCCTGCATGGCATAAAACATCTCAGAGGGTAGAGAAGGGACAAAAGCATTATTTAAATTATTAGATCTTTTCCAAAATAAGGGAGAGCCAGCCCCAAGGTGTAATGCAGTCAGGCTACTATATAAAGGAGGACTAGGAGAGATGCCTGATAGGATCTATATAGCCATGGCACTTTTGAAAGGGTCAATGAGATTCTTTTCATCAGAAATATTTGCCCTTATTGGATTAGGGAATGGAAATTTTGATGTAAGCGTCAAGAATGTGTCAAGCCTGGACAGGTTTTGGGCCCAATATAATTCATGCAAAAATTCCCCATTGTGGACTCTTGTTTCATGTCATCCCTTTGTCAAAACCAGCAGTTAAAAAATATCACTGTAATGTTAAAAAAATGTGAGGGGTGAACATACAGGATTTTTGTTCTGGCTATGACAAAGGTGTGAGATTTTAAACAAGCCTTTCTCACTCTGGATAGTGAACAAATCTGAGATGGGGGTGGAGAATAAGGGTGAAACTCTATATTACAAATTCCGTGCCTGTGCACCTCAGGATCTCTTTTTATCTAGGGAGGGATAGAGGAACAATATTTTATGCAGGACAGCCCAGGTCATGTTTTAAGTGTGGCTCACGGGCCCATTTAAGTTCTGCATGTGATTCAGTCAAATGCAGTCATTGGGCCTGATCCTGAAATGCATGGCACAACTCATGGGCATATGTGAGTTGCACCATGTGGCACTACACCAGGGACCCAGTGCCATATTCCAGGACAAGCAGGGACCCTGGCACCTACACCTGTGACTTACAGCAGCTGCAGGCTAGCGCCATAGGGATGGCACACCGGACCTAGTTGCTGCAAGTTGTAGCACACATTCTACTATCCCCAAGCCCCTCCACCCCAGAATGCAATGGCATGCACCTGGGGGCATTGGGGGGGCTGGCCAGTTGGCATATGCACTGGGAGAGCAGCAATGGAAAAGGACCCCAGGGGTCCCCGAAGTTCAGGGGTGGGGGGCATGAAAGGGCAGGAGGAGCATGGGGAACACAGCAGTGTACTTTCTGTAGCACTTGGGGGGCATCCATCACTGTGCCAGGACGGATGCTCCTTAGACCACCTCCTAGATTATCTAAGACCACTATGCCATTCTCTGTTCTGGAATGGTGTAGGTGGGTTATGGCAGCTGCCCTTCTGGAATAGGGAGCAGTTTCTGGCATAATCCACCCTTACACCATGCTGCTGTGGGTTGTGGGCATAGTGGGTGGCATATCCCACATTTGGCACAACCCACATATGGCATAACACAAGGCATCTTTTGGAATTGCAACTGGCATTATGCCTGGCATAAGGTGCGATTTGCACCATCGGGTTTGGCGTAAATTGCCTTGCACAAGGCATAATGCCTTTTGGAATCAGGACCATTGTCTAGAGTTTGGCCACAGTTCTGGGAAATGTCTTAATCTGTATAAGTGTAACCTGTGTGAGTGCATGGGCCACGCTTATGGTCATTGCCCATGGGCATCACACAGTCATGAGGACTGCCCATCACATGAAGGAATTATTAACATGGCACAATAGTAATTAGCAAAAAAGATGGCAGAGCAAACTTTAAGAGCTGGTTTGGAGGTTTTGGGGCAGGATGTCCAGGAAGGGGCTCAGTCAGCAGAACTTGGGCAGGGATCATCTATTTCTGAGGTAGAGATGATGCAGGAGGAGGGACCCCAGTTAGGTAGTGATTCCCCTCTCTCCTCCTCCCACCTGGTGGAGGAAAATACAGGACCCCAGGAAGAGATGCCCCCCTCCCCCCCCCAGAACATGTAGGGTTCAAAACAGTTCCACAGAAGAGGAACAGGCTTGGGAAGATTGTTAAAAAAAATAATTCCACTTCCACGTCAGCCTCCTGAAAGTCTGGCAATAAATTTGCAGCGATCTCCTCTGAAGCCACAGACAGAGATTCAGATGATGATGGCACAGACACCTCTTCTATACCATCCAGTATTGACCCTGAGGAAGGAGGTGGGTCAGATTCAATAGCCAAAAGGACGAGGCAGAGTAGGAAAATTAGGACCCCCTAACAGACAGATTATGGTTAACACCTTTTTTAGTGAATCGACTATTGAACCTTTACTTCCATTAATGTCAACAGTATAAAAGGGGAGAGGAAGTTAATGGGACTATGTTAACACTGCAAGAGGAGGCTAGTGATATTCTGTGTTTATGAGATACTCATGTTAAATCACAGAGAATTACAGCAGGCCTCTGAGGCATAGCCACTGGGAGCCTCTTTTTGGTCCACTGGGCTGGACCACTGTGATGGGATTGGGGTGCTTTTTTCAAACTCACACTAAAAAGTGTCCAGATTGGTTGAATTTGTCCAGGAAGAGCTTTACTTTTAGCTATTTCCTTTTCTAAAGAAAGACTTATATGCATCATAGACTAAGGCACCAAGAACAGCTTTATTTAGAGACATCTAACCATATTTACACACTTCTAGGTTGGTACAGTAGGCGCCACTTAAATGGGACCCACTTAAAGGGGACTGCTGCTTCAAGAGGACGAATCCTAGGGCACCGATTTAGAGCCCATGATATCCTATGTATGCTCATTCCCTTTAATCAGGACCCTAGAGTCGCTTAATTGGGATGATTTTCATCATTAACTGCCATTAGTGCTCGTTAACACCTCATTACATAAACGGTGACTGATAACTGGCCTTTGTTCCCAGTTTGGAAAAACTGTTGTTTGTTGTACAAGCTCCACAATGGCATCCACTAAAAGAGTAGACCTCCCTCTGTCGGACAAGATTAAGGTGCTAGAATGCCTTCAGTAACCGAACTCCTCCCTTGCAAAGACTGTTAAACTGTTTGGCATTTCCAAGAGCTAGGCTGGGAGGATTAGCCAAAACAGAGATTCTTTAATGGCTGAATGGCAACAAAACAGTAACCCCGCATGCAAACGAAAGAGGGATGGCAAGGACAGTGAGTTTGAGGACGGCTTACTGACATGGTTTAATCATGTCGTCAGTAGAGGTGCTCGACTCACTGGTCCTGTGCTAAAGCAGAAGGCCGAAGAGATAGCCAGACATCTTGGTCATGACAGCTTTGAAGCAACCAATGGCTGGCTTATGCAGTGGAAGAACTGGAACAGCATTGTGTGGAAGTGTGAGCAGGGAGAATGGCTTGATGTTGATGCTCCCTCTGCTTCTGTGTGGGTAAAAAATGTGCTTCCTGGTCTGCTTGCCGAGTACCCACTGGTTGACATCATTAACGCTGATGAGACCGGGGTGTTTTACTGTGGGTACCCGGATCATGGGCATACACACAAGGCCACTGAGCTCATTGGAGGAAAGAAGGCAAAAGATCGTGTCTCCCTCCTGTGCTGTGCAAATTTAGCTGGGAATGAAAAACTTCCTCTTTTAGTGATCGTGAAGAGCAAGCGCCCCAGATGTCTACCAAAAGATCTTGCTTCTTTCCCGGTCACGTACCGCAACTCAGCAAACACCTGGATGACTGCAAGTTTGTTCCACGAGTGGCTTTCTGCATGGAACAGCAAGTTGCGAAGGCACCGAAGAAGAGTGCTGCTTTTTCTTGACAACTGCAGTGCCCACCCTACCTCTTTTGTTGACAAGTTCAGCCAGATAAGATTACATTTTCTACCACCCAACACCACTAGTCTTATCCAACCACTAGACATGGGTGTGATTAGGAATTTCAAAGGCCATTACCGCTCCCTTCTCACTGCTCGCATAGCCGGCATCATTGACAGTGGCTCCTCTGCTTTGGCCACTGAGATTGCAAAAGCAGTAAATTTATAGGACGCAATCTACATGACGGCCAAGGCATGGGCTGCTGTCAAGGAACTGACCATAGCAAACTGCTTCAGAAAAGCAGGGATTTCAATGGACATACCATCTGATAGTCATATCATGTTCGACACAGGAGAAGACCCAGAAGTGGACGACAACCCACTAGCTGATGTGCCAATCCCTGATGGGATGTTACATGACAAGTTTCTGGCATTTATGGCAGTAGATTGATGATGAAGTCACTGAAGGTGAGCTTTCCTTGGATGACCTCTGCTCCTCGCTACGTGATGACAGTGCGTCGGTATCTACTGATGACGATGATGAAGATGCTCCGCCAGTCAATGTTACCAGTAAGGAAGCTCTTCTACATGTCAGCTCTCTTAGAGACTGGTGCTTACAGAACAACAAAATGGATTATTGGGAGCACATATCTGAGCTTGAAGCGATTGTTCACCGGCAGCTAGCATCAGACAAGAAGCAAAGCAAATTACGGATTACTTTGCCCCCACTGAGTAAAGCGAGTGAAGAACTTGGAGACATAACAAGCAGATAAGATTTTAAGATTTTACTGCACAGTACTGTATAATGATACTGCAAAGTATGGCGCTATAAATAAAGATGCCTTTTAAAAAAACACAACAAACACAAATTCAAAAAAGAGCTGTAAATCACTGGTTTGTGTTGTTGTCTGTTGCTACTTTGTGTTTCGTATTTGCAATGGCGTTTTTAGCAGTTGTCCAGTAGTGCGATAGTCAGGAAGGCAGATAACTTTTTAAAAATACGTGCTTCCGTTATTCGGGACGGTCACTTAAAGGGGATGTTTTGCGGGCCACGGAGGTGTCTCAATTAAGCGGCTTCAACTGTATTATGGATGAGAGATTTTAATTGTGACTTGCACCAATCTCACAGGGGGCTTCAAACTAGAAAAATGTTTAGCGACTGTTTTATTACAACAGATACTGGCTACAGCTGAGCTGAAAGATGCATATAGATGTTTACCCCCGGCTGGAGGTTTCACCTATTTTTGAGGGACCACGAGGACCAGAATTAATTTTATTTTCTTATCTAAAATACTGAAAGTTATGGAGATCAAAACACAGGCCTATGAATTCTCAGATCACATAGCGTTAAGGGCAAAGTTTACTTGGGATAACACTCCTTGGTGCAAAAAGAATAACTGGAGGTTAAATGAAATGCTGTTGTTGAACCCTAAAATATAGGAAGAGTGGAGAAGAGAGTGGACTGCTAGGTTGTCTGTCATTAAATGCTATGATGATCTGTCTAAATGGTGGCAGGAGAACAACATTTCATGGAGAAATCTGTTTCAACAACAGTCTCATTTTGAGAACAATAAGATTTATTTGAAATATCTGGATTTGAGATAGCAGCTACCACATTTGATTTCCTTAGCTGACACCTCAAACTTTGATTATGGCCCTCAGATAGCAGTGCTCAGCAAGCAGGTGAAGGAGATACAGTATAATAGAACAAAATCCTTAGGCCAGAAGGCCTGATTTGGGACTCAGCTGAAGAAAGGGGGTACCGATTCGTACAAAGATTGTCAAAATAGAATTGACTCAAGAATCATAACAGAATTAATTACACCAAATGGGGAGGTTGTTAATACTCCTATGGACATATTAGGTGTAGCAGAGGCCCAGGCTCAGAAACTCTTTGGAGAGGATTCTGTTAATGTTGATTTTGCAGGTTTTCTGAAGTCCTTAAGGTTACCTCAGGTCCTGCAAGCAGATATAACAGGTTTAACACAAGATACTACAGAGGCTGAAGTTCTTCAGCTATTGGAACATTAAAATCAGATTCTGCCCCAGGGACAGACAGGTTGGGGACAGGACTGTATAAACAGTTTGGAGAAGAGTTAGCGCCAGCCTTGACTGTCTTATATAATTACATGCTTTCAGGCAGTAAATTTGCTGCTTCTATGTAAGAAGTGGTATTGGTCCTGATACATAAGAAAGGGCCAGTAGAGGACATCAATAATTGAAGACCCCTGAGTCTACTTAACACAGATCGTAAGTTATTGGCAAAAATACTGTTAGGCAGATTGTCCAAAGTCTCAGCATACTTTTTATAATTCAAATTTTATTGCATTTAATATTAACATATTAACCTTAACAAATGTACAAGGATTCCATAAAGACAGTGGATAGTAAATACATGGAAAAAAAATTACAAACAAATCCCTAATTAATCAACTCTTCTCCACCCCCCATTACCCTCCCTTGACTAAACCCTCCACCCAGAGTGCCAATATAGAACAGGTATATTGAAAAGCAATACAGTTAGATTCAATAAGTACAGCTGGGATTTCAGACTTACAGATATAGATACAATTACAACAAATACAAGACATACAGAGTGTCCCACCTTTTTTTGTATGTAGTTAGTCTGTTGTTCATGCTGGCCTTCATTTTTACCATTCGTAAATTAAGAAGCACTTCCTGTAACCATTCTGAATAACTAGGCTGAAGTGAATCCTTCCAGTGTTTTAAGACTATCTTTTTGACTGACATGGTAATCATCATCATTTGGTAATTTGATGAGCTCCCACAATGATGCTATTTTAGGACATTCCCAGAATATATGATAAAGGGTACCTGGAATCTGTTGACATCTAGTGCATAAAGTGTTTTCTGCCTTACCCATTTTATATAGTTTATAGGGAATGAGGTACATATCATTTAAAATTTGTAGTTGCATTAATCGTATGCAATCTTGCGTAATGTGCTTATGGCAGGAGTCCCATATCTCCGGCCATTTTGGGCCTAGGTCAGGAAATATTCAATCCCAATATTTAGAAGTGTCATTGCTAGATGGAAATATTAGTGGAAACAACATTGTATAAAGGGACGACACCACATGAGGGGCAGAAGCAAAGACTCTGCCTTCAGTTATCCATACTGGTGGGGCATCTGAAAGGAGGCTATCCTGGAAATAGTTAATAAGCATGTGTCTTAGCTGGTAACTTTTAAACACCCAAGTATTGGCCAGACCAAATTTAGTTAGGATTTCTGTGGTGGAAAGCCAAGTTTTATTTGGACTATGGAAATCCTGTACCACACATTCTTAAGGAAGTGGGATCCAGTGGGTAGGGATTGTATGCCCTCCTATCTTGAAGTTGGAGTTTAAGAAAATGGGTTGCTGAAGGTCCTGAGCATTATTGTATTTTAAAGAGGAACATATTTGTAAATGAGTTTGAATCGAGTGACCTATTGGGTTTTGGCTTAAAGAGGAAGGGAACTTTTTAAACTTGAGATAAATTAGGGCCATTGTGTTAACACCTGAGGTTTGAATTAATTCTCTTTTAATGAGAAGCCATGTATGGGGTGTAAGCCAGAGTGGAAGGGAACTGCTAACACAAATATTTACTAAGAAGGCTAGCCCAATGGTATAGATTAAAATTAGGGAGTTTAAGCCCGCATAGAAGTTTGGGAGCTGCTAACTTATTGTATCCCCTATGTGGGGGTTTATCTTTCCAAAGAAACCTCGAGATAGAGCTATGAATAATATTAAACCAGAACTTTGGGAGCCAAATGTTAAGGTGGTTCAAGGGATAAAAGAGGCATGGTAGAAGGTTCATCTTTACTATGCTTATACAGCCCCATAAGGTGAGAGGTAAATTTTGCCATCTTTTAAGATCAAGCATCAAATTCTTAATGAGATCTTCTAGATTTAATTTCCCCATTTGAGAGGAGTTGTTGAGAGGTATATCCCCAGGTACTTGATGGCTTTAGGGGGTCCATTCTAGTCCAAGCTCAAGAACTTCTTGTTTATTTACTTTGGGGTTTAAAGGGAAAACCGAAGATTTGTCCATATTTAACTTGTAATTAGACAGGAGATTGTACTCATTTATTTAATTAAGTAACATCTGAATGGAGAGTTTAATATTGGTTACGTGAAGCAGAATATCATCTGCATAAACTGCAATTTTATTTTTTAGTGAGCCTAATGGAATCCCTTGAATCTCGGGTGAGTGTTGTATTGAAACGATTAAGGGTTCTAAATATAAATTGAACAGGAGGGGGGGGATAGGGAGAAGCCCTGTCTTGTTCCAGCTTCTGGGGGAAGTGAAAGGAAAGAAAGCCATTACAAAGAACCAGGACTGAAGGGGTGGAGTATAGGGTTTGAATCCAGGAAATAAATTTCTGGGGAAAGTTAAACCTATGAAGGGTTCTAAATAAAAATTGCCAGTCAACTCTGTTGAAGGCCTTCTCCGCGTCCAGGGAGTCCAGTGCCATAGCTTGTGAGGAATCCCTGGACACAGAAAAGATATGCAACAGACATCTGATGTGATACACAGATGATCTTCCCTTCATAAAACCTAGGGAAATAAGTTTGTCATGGATGAGGTTTTAATGACTCATTGTTTGTTCATGAAATCATTAGTAAACAGTAGTAAATGTTGTGGCACTGTCATCATTGCTACATTGATGACACTAGTCAAAGTCATGGAAGTTCTGAATAAAGATCAAACGTCATGGAATCAATGACGTGTGTGACTGCCATGACAAACTTATATCCCTAATAAAACCTACCTGATCCAGAGTGATGAGTGAAGCTAATGTAGGTTCTAATCTGAGAGCAAGAAGTTTAGCCAGAATTTTGACATCAGTAGTAAGGAGGGATATGGGCTGGTTATTTGAGATTTTTGTGGGGTCCCTGCCTGATTTGGGGAGAATAATAATCATGGCAGCTAACATTCTGGGATTGATGTCTGCTTCATTGAGCATTCTAGTATATGCTGTCAGTAATAAAGGGGCTAATTGTGAGGCAAATTGTTTATAGAAATTTGATGAAAAACCATTGGGGCCCGGAGCCTTGTCAAGAGGGAGGTCTTTGATAACTTTGAGTATATCTGCTTCAGTAAATGGTAGGGTTAGATTGTCCCCTTGTTTGGAAGAAAGGGAGGGAAGGGGTAAATTCCTTAAAAATGAGTCAACCATGTCTTGAGGAGGGCGGAGGGGCATACGCTTATATAGAATTGACAAATATTGTTTAAAATATTTATTAATATCTGCTGCTTTGGTCCAGGGAGTATCTTCTGGAGTATTTTGGATTACTGCAATATGTCTAGAGGCTTCCATTTTTTTGAGTCGGAGGGCTAAGAGCCGTCCCGCCTATTCCCCCTGTTCGGTATAAGTGGCTTTAGCCTTAAGTAAAGCCCATTCTGCCTTTTCCCGTAATAGTTCCGAATATTTATTCTGTAACTTAATTAGGTTTTCTCTCTCAGAGTCCAGAGTAGCCCTAGACATGAATTTTTCTTTTGCCCTTATTTGTTCTAGCAGACTCTTAGCTTCTAGGCTTTCTTTCCATTTTTTAATAGTAGACCATTTGATAAATTCTCCTCTGAAAAAACATTTAAGGGCCCCCACTCCATTAAAGATGAGGCTGTAGAGCCCCAATAAAATTCTAAGTAGGAGTTTAATACTAGGAGAATATTATCCGTGACCTTCTTGTCTTTCAATAATTGGCTGTTCAGTTGCCATTGAGTGTTATTGCCCCAGTTTAGAGACAAAAAGAGTCAGCAGGTCACTATGGAATGGTCCAATCCTATACCCAGTTCCATTCTGCTCTCCATTAGACCTTGAAGCAGGGCTTTGCTTATCAAAAAGTAATCAAGATGTGATGCAGTGCCGTGTACCTTTGAATGGAAAGTAAATTAGTTGGCAGTGGGGGAAAAAGTCCTCCAGGGATCGCAGAGGCCCAAGTGATCTATAAAATCTCTGAGAGCCCTCTGTGCTGGGGAAAGTCCCCTCCTTATGTTACTGGGTGACTTGTCCAAGAATGGGTCAACTGGAAGATTCCAGTCTCCCCCGATAATCATCAGGATATGCAGAAAGGATGTTAACTTAGAAAGTAATTCCATGAAAAATGCTGGTGAATCTATATTAGGTCCATAGACTGCCCCTAATAAAATTGTGGTGGAATGAATCTTCCCAATAGCGAAAACAAACCTACCCTCTTTGTCTCTAACACATTGGTCGCAAACAAATGGGACGGACCTTGCCAGTAATATGGCTATCCCTTTACTATTCCTAGAGTCACCTGCTGCAAATATTTGACACACCTGTTGCCATCTTAATAGTGACTCCTTTACTTGCAAGAGATGGGTTTCCTGAAGGAAAATTACCTCACTGTGGAACATGTTAAGATGTTTTAAGAGGCGCATTCACTTAAGCGAATGTCTTGCACTCTTAACATTCCACGTACTACTCTGGAATGATTTCATCATAATATTCTTTTAGCATGTATGGAAACCTTCTAAATATATAGTGGCTTTTTGTTAACCAGCTGTTCAGAAATCTTAGTTGCTTCATTTGGCACCCCCCCAGTACTGATCTTTATGAGATTGGAACTTCTGAAAAATCTGAAAATCCCCCTCCTACTGTCCTCCCCCTTACTTACTAACCCAACCCACCCTTTCCCCACCTGTTCATACTGACCTTCTACCATAGTACAACTTTGTCATAAAAATACCCCAAAATGTAACACATAATGTAATAACTATTTTATGGGTCTTTGAACTACCCACCCCCCAGAGTATCAGTCTGTGGTGATCAGCCTTCTGAAGACCCACCCTCACCCCTCCCACCCGAGCTAAATCTACTGCAGTATTGATTTACTAACATCCAAACAACTTAGACTATCGACAAGCCAAAATTGGAAAGTGAGGCATAATTGAAACAGCTACCATTGCTATTATTAGTTTCCTTAACTAATCAACTGTAAGAAGGAACTAGTATCAAGAGAGGCAGTGTATTTGAATAAGCTTATTGCAACTTATTGCTTTCTTGATAAGTGGCAGTGTTATACATCAAAACCCCCTGCAAATAAAATGAGTTAAAACATTAGAGCAGAGGGATACCAAGAATAAATGATATTGGAGTAAAAGTCTATGGATTTACACAGTTGCAGCACCACCCAGCTGCGATATATGAAAAGTCTCTTTTGCGTGTACAGTCTTTCCAGGGGGAAACAAAAACTGATGATGAGTAAACTAATATAAAGTCCCTGAGAGCAAGTGTTAAAGTTTGTTTTTTTTGGCCCAGATAACATAAAGTGGGTCTCGTCATGTGAAAGCACAGGATTATCGATCTTCTGATCATCAAAAAAGGGCGAAAAACACAAATATGCTTGAAATAAATGAAGTTGCCCTGAACCTTACATGGTACTCTCACACTGAAGGTTTATTCAGTGGAATCTATGATAAGTACTTGTGCTGAAACCACTATCTATACTGAGACCCAGACCAATTAGTTCAGATTCAGAGCTGAAACTGTCAGGAAATTATATAAACAGTACCTGTATGAATCCTGTACAGACACTTAGTATAGGCCTCAAAGGAACCATCCAAATCACTGGGATTGCTCTCTGTTAGTGCAGCTTTTCCCAACATCTTCTCCTATGGTGTTTCCTCAGCAGTCAGAGAATAAGGCAGGTTGCTTCTGCTTCAAGTATGATAGGGCCAGATCGAGCTCTTCAAACAAGACCCATGAGTCATCCAAATGAACCTGAAACTTTGCGGGGTACAACATTTTGAACTTTACGCTGGCAGCTATGCATTTCGAAACAATTGGGTGGAAGAGGGCCCGCTGCTGTCGCACTGATGCTGGAAGATCTTGAGTTACACTAAGTTTAGTCCCCTCCCACAATATTTCCTGAACTTCTTTCATTTTTTGGAGAATATGTTGTTTTTCTTGACAGTTAAGGAGGCGACAAATTAATGGCCTGGGTTGAGCTATTGGGGCAGGCATTGGCCTAAGGTCATGATGCGCGTGTTCCAGGATGTAGTTGGAACCAAACTGCAAAGGCCCTGTGATTTTATTTAAGAGTTTTTGTGTGAACAGCAGGGGGTCTGAGCCTTCTTTTTCTGAAACCCGATAATCACCAAATTGTTCCTTCAGCTACGACCCTCGAGGTCTTCTATTTTAGTTTCCAGCTTTTTGAGGGTCTGATGATTTAAGGTTGTTGAGGATTCCGCTTTCTCGATCCGCTTCTTTATGGAGAAAATGCGGGCTTCATTATCCGTTACTTTCCTAGAGGTGTCATCTAAAGCTTCTGAAATTGCTTTCACCTCTGACACCAAGGATTGTACTTCATCCTGAAATGGTTGGAATTCAAGCAAGAATCTTTCTAAATTTAGTGGGGTTGCTTCAGTAAGGCTCGTAGATGGAGCCTGAGCCAACGTGGGTTGATTCCGTGTTATACTGACAGGATTCATCCTGGTCTTCTTGGCCTGCTTCTCTGGAGTTACTGGTGGAGTGTGTCTGGGTGCCACCAGAGGCATTTCAGCCTCCAAAGCCTTTCCAGCTATAGTCTCAGGGAAGCTCCTGGTATATGGCTGCTGCAGAAGGTTATCTTGTTGTAGCAAAGTTGTTGTAGTAGTTGTTTTAAGTGTGGAAATAGCCTGGGTGAGCGGAACTGTAGCGGAGCACGTCTCACTCAAGGAGCTGTATCACGTGACTCCAAATCTTGACATACTTATTTTACTCCAAATCTTGACATACTTATTTAGCCCAGAACAAGACATGCGCTGTACCAGGGTGGCAACAATGTGACAACTTGACCAGGCTAAGGGAACTCTTCTTTCAAGGGGAAGTGCATAGAGCTCTGGGCTGGGTAATTGGAATAGATCAAGAAAAGGCATTCAACAGAATGTTTCATCACTTTTTATTTTCAGTATTGGAGGTCTTTGGAATTCCAAGTGCCTTTATAACTTGGATAAGGGTACTATATAGGAATGCAATTTTGTTTCTGAATATAAATGGATGGGTAGGGCAGCAGGTTTTAGTGAAGAGAGGAGTGAAGCAGGGCTGCCCACTTAGCCCCCTGTTTTATGCCTTTGGAATTGATGTATTTATCAGGGCAGTGTTGCAAGCACAGGAAGTGAGGGGAATAATGGTAGAGGACAACATCCATGCTATCAAAACATTGGCCTATGCAGATGATATGGTCTTGACATTGGGGGTAAATACTAAAGAGGAGGCTTTTCACGGATATCTTAGATATCTATTCATCCCTCTCAGGGTTGCGAATAAATCTAGATAAAAGCAGAGAGATACCCTTAGGGACCACTCCCGTCCCAGCCTCAGGGTACATTGGTGGAATTTGAGTAACAATGGAACCCATTAAAGTGTTAGGCATCATTTTTGGACCTCAAAATATGCAAATTTTAAACTGGGAACATGTTCTAACTAAGGCAGATAAGTTGTTGGTCGGATGGAGGAGTAAACAGATTGGAAAATTGAAAAGTGTATGCTTAATTAAGTCCTTACTGATACCGGTATTCTTGTATTTAACTTTTGTTTTCCCCCTCCACAGCAGGCATATACATGCCTGTGTAGTATTCTTTTTCAAGCCCTTTGGGGTTCAGAGTTAAATCCCATAAAGAGGGAATTTACTTACAGGCCCATCTCAGAGGGAGGGGTAGGAATGGTACACACTGTAGCATTTTTTTTAGTATCTTTAATAATTATTATTTTCGATTAGCTTTAAAACCTGGTGAGAAGTCATGGAAACATTTACTTGATTTATGGTTAGGCCCCAATATGAGGGCCTGGGAAAAGGGTAATACTAGACTTTTGGGGAAAGTTAGGAGACTCCCTAAATATGGGATAGAGAACTTATAACAGACAGTTAAATGGGGGCTTGGACCAGGACATTTTTTTATCTCTAGATAGGAAAACATTGTATCAACGCATCATGTTTTATGAATGTCAAACACCTATAGAATGCCATTATGTGATGAGGCACAGATGGCACAAGTGATGATACAACTAAGGAATCCTAGGATCCCTTCATATGTGCGGGATAGTGTATGGTTAGGAAACTATGGTAGGCTTAGTGTCAAAGGGAATAATAAACACAAACAGATAGATGAGAGGTACTGCCCTAGAGATGCTTGTCCACAGGTGATTGAAACTCAGCAACATCTGTTTTTAGATTGTAGCTTTGTGTAAGGTTTTGGGTGCGTGTTAGCAACAGAATTAAAAGAAGCACAGTTTTTGAGGCTGACTTATACAGAGATTATGTATAGGATGAATACATAGTTAAGATGGAAATATCATGCAGACACTCTTAATGTTGTTTTAGCTGTCATTAGATGCCATGTTTGGCAGGCAAGATGCTTATGGGTGTTACAACAGAAATGGCCTGGGTACCTCAGATAGAAATTGTAAGAAATGTTAAGATGCAAGGGTTGCACATTTATGGATTAATTGTGTATACTGGTTAGATTTATGAATATTTAAAGGCTTGATACTTTTTATATGTATCCCCCTTGGGTTTGTTTTCCTGTAGTTTTTATTTTTTGTATGATGTTTTTGAAATTACACATGATTGCATAATAAGTTGAAATATATGTAATATGGCTGTATGTATTGTATGTATTGTATGTATTGTAATGAAGTCAATTTTACTCAAATAAAAATTCCCTTACTCTCTTAGTGGGGGGGGGGGTGGGGGGGGTGGTGCTTAATTTTCCCAAAATTGTTATTTGGTTTAAATGTTAATTTAAAGGTAAAGTTGAAAGGAATCTGACTGAAATGCTTTTTGGATTTTCTTTCCTTTTGGATTTCTACATTATTTGTGTGTGACTTAACACTGTTAGTAACTATTTCAGTTTACAGTATGAATCAAAATTCCCCTGGGAAGGGATGTGTTGAAGGCCACAGCAGGGGAAAAAGACCTGGGGGTCCTGGTGGATATGAACATGAACAATTCTGAGCAGTGCAGGGGGGCAGCAGTGAAGCCAAACAGGATGTTGGGCTGCATCTCCTGGGGGATTACCTCGAGGAGCAGGGATATGATTCTGCTACTGTACAATGACCTGGTCAGACCACACCTTGAGTACTGTGTGCAGTACTGGAGGCCACACTTGAGGAGGGACATCCAGCTTCTGGAGAGAGTCCAGAGGAGAGCAACCAAAATGATCCAGGATCTAGGGGAGATGACTTATGAGGAGAGACTAGAGGAGCTAGTCCTGTTCTCATTGGAGGAGAGGAGGGGTCAGGTGGATATGATTGAGGTCTACAAATAAGGGAATAAATAGGGTAAATCAAAAGGGGATCTTTAGGCTGAAGGAGGGTGGAATCACCAGAGGACGTAATTGGAAGCTCAAAGGAGGAAGTATGAGGGGGAAGGAGGAGGAGGTATTTCACAGAGAGTGGTGGAACCATGGAATGCGCTGCCTAGTGAGCTGGTTTAGGCTTCTATAGTAGAGGGATTCAAGAGATGGTGGGACAGGTACAGGAAAGGGATGAATCAGAGGTTGGCTTGTCTGGGGGGGCTGAGAGGGACGTCAGGAGACACAGGAGTACTACAAGGGGGGGGAATGGCTTCGGTACCCACCCTAGGGTCTGAGGCTTGAGCAAACTTGATGGACCATAAGGCCTAATCTGCTGGTGACTAGTATGTAAGTATGTTAAAAATTGCTTTACAGAAATGTATTTCTACAGTAGAATTAATCAATTGCTTTTCTTCTAAATTTACAGGTGTGGAATTCATGTTCCAAAAGGGAATCTTAGCTACACAAATTGATTATCTTTTTTTCTCCACAAATATATAGCCAAGGTACAGAAGTGATCCCAATAGAATTGTCTGATCATTTATTGGTTCAAGCTTAATTGTCCATTAACTCCTCTAGAGTAAAATGAGCTAATAGCTGGAAACTGAACAACCCAGTTTTACAGGATGCAACTGTACTTCAGCATCTGACATATTTGCTAAAGATCCAGTTATTGGTTTTAGTGCTGTATGAGGACCTAGGGTCTTGGTGGGAGTACACAAAAAAAAAGAGATTACGGACTGGTTAAAAAAAATAGGGAAGGATAACATCCAAAACCCACTTTTTCAAGCATCTTAAACTACGTCAACACTTGCTACATTTACAAAAATTGGCATATACCGCTAATTTAAATTTCCCTGATCAAATACATAAAATTAAACAAGATATGAAAAAATGCAATATAATAGAGCAGAGACACTGTATGTGGAACTCACTTATGAGACTCAGAAAGCTCCACTTTCTGACCCCTGCAAGGCATGTAAAAACAGGAAAAATTTCTCCATTTTTTTCTCATTTAAAAAATACCAGCAATGTTAATAGTGATTCTCTCTACCATATTAGGTCAGTAGTAGAAGACTATTTACTACAATTTAGTAACAGTATAAATATTTGTCCTAAGGACATACTGTACATCAGTATTTAGAGAGCCTTTTTATCAAAATGTATGGTCCAGAGCCCCCCCATCTTTCCGATCACACTGGAAGAGGTTAAAGCTATAACGGAAATTAAAGTGCAATATACCACCTGGTAGAGAAAGTTTAACAAATGAATTTTATAAACACTTAAATTCAGAATTATCACACATTCTTAGCATGGTTTTCAATGATATATTACGAAAACAACATCTATCCTCTGAGTTTGCTGAAGGGATTATTACATTCCTTTATAAAAAAGGAGATAGAACCCTTTTGCAAAACTGGAGACCAATTTGCTTAAGTAACACAGACTTTGAGATAGTATCCCATTTATTACAAGTTTGATTATAGAAATATGCAGATACTAGAATTCATCTATCTCAAATGTGTGCACTTCCACAGAGAATACAATAGCCTTTTTCTACTCTGAGATATTGTATTTTACAAAACAGAATATATAGGGGATACATGATGGGCAGGAGAGGGATATGGAAAATGTTCTCACTCCTGCAGAGTAAGCTCACTCTGCAGGACTGAGAATATTTTCCATATTCCATGATCTGCACATCATGTGCAGTGCAGGAGAGCGGCTAGCAAGGCAAATAGGATGCTGGGATGCATCGTAAGGGGGATCACCTCTAGGAGCAAGGAAGTGATTCTGCCGCTGTACAATGGACTGGTTAGATCACACCTTGAGTACTGTGTACAGTACTGAAGACCACACTTGAAGAGGGACATACAGCTCCTGGAGAGGGTACAGAGGAGGGCAACAAAGATGATACGAGGGCTAGGGGATTTGACGTATGAGGACAGACTTAAGGAGCTCTGCCTGTTTTCATTGGAGGAGAGGAGAGACAGGGGACATGATTGAGGTCTTCAAGTACCTCAAAGGAATAAATAGGGTAAACATGGAGGGGATCTTTAGACTAAAGCAGGGAGGTATCACCAGAGGGCATGGTTTGAAGTTGGAAGGTGGAAGGGTGAGGGGGGAAAAGAGGAGGAGGTTTTTCACTGAGAGGGTGGTGGACCCTTGGAATCCACTGCCTGGTGAGCTAGTTCAGAGATCCACAGTGGAGGGCTTCAAGAGAGGATGGGACAGACACAGAAAGTGGATGTATCAGATGATGGCCTGTTCCAGGGGAGTGGGGGATGGATGATACGGGTGTCTGGAGCACAAAGGATGGGAGGGTCTCGGCACCCAACTAAGGATCTGAAGTTCGAGCAGACTCGATAGACCGTAAGGCCTAATCTGCTGGCAAATAGTATGTTAGTATGTGTATGATTTATACCATTTGGGGTGAGAGCTTTAGGAACATTTTTTTTCTGTTTCTGTGTGTTTTCTGCTCATTCTGTGTGTGGAGTGAGTGTGCATATGTGTGTGTGTGTGTGTGTGTGTGTGTGTGTGTGTGTAAGTTGTTCTGAATGGACTGGGAGTCAGATACACAATAGGACACAGGTGAGTGTGTTTTGCAAAGTTAATTGAGTAAGTTGCAGCTCCAGTGAGAAAGAGAAACTTGCAGGTAGCACTGAGAAAGAGAAACTGCTGTGTGAAGGAGTTTCATTTAGAATTCAGATTGTTTTGAAGCTGAGATCAGCACAGTAATGGGCTAGGAGTGTTAGAAACACAATGGGACACATGTGAGAGTGTTTTGCAAAGCTAATTGAGTAAGTTGCAGCTTCAATGAGAAAAAGAAAGTGTTTTTTGAAGAGGTTTCATTTAGAATGCAAGCTGCAATGGAGATATCCTTACTCTGGTGACATCAGCAGAGTGTGGATAAATGGCATTCATCCTCACTCTGCTGATGTCATCAGTTTTTATCCTCACTGCAGAGGAAATAATACAGGATATTCTACTGAGAAAGTTCTCACCCCCATGGTATAAAACTGGTTACACTGTGTCCTTAGATCAAAATGAGGCCTTTGACAGGGTGAATCATAATTATTTGTTTCAGGTTTTGCAGGCCTATAGAGTGCATCCAGGACTGATAACATGGATACAGACTTTATATAATGTTGACAATATTCAATTTAATTCAATTTATTGGAAAGCAAAATTAAGAGCAAGCTCTCATTTACAATTGCATCCAGCATGAAGTGACAATACAAGACAAAATAACAAACAATGTAACAGATAACATTGTAAAGAAAGATATATACATAAAATAAGTATAAAATTAAATTTATAAAAGATCAGGGGCCAGATATTCAAAGCTTTGCATCCGAAGGAAATCTGTAGCACTGGAACAATGCCAAATTTGCACCAGACTGCAAGACTGAAAAGCCCTTTTGGTGCTGGCACCATATGACAGCACTGACACTAAAACTTAACGTATGCAGGAGAGGGAGGTAGTGGAGTGGCCATGAATGTTGGTGCACTGGCATATTCAAAATAGTAGCACCGTGATACGGGTTGTTGTGCCACTGGTAGCGCGGTGCTAAATACTGCTTGCAAAAAGGCATGCTGTAAGTGGCGATGGAACCCAAAGTAATTTGAAGTGACACTCTAAATTACTGCCATAGTAATTCAAAGTGTAATTTCTAATTACCACAAGGATCAATCCTGGTAGTCTAATGTCTCCCCCACTCCCGCCAGCCCATTGTCATTGCTGACAGGGGTGCCCAATTCCCCTGCTGGCAGAATGTATCCCTCCCCCAACTCATGTGGCACACTGGGAGCCCACCCCAGTGTGCCCAAAAGTTATTTAATTGTTATGTATTGCCTGCCAGCGGGGGTGCCCAATCCCCCTGTTGGCAGCATCTATCTCCCCCAACTCATGTGGCACACTGGGTGCCCACCCCAGTGTGCCCAAAAGTTATTTAATTGTTGTGTATTGCCTTGCCAATGGGGTGTCCAATCACCCCATCAGTGGCATGTATCCCCCACCAACCCATGTGGCACACTTGGAGCCCACCCCAGTGTGCCTAAAAGTTATTTCATTTTTATTTATTGCATTGCTGATGGGGGTGCCCAATCCCCCTGTCAGCAGCATGTATCCCACCAAATGATTTGGCACACTTGGAACCCACCCCAGTGTGCCCACATTTATCCATTTAATGTTTTGTTCCTGTAAATAAAGAAAACCATCCCCGACCCCCACCCATTCTTACCTCCAGAGGTCGATGCTATCATTCTCTGAGGACCAGGCACATCTGCACTCTTCAAAGCCAAGCCACAAAATGAAGAATCAAAGATAAGTGCCATATAATGTCTGTTAGTGGGGGGTTTAACTTATGATGATATCTCATCAATTTTTAGGAATTTAGACTCCAAATTTTCAACATGGGGTTCGTGGGACCCCACCTCATGAACACCATCACTGTCATTTTGTTACTTGGTCCCAAAAGGTTATTTTGCAGTTGCTGTGCAGAATCACCTTTTGGGACCGATTAATGAAACAACTGTGCCATTGTTCATGAGGTGGGATCCCAAAAAGCCCATGTTGCAGATCTGGAGAAATAATTCCAAAAAACGACTGTGTTATGAGCTGCATTGAGCAGTTCCAGGGGCACACTCATAACTTCGCCAATTTCTAATATAGTCACCCCAGAGTTTCAACATTGCCATTGTTTTCCATCTCCTCATAAACAATACAGTTATCATTTTTCAAATCCTGCCTGAAATGTGTTTTTGCACTGGTGGTGCAGAATGGTGCGGTCGGTGTGACAAATCAACTTTCAGGATGGATTAACAAAATCACAGTATGATTGTTCATGAGGGGAGGTCCAAAATAGCCAATGTTGACAATTTGGTGCCAATATTAAAAAAAATTACAGATTTGCAAGCATGCGTTGCGCAGTTTCTATGCACACTCATCACTACACCAATTTTTAATGTTTTCACTCCAGATTTTCAACATTACAGTTTTTCACACCACCTCATGAATAATACATCTGTCATTTTACAAATCCTGCCAAACATGTTTTTCTGCACCTATGATGCATGCAAAATGGCATTACAGTTGTGCAGAATTATATTTCCACAGGTAATTTAAGGTTTGTTTCCACTGGATACATGCAGTGAGGTGATGAAAAGGCTATGTTGAACATTTGGGGTGTAAATTATTTAAAATGGCACAGTCATGACTGTCTGTTGTGATTTCACTGCACCTGCTCATAACTTTATGTCTGGAAGTGCAGGGGCCAGAGACCTCTGTATTTCCACAGCTATATATATATATATATATATATGTATATGTGTGTGTGTGTGTGTGTGTGTGTGTGTGTGTGTGTGTGTGCATCTGTGGGGGGATGGAAGCACAGGGTTCAAAGTATCCTGGGCTCCCACAGCAAAATGAGGATACAATTATACTATCTGAAAAAGAAGGGAAATTCATTGCAAAAATGTTATTAATGCATCAGTTAGAGTGAATACTATAGCAACAAAAGCAGGGAAATAGGTGTTAGGGTTTCCTGTACTAACGCCCCACCCCCAGGGTTCCCACGTCTACCATTCCACCCTCCACACACCAACAGGTGTCTGGGTGTGTGCTGGGGTTGTCAGCTTAACTTTCACCAGATCCTCCTGTACTGCACCACCTCTGCATGTTTACATATGGAATGGGGTGAGAGTTAGGCCATTGACCCCAATACACACCCAGAAGCCTGTTGGTGTGCAGATGGTGCAGGGGTAGATCAGTAGGGGGGTGAAGTGGTACAGATGGGAACCCTAGAGATGGGTTGTTATGGTTGGAAACCCTAACACCTCATTTTCCTGCTTTTGTCATTATATTATTCACCCTAACTGATGCATTAATAGATTTTGTACAATGACTATATATATATATATATATATATATATATATATGTATTAATTGCAAAAAACTCCATTAATGCATCAGTTTGGGTTAATAGTACAGTGACAAAAGTTTGGAAATGTGCTGTTAGGGTCCAAAACCCTAACTTGGCACCCCCCACACACACACACACACACACACACACACACACATATGCAAGATTGTAAGACACTATACCACTCCATCACATCTGTTACCACATTAATCACAATGTGTAATACTATGTAATGAAAAAACAAATATGGTATCATCGATTCTATGCTGCCAGCACATTATGATGATACATTATTACTGGCATATCTTCTTTATGCAATGAGACTTGGACTGTTCACATTTTCAAAATATTGACTTTTATGTGCCACCATTCAACAACTGGATTGCTGCAGGTATCACTGCTAACACTTGGGTATGTGGTAGCAGGACAGATACAGATAACACATAGTACTTTTAATATACTGCTCAGGTATGAAACTAGCATCATCACATGTTGTTATACTGCTGCGTTACCTGGACATACTCACTAGCAGCATGTTACTGTTAGCTTTGGATGTTACAACTGTTGCTTTCACATGTTACTTGTAAACTACACTACACATTATTACTTTTACTATTACTACCATTTGTTATTAGGACTGACTCATTCTATCAGAAAAAAAATGCAAACATCCAATGACTGTTGGTAGGCTTATACTAACTCTGAGTTCCAAGAAACTATCTGTGGATAACATACTGTGTGTTTCAACAGTTTTTCACTATTGAAATATAGACATCTGCTTAAAGCTTGTAACACAAACAAGCTTATTGTGGGGCATCACCCATGGTTGCCCAGTATGCATGTCTACCCACAAGGCACTATGATGGTGGCAGAATTCATACAGTTGGTGATCCATGATGATGGATGTGTCTTGCAGTACATTTAGAGAGTTGTACATTACTTCTGTTACCTGATGCTGGTTGTCTCTGATTGACTGTGTTGCATTGGCCCTTCCCCTGCTTGCATGTGTGTGTTTGTGGGAGTGGGGAGCAATGCAGAATTAGGGTATTGAACCCTAAGAGCACACTTCCAAACTTTTGTTGCTGTACTATTAACCGTAATGTATGCATTAGCAGTTTTTTGCAATGAATTTCCCTTCTTTTTGAGAAAGTGTAATGTGAGTGGTATGTGTTAGTTGGTGTGCGGACCCACCAGACCCTGTGCTGCCCTTCATGTTGTCCATTTGCTGCATAATGCTATGCATATGTGGGAGCACAGGCCCTCTGGGCCCTGTGCTCCCACTTACATGTAACTAGAGAGCCATACAGCAGCCCTAAAGGGCAAGGAACCCTTGTAACACTAATTTGCTAACATCTCAGCAACCGTATCTGCTAGGAAAAACATTCCAGTTATTTAATCATGACAGTGGGTACTTTATGTGACATAAATTGACTGAATCTATATATTTTATCATTTCTGAGATATAGCCAATGAAATGCACTGAAAAGGCAGCCGTTGGAACCATTGGAACTTGTTTGTGCCAATATCCCTGTAACCACAGCAAGTAGGAAAAAAAATTCCATGGCAGGTGTCATCTATGATTTCCAAACTTGTTTCTGTAGAATAGATCACCTACAGGTGATCTAATCCACCTGTAGCAAAAACTCCATATCTCGCTTCGTTTTCAGGATACAGGTTCGAAAGGCACAATGGATGCTGCAATGTTATCCTATGGGAAATTTCTCAACTTTGGAACACTGTAACTTTAAGTCCTTTGAATGTTTTGGCACCAAACCACCAAAAGGCACATCTGTTGAACCAGGGCTTGTCACCCTGCAAATTTCAGCCCAAAAGACTCAACTGTTTTGTTGCAGGAGGATGGCAAAGATTTGCAGTTATTTTTAAAAATACTTTTGCAAATCATGAAAGTTTCGCAAAAAGTAGCACAAAACTTTTGCATTTGCGAAAGTAACTCCACACTTTTTTTTTCATGATTTGTGAAAGTACAGTATTTTTCCTCCTAGTTTAAAAAGGCATTTCTGGGTTTTTTAACCCCCAAATAAAGATAGGGCTGGCATCCTAAGGATTCTAGTAGGTAAATCCAACAATTAGTGTTTACCTAGAGGGTCCCAAATTTAAATGCCAGGGATTTTTCTTTTTCACTAACTGAAAACAAGATGGCCAAATCATGAAAATAAAAGGGCCATTTGTGAAAGTAAAAGTGCATTTGCGAAACCTTTGTAATGCACATACTGTATATTTTTTCCACCATTGACTATAATGGGAAATTAGTTTTTTTGAATAACCTTTGAACGGTTTAATCTTTTTACGCCAAATCTTTGAAAGGCACATTGGTGACCCAGACCACATCTTCCCCCGAAGATTTTGGACCAAATGGAAAAATCATGTAGGCTTTGGGCGTGAGCAAAGAAATATGCAAAAAGTCTGTTTTTTTTTTTCATTCTGTAGCTCCGCAACCGTACATCTGACTGTAATGCAACCTGCCAGATCCAGAGATATATGGTACCAAACTGCATATGCAACATTTCAGGCAAATCTGTCATATGGTGGTAAAGTTATTAAGATGCAAAATACCACGCCACTATATTATATATATATATATATATATATATATATATATATATATATATATAATAATAAGCTTCATTTAATACTGTATAGCACCTTTCGAATATCAAGGCACTGCACAGGTAATTAAAATTCAGAAAATACAATAAATACCAATAAAATCAAGAAAATTTAGAATAAGCTTTTCCCCATACAAAGGTCTTCAATGCCTGCTTGAAGCACCCCACTGTCCTGCACTCCCATAGCTGACGAGGCAGAGAATTCCAGAGGGTAGCAGCAACAAACCCAAAGGCATGGGCCCCAGATGACTTTAAACTAACCCTCAGAATCTCCAGCAACCCCTCATCAGCCAAGCAGGGCTGTCGCAGAAGGGTGTAAAGAACCAGAAGCTCTTTCAAGTAGTCGGGACCCTGTCCATGTAGGGCTTTGTAAGTTAATAAACCTATCTTAAAGGTGATCCACCACTGAACAGGCAGCCAGTACAGATCACATAGCACTGGGGTAATGTGAGATCTCCTAGACACCTCAGTCAATAAACGTGCAGCAGTGTTCTGCACTAGCTGCAGATGGTGAATGTCAACCCCCAGAAGCCCCAGGTAAAGAGTTACAGTAGTCAAGGTGTGAGGTCACAAAAGCATGGACCAAAACAGGCAGGTCACTGGCCAGAATGAGATGCTTGATCCTAACAATGTTCCTAAGATGGTAAAAGGCCAGCTTCACGACTGCCGACACCTGATGACGAAGGGTCAGCCCATCGTCAAGCACCACTCCCAGGTCATGCACCCACTCAGAGGTAAGGATCTGAGCCCCCCCAGGATTAAACCAGAGGGGAGATCAGTCCTCAACCCCTCTGTCCTATGACCTGGGTCCACCACCAAAATCTCAGTCTTTCCTGCATTCAGCTTTAAACCGCTAGACCTCATCCAATCTTGGATTTCCACGAGGCAGCAATTCAGTACCGAGAGAGCACTAACCTGGTCGGGGGCCAAAGACAGGTAGAGCTGGGTATCATCAGCATAGCAGTGAAACCTCAGCCCATACCATCTTACAGTGTCTCTGAGGGGCAGCATGTACACTGCAAATAACATGGGAGACAGCACCGAGCCCTGGGGCACCACGCAAGGCAGAGAGAAAGATTCAGAAGAAAATATTCCCAAGACAAATCTCTGAGTTCTACCTGCGAGGAAAGATGTAAACCATCTGAGTACTGTCCCTGACAACCCACAGATTGACCTAAGGCGCTCAAGCAGAACCCCATGATCCACAGTGTCAAAAGTTGATGACAAATCAAAGAGTACCAAGATGGAACTGTTTCTCCGATCTCTCGCCATCAGGAGATCATTGAGCACCTGAACCAGAGCAGTCTCAGTGCTATGCCTCTTGTGAAAACCTGATTGGAGAGGTTCATATAAATTATGGATGGTTAAATGGTTCTCCGGTTGAGCTGCTACAACTTTCTCGATAACCTTTCCCACAAAGGGAAGGTTCAAGATAGGTCTGTAGTTTGCTAGATTCTCTGGATCCAAGGAAGCTTTCTTCAGGAGGGGTGTCACCACTGCCTCCTTTAGGGAGCTAGGGAACTCACCTGATTCCAAAGAGCACCAGACAATCTAAATCTAAACTACAGCATGTTGGACACATCCCCTGGACAAACCTCATAATGTCCGGCAGATCAAAGGTACTCTAGGAAACACCAGGCTCTGTGACCGAGCACCGACCAACAGCATCCCCCATAGAGTGAGGCTGATGGATCTCCTGCCTGATGTCGGCCACCTTATTCGCAAAGAATCAAGCAATCTCATCACACTCTATTTGTGAAAAAGCTTGATGGAACTGCAGACAGGTTGGGTTGCACAACTTGTCCACAGTTCGGAGAGCTGAGCCAGTCAGTTCCATGCAACAGCAATTTCCCTGGAGAGGAATTCTGCCTTCTTGCAAGAAATCTCTGATTAATAGAGTTTATAATGCTCTAACAAAATGAGGTGGTCAGCATCCAAGGCAGACCTCCACCAATGACGCTCTAACCTATGCCCCAACCTCCGCAACTCCCTCAGAGACCCATCAAACTATGGGGCCCTGGGGCGATGCGGATGAGGGTGAACACAGACAAGAGCAATCAGATCGAGAGCTGATAAAATGGCCCTATTATAGGCCATGATTAACAGCTCGGGCTCTGTGCTGATCTCACCAAACAGTGAGAGGTCAATCACAGCCACCAGGTCTTCAGGAACTACATCCCGCAAAGAGCGATAATTGTCCATCTCCACAGGGGGTGACCTACCCAGGGGGGCAGAAAAATTTAACCTAATGGTGTAATGATTATGTATCTATATATACAGTATATATATTTTGTATGGCTTGATTGTATGGCTGTGTTTATCGTGAACCACACTGTTTGGTGGTCGCTTGTTCCCAGATGGCTACCCCCTTCTAAATCTGAGATTCTTTCTCCATCCCCATTTGAGAGTACCAGGTCTAAGATTGCTCCCTCCTGAGTAGGTTCTAATACTAGCTGTCTGAGGCATGCCCCTTGTAGGGCATCAAGAATGACCCTGCTCTTGGATGTGCCTGCAGCAAAAAGTAAAGGTGCTCCAGTTAACATCTGGCATATTCAGGTCCCCCATCAACAATATCTCCCCTTTTTCTGCTATTCTAAGAAAGCCTTCTGTCATTTCCTTGTCCATTCCCTTCCCCTGAGATGGGGGTCTGTATACAACCCCCATACGGATTGTGGTGCCATTTCCTGTCTCCAGGGTGACCCAAAGTGCCTCATCTGCTCCCTGTTTACTCTTTAGTTCTGTTGCTTTGATCCTTTCCTTTACATAGAGAGCTACCCCTCCTCCTCTTTTACCCTCCCTGTCCCTCCTGTAGATTGTGTATCTTGGTATGTTGACATCCCAGTCATGGTTCTCCGTGTACCATGTTTCTGTGACTGCCACAATATCCAGACAACCATCTTCCATCAAGGCCACTAGTTCAGGGAGCTTGTTACACAGACTACGGGCATTGGTACTCATCACCCTCCACTTTTGATAGCCTTACCCCTTTTAGCTCCATTTCTGTCCTTACTGCCTTTGCCTTTTTTTTACATTTAAATCTGTTCTGCTCCTTAATAACTTCTGTACCTTGGTGTTTACCTCACTAATCACCATGTTTTGTGGGGGGAGGCTCTGGATTTCCTTGCTCCTTTCAGTGCTCTCCTTGGCTAGTTTAAATGCTTGCCAATGAAGCATTTAAACCTCTCACCTAGGATTCTGGTCCCCTCGACAGATGCAGACCATTGCACCAGTATAGGGTCTGCATCCTCCAGGTGGCTCCCCAGTCCCCAATGAAGCCAAAACCCTGAGCTCCACACCAGATTTTCAACCACTCATTGAATTCCCTGGTGAGAAGTGCCCTAGCATCTCCCTTGCCATAGACAGGCAGCACCTCCAAAAAGGTTACCGTATGCGCTACTTGTCTAAGGCCCCTTCCCAACTCTATAAACTCCTCTTGCACTGCTCTGATCCCATTCCTAGCCAGGTCATTTGTCCCTAGGTGGACAATGACATCCAGCTCTCTCCCTCGTGCAGCTCCTCCCACGATCCTGAGGATTCGCTTCCTGTCCCTCCAAGCAGTGATGCCAGGAAGGCACCTTACCTCCCTCTCCCCTTCCTCCCCAATTTCTACCGCCCTAATGATTGAGTCCCCCACCAGGAGTTGTTTCCTTCCCCTGTGAGGTCCCATGCCACCCTCCTGTGGGTCTTCTTTGTGAAGGTTCCCAGCATCCTCCTTGGTCTCCACTGCAGGTGCCTCCATAGAGGAACCACTATCCACCAGAAGAACGAATGAATTGTGGAGAGGTACAGCTGGAGGGATGCAACTCTGTTCCACCACCCTCTCCCTCCTTGAGCCCACCCTGGTCTAGCCTGTCCTCTTTCTTGGCAACCTCTGAGGTAGTGGCATTGGCCCTGGTGGTCCTTGGGTGGGGGAGGAGATTTCATAAATCCTAGCCAGGTCAGCCTGGAGATGGGCAGCCTCCTCTCTCAGACCAGAGAGGTGCCTGCAAATAGGGCAGCATCGCAGCCTCCAGAATGTCTCCCGGAACACTGCTGCCCCACAGCCATTGCACTGCACCACTCCTATCATGTCTTATTTTGTGTCCTCTCTACTGTTTCTCTGGATGCTTACTCTCTCCTCTCCTTACAACTCTGACCCTTCCTGTTCTGGGACAGCAACTTCCTATCTTCTTCAGTAGCCTCCTTCTTCCTTGCTCAATATCAGACCACCAGCAGCTGGGGGGGAGAGTGAGCTACTTTTTTTTACTTTAGGGTTGACAAAACCAATGTTTCTCTATGATCCTTTCCTTCCTACTGCCAAACAGGAAGTTCCTATTGACATTCAAATCCAGTGGCTATAAAAGTAACATAGAAACATAGAATTTGACTGCAGATAAGGACTGCTTGGCCCACCCAGTCTGCCCATTTCCCTGCCTACTGGATAAGCTGCAGATCCTAGTTAACCAGCAGCCTACTTTTTCCTACCCCCATCCCCTAGAATTGCCTTATGACTGTCCCATGCATGCTTGAATTCCACCACTGTTTTTGACTCCACGACCTCCTCCGGAAGGCCGTTCCATGCATCCACAACCCTCTCTGTGAAAACTGGCTTTGGGTGGGTGGGATGGAGGGCAATTAGTAAGAAAAAAGGCTAGCAACAGGAAGTTGTAATTTGACTCACCTGCTTTTCTAGTGTCTAAACCACACCCCCAGGTAAGCTCTCTTTCCTCCTACTGGTTTAGCAAAGTCACCTGATACAGTACCTTTCCCTGCACAGAATACACACTGCCTTTCTTTCTTTTCTTTCTTATTTTTTTAACCCTAAATAAGACCCCTTCTACTTCTACTTCTAATAAAGAAATCTGTCTACTTAATCTTAACTGACACCGACTCCTGCTGAGATATAAGTTTTAAATTAACAAGAGAATGTAGCTTCTTTTAGTTAGCTGCTTTCTGCTCTACAAGCAAGGATAGCAACAGCATGTCATACGGTTACTGAGATATCACCATTTTAGTATTACAACTGCTCATTTTCTGTTCAGAGGCCCATTATTATGCATACATTGTTTGTTTTCACTGTGTTTCTCAATGGAGATTTTGGGGAAAAATACGGTGGGCCCTCCAGCAGCCACCCTTCCATTTCCATTTGCGTTTGTCTTTCATTTTGTGTCATTGTTGCTCTTACCATTACCATTTGCATTTCCAAGTGCGTTTCCATGTCCATACGTATTACAGTTGGTGTTTCCATATGTGCTTGTATTTGCATTTGTGTTTCTGTTTCCTTTGGCATCATTGTTGCTGTTACCGTTACCATTTCCATTTAGGAATGCAGTACCGTGACCATGCGCATTATGGTTTGCGTTTCCATACATGCTTGAGTGTGCATTTGCATTTCTGTTTCCTTTTGTGTGATTGTTGCTGTCACAGTTATCATTTGCATTTACAACAGCTGTACCATTACTGTGCGCATTATGGTTTGCATTTCCGTACGTGTTTGAGTGTGCATTTGCATTTCTGTTTCCTTTTGCATTATTGTTGCATTTACAACAGTGGTACCATGACCATTAAGATTACTAGTTGCATTTCCATATGCGCTTGCATTTCCATTTGTGTCACTTTTCACTTTAGTGTCACTTTGCTCCTGCATTTCAATTAATGCTTGCTTTACAATTTACATTTGTATCACCATGTGTGTAACCGTTACCGCTTGTGTTTGCATTGCTGTTACCATTACTATGTCACAAAAAATCACATGATGGGAGTGTGGGGCCCAAAGGGCCCCGCGCTTCCACCACCAGATTCTATTTACTATTTATAGTCCTCATTCTCAAAAAGAAGGGAAATTAGAGGCAAAAAACTCTGTTTAATGCATCAGTTAGGGTTGTTCCACAGTGATGAAAGTGAGGAAATTTGGTGTTAGGGTTGAAAGCCCCCCTTGCACCCCCCATCCTGCCCCCCCAACCGGCATCGGGGTGTGCATTGGAGTCATCGGTCCTAACTCTCATCTCATTCTCCTATACCTCAGCTTCTTTACACATGTGATGGAGTGAGAGTTAGGACTGACAACCCCAATGCACACCCTGATGCCGGTTGGGAGGGTGGGATAGGGGTTCAAGGGGGGGCTTTCAACCCTAACACTGAATTTCCTCACTTTTGTCACTGTGGAACAACCATAACTGATGCATTAAACAGAGTTTTTTGCCTCTAATATATATATATGTATGGGATATGACTTGTCCTGACTGAAGATAACATATTTATCTTCATGAAAGGACAGTGATATCATGATATCTCACTAGTGGTGAAGCCATGAGTGAGATGTCTTGATGTCACTGGCCTCAAGTGAAGATAAATATGATATCCTCAGTCAGGCCAGGTCATGTTCTGTTTATAGAACATGTGTTTTGGTCTCCACCCAACACAACCCCAACATACCCCCCTCAATACAATCCCCGATAAAGAGGTGATGGCCATCTCAGCACAACTCTCCATCTCTCCCCCAACACAACAGATGACAAAAAAAATGTGGTTGGTCCTGCCACTCTATTTCTAAAAATTTCCTTTGAGTCTGCTTGATCAAGCCATGGCCACCCCCAACACAACCCTCCATAACCCCCCCTTCCCCTCTCACAACAGATTACATATGTTATTTAAAAAAATGATTTTGGTTGATGCAACCAGTTTAAAGTTATTTTATGAAACCTACCTGGCTGATCCAGCAATTATCTGTAAACAATCATTTTAAATGTACTGTATTTGGATGATTCTGCTACTTTCAGAGTCTATTATCCTTATAGTACTTTCCCTTTTCGCAGAAATGTAGCATGACCCAATGTTTTGAGCAGTGACACATGAGCACTACCAGAGCTTTACAGTTTGGGAGTCTGTGTTAAAACACTTAAAAAAGTGTGTCTTTTTGCTGAAGTTGTGTGTGTTTTTTGTAAAGAAGCTGTTGACTGTACTGAGAGGACAGTGATCGAGTTGGCAGTTTCTGAACAGTAGATGAAGTGTGAGCATCTGTCTGCGTTCAGTTCTGCAGATGTAAGGAGAAAAGATCAGAGAGCAGGCTGTAATAGGATCAGTCTGACAAAGTAAAGAGCCTCTAGTATCTGTGAGGTTTCTTATTTAAGAGATGCTGCAACTTTGTTTACAAACCGCTATTTTTTGTCTTAGAAACTCCTACCAAAGTTGCTGTTGTTTGCCCAACTTAGCTATCACAAACAGTTCAGTACTATTTAATTCAGACATTGCACCACAAGTTATTTGCTGCAGATTGTACTTTACAAAGAACTATCAACTATTGTATTTTTGTTTCAAAAGAGAGTTTTTAAGTGCCATGTTTGAGCAGGGAGCATGATGCGGCGGCATGGTTTTGCACACAAAAAAATGAGGTTTGCAGTGCAGCAGTGGTCCAGCAGGGAGTCCCTGGTGGCTAACTTAGAGAAATCTATGGTTGACTGTCCTCTCGACTGTGGTTCTGTATTCGGTCCTGGGGAGATACAGACAAAAGATCAGTGGGCAGGCTGTATGTAATACTGTATAATTTGTGCCAGAAAACCAATCCCGAATGCTGACGAAAAGAGCTCCAACTGACTGTGAGGCTTCTCATGTAAAAGATGCTGCAAATCTCTTAACAAACAAACCACTATGTTTATTCTTAAAAATCCCTGCTAAAGCTCTGGCAACATGAATCGTGTTACTGTTCATAACGCTCAGTCACGCTACATTTCCGGGGAAGTGAAAGTACTGTTAGGATAAAAGAAAGTGGCAGGATCAACCAAATATGTTTTTAAATAATTTTTTAATTAAAAATAGAGGCTGGATTGAGGTGTCACAGGGGAGTGTGTGTGAGGGGTGCAGGTGCTAGACAGAACTGCTGGATGGAAAGTGAAACTCTTTCACTTTCTTTTGTGTGACACAGGAACATAGGTATGTCACCATGATGTACAGGAACATGGAGATATCACTATGACATATAGGAACATGGTCGAACATGGAGATATCAGTGATATCTCCACTGCCTGCCTGAGATATCACTACATTTATACCACAACACATGTTATAAAATACATATATATAGCCACACACATATACACACTGCTACAGAGTCCTCTACAGTGTCCCTCAGTACAGGGGACATCCCTCTGTGTTCCTCTGTGTTCCTCTCACTATAGCCCTGACCTGTATTCATTCCTCCTGGGAACAGTTGTGCACACACAGAGACTGTACTGTACATCCAGATTTTCAAGCAGGGAGTTATATTATTCTATGGTGCTACATCATTCTTACCCTGCGTACATACAAAGGTAATGCTTTCCATTGTGTACTGAATTTGTGTCTCCATGTTTGCAGATGTGCCTCTCATTATGGGGATTAGTGTTCCTATTTGTTCCACATCCAGAGTGTTTGTGTCTCTCATTCCAGTGCTGACTGGTTGAAGGTATGCGCTGTGTATGCCTGCCAACACCTGTGGCCTACAGCTAACAAACTTTTTTTTCAAGGCTGGCATAGAGGTGGAGCTGTGCATACACCCTGGCCTGTGGCTTTTAGTTTGTACATCCAATCTGACCTATAGGTGGAGCTATGGGCACCATCCAGCCTGTGGTTTTTGACCTGTAGTTCCAGGCTGACCTACAGGTGAAGCTGTGTGCACCATGGAATGGCACCAGGCAATCTTCATGCTAATGTATGCTAAGCAGGCCTTAATGACATGCTAATGTGGCAGTCTGCACATGGATTGCCTATGTAGGTTCATTTCCATAGAAGCTTTGAATATAGAACATTTTGCCCCAGGCTGATGTGTTTGCACCAGACTAATGTGTTAGCACTGTGCAATAGGGTTAGCCCTGGGCAATCCTCTCAAAACCATAGAACAGTTCTGCAGTGTGTCACCTACATTATTGTTTGCAGCTGTTGTGCAACACTTCATTGCTATTACACACATTGCCGATCAACTTCAGCTCTGCCTTACTCCACCTCTGTGTCCACTGAGATGTTGTTGCATTTTACACTTGACTGTTGCAATATTCAGAACTGTCTTATTTCCCATGCTATTTTGGCACTGCACTCCCAGCCCTGTTTGCACTGTTTCCTTTTGCATGTTATATTCAACAGGTTTAGCCCTGGGTCTATTCCTTTGAATATAGTTGCTACTGGTTCAGAGCTAATGTAACATGCTGTGCAGTGCTAATTTAGCCCTGGGGCTAAGTTTTGAATATCTGGACCCAGGTGAATACAAAGCGGTACATTCAGGAGAAGCAGGTACATTGATGTTACAGGTCTTCAGAAGATTAAACTACTCGTTCATGTAGGAGTTAGACAGGGATGCCCTTTGAGTCCCTTTTTATATACTTTTTTCATTGATCCTTTCATTAGGAAAGTCCACTTGAATAGGGACATTCAAAGCATAGTTGGAAAGTCCTCCACAGAGGTTTGTAAGATGGTAGCTTATACAGATGATTTATGCATTTTAACCTCCATCCAGAGTAGTATCACTGACATTTTACAAGAAATGGTTAACATAGAAACATAGAAGTTAATGGCAGATAAAGACTGCAAGGCCCATCCAATCTGCCCATTTGTAATACCTTATGAATGTGCCATAGGCCTGTACTCTATCAATTTCCTATCTATTCATACTTTTCTTTATTGCTCCTTATAAATATTCCCATGCTTGTCTGAAGCCCTGCACTGTATTCATACCCACCACTTCCTGAGGTAGGCCATTCCATGCATCCACCACCCTTTCTGTGAAAAAGAACTGCCTCACATTCCCCCTTAATCGGCCTCCCTCTAATCTCATGCTGTGACCTCTAGTCCTGCTATTCTTCTTACATTGAAATATGTTAGACTCTTTCACCTTGTTAATGGCCTTAAGGTGTTTGAATGTTTCGATCATGTCACTTCTTTCCCTCCTTTGCTCTAAGGTATACATATTGAGCTCCATTAATCTGTTCTCATATGTTGTCTGATGCAGTCCCTGCACCATTTTGGTTGCCCTTTTCAGGATGTCCTCCATTTTGTTAATCCTCTTGTGCAGGTGAGGCCTCCAGTACTGCATGCAGTACTCTAGATGGGGCCTAACCAGTGTCTTGTAAAGAGGGATTATTACCTCCCTCGTACAACTTGTGATACCCCTACTAATACACCCCAGCATCCCTCTAGCCTTACCTACTGCTTTAGTGGTCTACTTGGATGATTTCAAGTCATCTGATGATGTTGCCCAAGTCTCTTTCTTCCCTTGTGATTGCCAGCAACTCCCCTCCCAATCTATAGGTGGCTTCAGGGTGTCCCCTTCCCTATGTGCATGATCTTGCACTTCTTTGCGTTACACCCTATTTGCCACTCTTCTGACCATTTTGCCAGTTTATCCAGATCTCTTCTCATTCTACCCACCCCATATGGATCATCTACTCTGTTGCAAATCTTGGTGTCATCTGCAAACAGACAAACCTTACCCTCCAGTCCATCTGCAATGTCACTGATGAAGATATTGAAGAGGACTAGCCACAGGACTGATCCCTGAGGTACCCCACTTGTGACTTGCATCTCTTCTGACTGTGTACCATTTACAACCACTCTCTGTTTTCTGCCGGCCAACCAGTTAGTCACCCAGTTTATCAACTTTTGACCCATCCAGAGCCTACCCAGCTTATTAATCAATCTTCTATGTGGAACAGTATAGAAAGCTTTGCTGAAATCAAGGTAGGTGACATCAACTGCTCCCCTTGGTCCACCACTCTGGTTACTCAGTCCAAGAAATCTATGAGATTAGTTTGACAAGACCTTCCTGTTGTAAACCCATGCTGTCTTGGATCCTGTGCTTCTATGGATTCCAGGTGTTGCACTATCCTTTCCTTAAGGAGTGCCTCCATAATCTTGTCCACTACTGAGGCAAGACTGAGTTGTCTGTAGTTCCCTGCCTCCTCCCTGCTTCCACTCCTGTGCAGTGGGATCACATGAGCCATTCTCCAGTCTTCTGGGACCTTTCCTGTGCTCAGAGAGACTCACTAAACAGTTCTGATAATGGCTCTGCTAGTTCCATCCTTATCTCCTTTAGTACCCTGGGATGTATGCCATCAGGTCCCATTGTCTTGTCCACCCTGAGCTTAGCTAGCTCTTGTAAGACCCTTTCTTTTGTGAAGGGACTAGTGCACACCTCTCACCCCCTTGTGTCCATGGGGCAGAGTTGTGGGCCCTGCCCTACCTTCTCCTCAGTTAATACTGAGCAGAAGTATCTATTTAGGATAGATGCTTTTCCTTGGTCCTTCTCCTCATACTCCCCCTTATCCTCTTTGATCTTGGCAATACTCCCTCTGGACTTTCTCCTTTCACTAACGTATATAGAAAGTCTTTTCCTCTTCCTTTTTGTGCTAGTGCCCTCAACTTGGGCCTTTGCCTGCCTTACTGCCTTCCCTGCTTCCCTTAGGGAAGTTTGGTATGCCTCCCTGTCTTTGTTCCGCTGCATTCCCTTATTTCCTGAAGGCCAGCCTTTTGGCTCTGACCTTTTCCACTATTGTTTTTGAGAACTAAAGTGATTTCCTTCTTCTTTTGCTCTTGCTTTTCTCTCTAACACAATGGGATGTTGCTTCAAGTATTGCATCCTTAATGCTTACCCACTTTGCCTGTACCCCCTCACCTGTATTTCTTCTTGCCAGGGCTAGGTTAACTCTGTTGGCCATCTTATCAAAGTCTGTTCCTCTGAAGTCCCATATTTTTGCCTTGGAATGGGATGATTTAGTTCTAGTGGCCAAATTAAACCATAACATGTGATGGTCACTGGCCCCCAGGTGACCTTCTACTTGGAGATCTGTGATCCTTTCCCCGTTAGTCAGTACTAGATGTAGGATGGCCCTGTCTCTTGGGGGTTGTTCTACCAGTTGTTTGAGCCCCCCCACAGGAAATCCACTATGTGTCTAGTTCTGGTAGATGTTCCTGTTGGTATTGACCAATCTGTGTCTGACATATTGAAGTCTCCGATTAACAGAACCTCCCCTTTAACTGTCATGTTTTGTATATCTTCTAACAGTAATGTGGCTATGTCCTCCCCCTGGTCTGGAGGCCTGTAGACAACCCCAGTTAGTATGGCTGTCCCATTTCCTGTTTCCAGGGTGACTCACAGTTCTGGCTCCTTATGTATATTTTGAATTTCTGTAGCTTTGATATTTTCATTGACATAAAGGGCCACTCCACCCCCCCACCTCAGTCTCTTCTGAATAGTACATAGCCCTGTACTGAAGTCTCCCAAGTGTGGTTACCGGTGAAAGATATCTCGATAATGGCTACTATGTCCAGTTTAACCTCTGTCATTGTTGCCTGCAGGCCTGGGTTCTTGCTTCCCACACTATGAGCATTTGTGTACATGATTTTCCATTGGCCAGATTTTGGTGTGTTAGTTGTTGGGTGAGTCCGGCATTTCCCCTGTGCATCATATGGGGAGCCAGACCTTTTTCCTTACCTGGTGATGCAAATGAACTACAAACATGTTAAATTTCTGTTTGATCACTAGCTGAGGGGGGAGGGGTATTTCTTCCCATTTGACATATTGGGTGCTGCACCCCTCTCCCAATTCTCTAGTTTAAATATTCTGCAAAGACATTAAACTTCTTCCCCAGTGCACTGACTCCCTCCTTAGTCATATGCAGTCCATCAAATTGAAAGAACTTTTGCTCCCAAAACTGTTGCCGGTTACCTACAAATTTGTGTCCTTTTTCCTGGCACCAGCCCTTGAGCCACATGCTTAGCTACCCTATCTCCCCTTTTCTGAGCTTCCATCCATATGCCCCCCCCAGACCAGCAGTATCTCAGAAAATGAGATGCCAGATGAAATGGATGAAAGTTTGTCACCCAGCCTGGTCAGGTGTTCCTTGGTCTCCACAACTGACTGGCTGGTGAGATCGTTAGTCCCTATGTGAACCAGGATGTCAATGTTTTCTACTGATTCATGCATGATTTTAGCAATGTGGTCAGTGTCTCTCCATGCTGATGTACCTGGGAGACATCTGACCATTACCCCTGGCTGGAGGTAGGTATCAGCTCCCCAGATCATGGAGTCTCCTATGATCAGAAGTGTTTTGGATTTCCTTTTTGCTGTTTTTGTTTTGGTCCCTGTTTTGGGCAAGTTTTGTTGTGCTAGCTCCTGTGCTGCAGTGTCCTTCTCTGCAGTGTCCTCTGCCCCTTTGTTTCATTTTGGAGATAGAGGCAGTTACCTGTTTTTAGTTTTTATATGGTCTTTGGAGGTGACATGTTGGAGAGCACTGAGTGATGGGGCACCCAATGTGCCCCTCCTAACCACCTGCCAACCTCCTGGACCAACTACCCTCTGTGGTCGACGTGCTTCTGTTGGATATTGGGGAAATAATGGGCAGTTCTTATAATATATTTCCTCCAGAATATGTGATTCGAGGCATGCAGTCTCTGCCCATGCTGCCTGAAGCTGAGCCCTTTGATCTCCAATGGTCCAGCGTGTAGGACAGTGTCCTAAATCCTGTATAACTGCCCTTTTGAAAAGTGCCCCACAGTATCTGCAGTTAATAACATCCATTCTAGATGAGTTACTGGGTTTATAACCTGGTCAGAGTAATTAGAAGTAGGAAAATGAAAGAAAAAGTTTGATTTTGTGTTTTGTTTGTTTGTTTTTGTATAACTTGTTATAACAAAATCAATTACTTGAGCCACTGTAAATGCGGCCACTGTGTGGATACTCCTCTGATCCTCCCCTTCCTGCTTTGCTACAGAAAATGTCATGACTGTGCTACCCTATAGAAGAAATGTAGTGTGGGGTGGTTGAGGATGGGAGTCATTGGCTGGGCCCTTCACCTGCCAAAAAAGAAGAACCACAGATGAAAGAAACAAGGAGGTGAAAGCAGAAATAATTAACCAACAACAAATGCTGTAGCCCTGAAAGCTTAGCCTAATGATAAATAAAATTGTAAACCCTGTAAGCACCACCTGTAATAATTTCACAGAAGATATACCCTGTAAAAAATACTTTGCTACAGAGAAGAATAAAGCAGTAACAGAAGATATACTTGCAAAAAACAGTTTGATATAGAGAAGATTACAGCAGTAATCAGTAAGCACAAACCTGTAGACACACCCTGCAATAATGCAGCAGAAAGTATACCCTGCAACAACAATTTGAATCAGAGAAAAATAAAGTAGTAAAATGTTAGCAACAAACAGTAACAACCCCTGTGAGTACAAAAGAAAATAATAACACACAGCAAGTCTGCCTAGCCAAAAGAAGGCTTAATCTTTTCTATATCTTCTGTGTCTTCTGGAGCCTCTTTAAATTGAGAGAAAAGTAGAATCCTTCTGACTGGACATATTCAACATCCACTGCCTAATAATACTGCAAGTATACAGGTTTCCACATCTCCACTACAAATCCTAGGGATTACTTTTGGGGTAATGGACCTAGAAATGTATAACTGGAACTCAGTTTTACAAATCTGTGAAAAGAAAGGTAGACATATGGAAGAACTGGAAGTTACCCAAGTTTAAAAGGATTCAAATTATTAAACTATGACTCATCCCTTGTCTACTATATGTAGGTATGATCTTCCCATTACCAATACAGTATGAAACAAAACTTTTTAGTATATTTTGTAGGATGTTACAGGGAGTAGACTAAATCCGATCAAAGTTGAATTTACAAATTTAATTAAACACAAGAGGGGTTTGAACAAGATAAATCAGGTAATATTTTTTCATTCATTATATGTATCAAATAATATTCAACTGGTTTTAAAACCATCATCTAGTTTAATGTCAAATTGGATATATACAGTAAATCAAAGATGGCTTTCTAAATGGATAGAACAGCCTGTTAAATACATTAAACGTTAGCATCTCCAGGCGATATGAAATCCTCGACACAAAAAAATTCATAACTGGAGGTTAACAAAGTCAGATATTTTGTACACAAATAGAAAATAACTTTATTTACAAATTTTACAAGAAAAAAGACCCCAAGAACCAACTTTTAAAGACTGTCCTCATAAAACCCAAGTAACCTTACAATAGCTCCTGAATAACAGAGTGCCCAGAAGAGTATGGAATACCCTTTGGCTACGCACTTACAGTAGACTTCCAGTGAAAGGAAATAATAAACACAAATCTATAAATGAAAGATTTTGTCCTTATTTAGAATGTGGGCAAGTTGAAGAAACCATGACCCATTTCTTATTAGAGTGTGTTTTTGTGCAACAAATGTCCTTTTTAGCTGTCAAATGGAAATATCCTTGGCTGACCAGATGCAATTATGGCATGACAGCTTTAGGGGACTTTCCAGTGTCCTTAAAAAGGTATAATAATGAGACATTTACTGCATTTTTTGCTTGCCTAAAATATTATCTGTGGCTAGCAAAATGTCAGTTTGTCTTACATCAACAGAGAAAAATATATTCGGTTATAGCACAACAATGTGAAACTTTGTTACAGGATGTGTTTACTAAGGACTTACAAATGCACCCTAGGAATCTAGTAGAAATGTGATGGAAATGTTTCTCCTTTATTATAAAATATAAGTAGATGTATTATTTTAGGAGCTTGAGTATGATTTGTTTGTATAGTCTATTGCACATAATGGATTTTTGTAATACCTGTATCACTGTTATGAACAAATACTCCCCTCCCCACAACACGCTTTTCTAGATGTGCCATGGAATCTTTAATATCCACCTGAACTACTACTGGAACAGGCAGATGGAACCTTGGTTTAACATTTCATCTGAAAGACAGCACCTCAGGAGTGCAGTACCCCCCTCATGCTGCATTACAGTGTCAGTACTGGGATTTAACCCAAGTGCTTTGTATGGTGATAGAACCCATAGCCTTCTGATCTTCCAGCCTCAGAGTCAAGTATGCAACCTGTTGAGCCACTGACAGTTCAAAGAGTGAACTAAATGAGAAGGTCTAAAGATCAAAAATGTAACTCATGAGGTAAAAAAAATATTTTGACATGTCAGATGATAATTTTCTGGTTACTTAATAGATGCTTACCAGGGGATGCACATAGTGAATTCACCTATATGGGTCCATTGGGCTCACCTGTTATAGATTTGACTTGGGCTAATTTACAAACATTAAGAATGATTTATGATTTAAAGATAATAGACCATTCAGATTCCTCACACGTGCCAGTATTAATAATATTGGATAAATTCTTCAGAAAGCAGAAAGGTTTAAATAGGAACTCTGAAGGTTTGGAAGTGATCAATGAAAAAAGAATTAGGTGGAACAGTCACAATGTAACATATTTCACAGAAATACTTAATGGGGGTATGGTATATGATATCATGCATAATATACTGAATCCTGATGCAAGAGAAGAGATAGTATAAAGTTGGTCATCACTGAATTCATATATTAAACCCTTCACAAGAAGAACAATTCCATAAAAAAGAAACAGAATACATGGTTTAATAAAACATGCAAAACTGCAAAAAGGAATCTACAGAAGCAGTAAGATATTGTAAGAACTCAAGAACAAAAAAGAATATTATAGTATTAAATAAAACAAGGAAAATGTATAAGATGCTTCTTGAAGTGGAAAGAGGTAAATATTATAAAAGTGTATGGGAGAAACTTAGAGAAACTATATATAATAAGGATATAAGGAAATTCTGGATATTGGTGAGTAAAAGATATGGGAGTTATACAATGGCCATTGAGGCATGTATACCACCTAAAAATGGGAGGAACATTTTCAAAGTCTCTACTATATAGAAGTGGAAAACCAAGATTTTTAGAGAATATTCAAGAGTTGAAATGCCAGTTAAACCAAACATATGCACCTTACTCAATGTATGTACTGTAGGAGATAATGAGATTGGAGAAGCAATAGCACTGTCCAATACAAATAAGGCTCAAGGGCAGATCAAATGTTGGTAGCTATGTATAAATCCTTCCCAGATCAATGGATTCCTATCTTTAGATCTCTGTTCAACTATATCATACTGGGAGGTCAAATTACAATTAGTTTGTTGGGAATTATTATAGTTCCACTATTTAAGAAGGGAGATGCTCAGATCCAAAAAATGTACCTCCCGATCAATTTGATTGATGCCTGTCAAAAAATGTTTTCTAGGATAATTTTACAAAGAATATAGAACTGACTTAATAAAAGCCAGATTGTGAGTAACTACCATACTGGGTTTAGATCTGGGTGATCAACACTGTTACGTACTGTCACTTATTATATGGAAATATGTTAAAGTGAAGAAGGCAAGCTTTGTGGATCTGAGTTCAGCTTTTGATAGTATAAGCAGATTTTTGCTATGGAAGAAACTGGAAGATTTGGGAATGGATTTAATCCTATTGGGTACTTTAATAAGGTTACCAAACCAAACCAAGCCAATTTTTTTTTCTAGAACACTGTTTCACCATAGGCCATAGCATTTTACACAATGTAATCAGCAATTTTAAAAATAGAACCATATTTCTAAAAACTTAGCAGGAATTTAAATATCAGTATAGGCCTACTCAAATAAATAAGTTTTCAAGGCAGATTTGAAGGCCTCAGTGGATGGGCATTCCCTTATCCAATAAGGTAAAGAATTCCACAGGGTTGCAGCAGCAAAATCAAATGACCTAGTTCCTGACATTGTCAGATAGACCCTGGCAATCTCCAGCAATCCCTCACTGGCATAGTGAAGAGGATGAAGGGGTGGTAGTTACAAAGGATCTCTTGCAAGTATTGTGGTCCCTGTCCATGTAGGACCTTATACTGTAGGTCAGTAATCCAACCATAAAGGTGATCCTTCACTGCATCAGCAGCCAGTGCAGGGTACAGAGCAGGCACAGGGTCAATACCATGCATGGCAAAATGTCGTGCGAAAGAATCGTGTTGCACAATTCA